>JAQFVV010012403.1:14397344-14979844 GCA_028023455.1 Epiperipatus broadwayi | reverse complement strand
AGTGGAGTATTTCCAAAAGTATGAGATCCTGTCCTCCAGAAAAGTCTGTGATAATGAGCATGATATGATATCTTATGTTTTTCACATTTTTTTATTTTTATATTAATAAATTGACTTAATATAAAAAATATTAATAAATAAAGTGGAAATGTTGTAATTCATTTTTTTAGACATTTTTGTGTTTTTAAAATAACAATTGAAAAAACTGCAAATATTAAATACTATCGCTTTTTGCCAGCCATTTTATTTTAAATATTTAGTATATGCTCCTGAACCTGTATAATTAAAAAAAATGGCTGCCAAGTTGCTTGGTAGACAGGATAATACACAAGTACCTTTTTCATTACTAACTCCTATATACAAATGAGATAAAATTTATGGAAAAATAATCTTTTTCATACTAAATATTTTTTGAAATTTAATTTTCTTTTGCTTGTAGATAGAAAAAAAATTATAAAAAGTTATAAAAATTTAATAAAACTAATTCATAATAAAGCCTACATTCCACCAAATATTTTATTTTTAAAAAATAAATAATAATTAAAAAAAATAACTAGATGATTATTGGGTATGGACTTGCATTGGGAAAGATGAAGGTTGAAATGGGTATCAGCATTTAAATACTATTTACCACATAATTTTATTAGAATAATTTTTACGCAAGCTTAAGTGATATATGAAATAGAGAAATAGTTTTCTGCCTTCAGCCACATTTTCAATAATATTGATATTTCTTGAACCCAGAAGCATTGAGTCTTATGACTGGGATATTCAAATTATTACTTACCCCACATTCTATTAATTTATTGGAGTATTTTAGTATCATAAAGGAAATAATTTATTTTAGTGTCATGCAGAGGGAACAATGTTCATTTTAGTATTTAAGTATCAGTAAATAAGCATTTATTTTTATATGACGCTATGCATACAATTGTATACATTCAATGATCAGCCTTTCAAGCTAATTGTGCATGCATCTTCTGCAAGTGTTAAATAATAAATGAATACTTCACTCTACAATTTCACCAACGTCATTCATTCCAACATTGTAGATAGTAATTTAAAGTGAGAATTCTACTCCATGCTTTACTCAACAGTACTTCAGATTTGCTCATATAAAAGAATTTGCGTCATAGGAATAAGAGGATTCCTTTTATTCCTGCATAAATACTATATCTTGTATTGTAGAGTGAAGTATTCATTTATTATTTAACACTCGCAGAAGACGCATGCACAATTAACTTGAAAGGCTGATCTTTGAATGTATTTAAGTATCATAAAAAAAGTATGCACACGACTTTAATACCTTGTAATTTGAAATACATACATAATTTTTTTTAAAAAAGGACTTAATAGTATATCAAGTATAACTGCTTGTGCAAAGTATTGGTCATTATGTTAAACATAAAATTTAAATACTGTAACAATGTCAAAAATAAAATTGCTGGTGCAGCAAACTTCTATTATTGTCAGATTTAAGCTAATTGTTTTATTGGGGCTTGGCACAATTGTACAGAAACAGATTCTGAAGCTCAAGATTATGGATCATGGCCAGGTCTGATATTTCTGGTGCTCAAACTTTTTTATAAACTTCCGAGCAATAACTATTTATTTACCACTAGAATCATTGTGTATCTACTAACTGCATTGCCTATTGGTGGGTTATTACTAACAGTTGTTTGTATTTGAAAAGTTTAAAATTTCCTAGACATTGAACATTTAATGGTAGATGATGGAAATAGTCCAAAATAGTATCACAACTCAGAAATAACTCATTCGATTATTATTTACAATACAAAATTAATATCTACTGATTAAAATGAAAAAAATAACGTACCTTATTTGTGTAATGAAACTTTAAGATATATTTAAGTAGAGGGATTTGAACTCAGGATTCTTTAATTTAGTCATCCTTCACTCCATCTCAAACCACCAATATATATGATCATACATATGAAAAAGATATATGATCCCCCAATATACATATTTCATGCAAAACCAGTACTCAGTAGTTGGGTCAGATTATAATCTCCCACATATATATATACAATCAGTGCTTGGTTTATATTAAGACAGAAATTCCTCAAACATTAATGGACAGGCTTCAATCTTCTCACCCTTACAACTATTCAATTATCCATTTCTTTGAAAAACCAATGATGGAATATTCAAAGCCCTTATTGAATTTGATATTATAGTCATACCCATGTAGACATTATTTCAATGTAACCCTTCATATTATTGGACCATTGCTTATCCAAATATACTAATAGCAGATGGATGGGCTGAATCTACTTCTCAAGTAATATGTAACTTGTTTATACTGGATGTTTAATATATGTAAGTAGAGGGATTTGAACTCAGGGTATTGCAGTCTATTTATCCTCCATTCAGTTCAGCTCATCCCTCTCTTATTAATATATATATGGGTACATAATGATCCAATAATACAAGGATTAGTTGATGTAATGTCTACATGGGTATGGCTACAATATTAAACCCAATAAGGTCTTTGAGCATTCCATCATTGGTTTTTCAATTTAATGGATAATTAAATAGTTGGAAGGGTCAGAAATTGAAGCCTGTCTATTAAAGTTTGAGGAATTGCTATCTTAATATAAACTGAGTACTGATTGTATATAGGTGTAGGGGATTATCTGGCCCAACTGAGGATTGCTGATTCTGCACAAAATACGTTTATTGGAAATAATATATCTTTTCGCATGTGTGTGGTTATGAGTATCGGTTGCTTGAGATGGAGTGGAGAATGAATAGATTAAAAAATCCTGAGTTCAAATCCCTCAACTTACATATATTCATTCAGAATACGCATATTATATACTGCCTTAGAATTTAATTAGTATTCTAAAGTTTTAAAAAAATGAGATTGCTAGGTCGGGTGAATTTGCTGAATCATTACTCTGATAATTAAACTAAAGTATAACGGTTTTTTTTTTTTATATCACAAATACTCAAATATATTTAAATGAGTGAGTTTATAACATTCTCAAAACGATCAATAAGGAAATCAAACTTATAGATAATTACATCTATTTCACTTTTCTTATGTTTTTTTTTCCAAGTCCGGATATTGTTAGTTTTGCAAAATAAAAAACTATTATACATATAAAAAGAAGTATTGGATATGAGTTTATTTTTTCAATTTTGTTCTTTTATTATTTTTTTAAGAAATGAAGACAATTGCTTCTTAACATATATATTGTTTTAAAACTATTTATTTTGAGACTGATATGTTGAGGCACGTGAACTGATGTGGAAAATTCTTTTAATAAATGGTAAATAGAACTCATGGCGAAATTTTTTTCATTTTAGAACAAATATTGGATTTTTATTTGCTTGCTTTTTTTTAGAAATGATTTCTTGCTGCTGTAAGATTTTTATATTCATTTTTATTTTTTTTTAAAGCTTTGCCTTATTGAAAACAAGTTGTCTTAAAAATACCTTGTCAAACTTCCTGAGTGTCAAATAAAGTTTTTACTAGTAGTGTTTTATATTTAAAATAATTTATTTTATGAAGTTGGTCTACCATTCTAATACCTGTAAGGCATTTAAAAAGTAAAATTAGTTTTAATTTTCTAAAGGTATTCAAAGTTTGTTGTCTATTTATAAAACACTCGAAAGACTGAATGTCAATAGGTATGTTAGATAATAAACACGTGCTGCATAGGATAAATAGGAAAGCAATGTTTCAATAAATGAAGGTATGGTTTTGTTCTTATTAATGACCTAGCATGCACATAAGTATATACGTACACACAGTTTATTTTAATACATACAGTTAAAGCTATGTTTATAAAATAATGAACTCTTTCTGTTTAAATTATATATTTATTTACAAATAATTTATATATGTATTAAATTAGTAATATTTTCTATATTAAAGATAGCTTTTGATCATGAAAGTAAAACAAAGTACTATAATTCATTGATGTTGTTATTATTATTATCATCATCATCATCATTAGCAGCAGCAGTTTCCAAAGGACTTTATTCGGCAAAGTAAAATACATGTTATTAGATTCGTAAAATTACAAATAACAATGTTTTGAAAAGAGTCAAAAGTTTACAACAGAATGAGTTGCTTTTCATCTGTGGTTTTGCAATGATGGCATATGACCCTTTTTGGTTTTGTTTCTCATTTCAGATTAATTGATCTTGAGTGATTTCTTTGTTAAAAGCATGAAGGTAATTGCAATTGAAATCAGGTGACAATGCAAGTTTTTTTATTGATTTTTTTGTCTCTTTGGTATATTTTTCCTAGTTCATTTTTGAATGTATTTGGGTGCCTTCTTGGGTTATTGTTGTGTAAGAATTTACATCTTGTGTACCATAGTGTATAAAGAATGAATATACTGATTCTGATGTTAGCAAATATTCCTTTTTGAATGAACCAAATAGGCTATTAGTCTTTATTTTTTTTATTTTTGAAGAGTGTATATATTATTGACCAAATGTTATTAAAGCCTTGGCATGAAAGAAAGTGGTGACTCTGTATTCCTGAATCTTTGTGACATAGGCTATATAGATGGTCTACATTTTGGCAATTTCTTTTATATCTTAGGAAGTATTGTGTGGGAAGTGAGTTGAGGTTAATTTTAAGTAAAAAGTCCTAATATTTTGGTTCAAGTGTCCAGAATTTGAATTTATGGCAAAGTTGTATGTTGGTAATGTTGAACATAGTTTCATCATTGTCTTGTAGTGTGTGCAAAAATGAATGAATTTCCCAGTAATTAAATTTATTTTCTGATGGTTTGAAAACCAAATTTTTTTTATAGACAACAATGGAGTGATTAATGCTTTCAGGTATCCTTGAATTAGAGGTGGTTTACCTGTGGGAATGATTTTCTAGGCTGCTTGTAAATATGGGATTTTTTTTTGCACATTGAAGATTATATTGATTGTTTTTTTGGATTCTGAATGTTAGAATTAAGTGAAGTCCTAGAGTGAATTTATGAGACATCTTATGGATACTGAAATTATCTTTTTTTCCCACAGAAATTTTCTGCAATGTGAAGCTATTTGATTAGTAAAAGCTTTGGTATATAGTATAGTTGGAGTGTCATATGTGATTTTTGTCATGAACAGCATGTTAAAAAGTGACATCTTAGTATAAAGTGCTAGGTATGATTTTGTTAGTAAATTGTCCATAATATATTTATTTTTAAGTGTATTTTGTATAAAGGACTGGATTGATGAATGATGTAAGTTGAACTGGAATCCAAGAAATGGGTTAGGTTTGCCTTTAAAATGATTTGTTAAAATACTACCAGTATAAATATGCCAAGCACAGGATTTTTCTATGTTGAATGTTAACTTATCATCATCAACAATTATCAATCCACTGCAGGATGAAGGTCTCTCCAAGTTTAATCCATCTTCTCCGATCTTTAGCTTCTCTTCTCCACAACACCCCTGCACATTTTCTTATTTCATCCATCCATCTCACATGTGGCCTCTTTCTGGGTCTTTTACAATCTCTTGGAATCCAGTTTAAAATTTCAATTATCCATCTATTATCATCTCTTCTAGCAATATGTCCAGCCCAACTCCATTTCAATCTTTTAATTTTTTCAATAAGGTCAGTAACACCTGTTTGTTGTCTTACCCATACATTGCGTTTTCGATCTCTTCTTGTTACTCCCAACATACATCTCTCCATACTCCTTTGAGTGGTCTGAAGTTTCTGTATTGCTCTTCTATTAAGTGTCCAAGTCTCAGATCCATAAGTAAGAACTGGTAAAACACATTTGTTAAAAACCATCCTTTTCAAACACATAGGCATATTTCCTTTTAGTATCAAGTTATTTCTACCAAAAGCACTCCAGCCAAGTTTAATTCTATGATTAATTTCCTCCATTATGTTTTCATCTGTACTAATAATCTGACCAAGGTATTTGTAACTGTTAACTTCTTCTAATTCTTCATAATCAATCTTTATTTTCATATTTTGAGCAAATCGATTAAACATTATTTTAATCTTTTTAACATTTATCTTTAGTCCTACTTTTCTACTTTCATCTTCTAACTCCTGCAACATTTCCTGCAGCTCTGAAGCATTATTTGCAAAAGCAACTACATCATCTGTGATATCTAAATGACTTAAATACTCTCCATTTACTTTCACTCCTTTAGTTTCCCATTTTAATCCACAAAATACTTCTTGCAGCACTGCTGTAAAGAGTTTTGGAGATATGGAGTAGTTAACTTATAGTTGTTACTATTATTACTGGGGTGTTATAAACTACTTAGCTTCTTTAAGGCCTCCTTGAGGATTTAAGAAAACTAAATAGAAGAAATGCTAATGTCTACTCAATACCTTTTTATTATGAATGTTTTATGATTATTTAAGTAATAAAATAATATGGATAACTTTCTCACCATTACACATCTTCAGTATGGAAGAATTTATTGGTATTTAGGTTTGACTTTCAGATCAAAAGTACACTATGTTTTTGCCCCTCAAATTCCTGCTAGTTTTTAACCAAATCATCAGTTGGGTTTTGTAAAGGCAGGATAAATACATAAATGTATGCATATTCATTCTTTTATATTTACAATTGTATAATACAAAATAAAAGATCACTCTCACATATCAAAAGTAGTAAAATCATCAGCCAAAAAATATTTAATTACTGAAGCAACGGATGTTAAAATTTATCAGATAATAGACTTTCATTGCCATTCAGTACTACTTTTTAATTAGCTTCACAACTTC
The DNA here is from genome assembly GCA_028023455.1 of Epiperipatus broadwayi. Taxonomy (NCBI): domain Eukaryota; kingdom Metazoa; phylum Onychophora; class Udeonychophora; order Euonychophora; family Peripatidae; genus Epiperipatus; species Epiperipatus broadwayi. The sequence goes on along the minus strand of JAQFVV010012403.1, from coordinate 14,973,108 downwards.
AGATAACTTACAAATGAAGAAAAATTGCATAGAGGTGGATATGGACTTCATTACAGAGGTTCAATATTGGCAGAATAAGTGGAATAAGATTCAGTAGTTTTATTACAATTATTATATTGTTTTATGAAACTATTTTTCAATAGTAAATTACCAAAGTAATATTTTCATTTTGCTATGGCTAATTTTTCCAAAAATTCAATTAAGATTATATAAGTTTAATACTATTCTATACTTTTTATGTTATATATAATGGATACATTTCTAAAAAGTTGACTTTGTTTTGCATTCTTCACAATGCTTTTATTTAATTATCAGCCTATCCAGAAGTCTTCTTTAGAACTGTTATTTTAAATATCCATATTTACATAAAATACAAAATAACAGTTTTGAAAAAGACTGCTAGACAGTCGAAATGGTCAAATAATTAAATAAAAGCATTGCAAAAAGTACAAAAAAAAAAGATTATTTTAAAATAAATTTATTACATATTGTATAAAATTATTTATTATCTAGGACATAAATAGTATTTTTGATATTTAGCTAATACCTAATTTTTTCACATCTTAATATATTATTTTTCTAGTCTCTAGTGAGGTAATTTTAATTTTTTATTATATATACAATTAGTTTCACTGTAATTATGTGCTTATTTATTATTAATTTATCTAGTCCTATAATCTTTATTATAATATCTTAATCAATTTTATGTTTGACAGTTTTATATTCAACTAATATAATGGATTAAAGCCCTGGTATAGGCATGATGGGCAGCGATTGGTTTATATAAGGATGGACTCTGAACATGAATGTACATTTATGCTTTTAAGGTTGATGTTCATGGGAGAAAGTACAGAGATTTTTAAAGTGCATGCTGTGAAGAGTTAGTTCTTATTTATAATAATATCAGTATTATTTCTCATTTTAACAGTAATTTGGTTTCATGTTATCAGTTTTGGCAACAATATAAAAACTGGTCATGTGATAGGTCATGTGATAGTTTATTTGTTATGACTTTCTAGTTATTGCATAAATAGATTTTTTTTTCCAAGAATAAATCTGCATTCTGCTCATAACTTTCAGCTTTTCAGTTAACACAGTGTATGGTAATTGAGCATAACTTTTTAATGTCCATTCTTCTCTTTTTTGATATTTTCAGAATTAAACTTTTTCTTTTTACTAAGCACAGTTGTCTCAGAATTGTTTTATAAGATAATTTTAATATTGGTGATTATTTATTTTTTGGACATGTATGTGATAAAGTGTGTCAGCAGTGTGATATAGTGTGTATAGTTGAGGGTCACGTAAAAGTCTGAGTTCAAACCCCCTATATATTACATATTGGAGTGCCGATATAGAAAAGCCTGTATTGTAGAAAAAAAACATATATTAAAATTTAAGTAAAAATATAACTTTAATGTTATCATAAATTTACTTGTTTTGTTTAAATTTATGGTAACGATTGTCCGAAGGAATGTGATGACATTTTCTTGTATTTATATGTTGGATTATTTCTATTACTTAACGAAATTGATAAATGTTTTTTTAAAAAATTCAAATTTGTATTTACACTTTCCTAAATCCATCCAACTATTAGTAACAATGCAGATTAGTAGAGAACATATTCCAAGTGGTCTTTATTCTCTTTCATATATTATTGGTCTGCCAGCGATAGTTAGCATAGAAATCGGACCAGTGACGTGTTGAATTTGGAATACTGAATTTAAGAATGATGCTCTAATCATCTTATAAAAATAATGATTTCATAAATCAAGTGAACGAATTGTTTTTACAGCAGTGACATTATGATGTATTTACTTTTTTTGTTAAAGAGTTTAAATAATAATAAAATGAACAGCCACTCAACAATAAGTATAACAAATTCACCCCCCCCCCCCAATAAAAAAAAGAAGGGAAAGAGAAAAAAACTATTGCATTGGCTATACAAACCAATCTGTAAAACACAAATATGTTCACATATAGAACATGATAGGCCAGTTTTCTGTTTACTTGTTAATGTAAGATGCTTTTTTTTTAAAGTGTCATAGCATTGGCCGGGACGCGAACCCACAACCCGGGCAACTGCCTGCAAGTGCAAGGCAGTCGTGCTGACCTCTTGACCACCAATGCAAGATGTTGTCTTCTAATTTCCCCAGCAAAACAATTTTTTTTTTCAAAATACTTTAAAGTCATGTCTAATTGTAGCTCTTCAATGTATTCTATTCTTTTCCATATCTTCTCAATGGAGACAATTGACCTTGCACTTCTTTAGAATGTCTTTGAGATAATCCTTATAATGTAGATGGAGTCTATCTCTCCTACAAACTCCACATTCAGGTTGACCATAAAATACTCTTTTTGAAGTCTACCATGGTTTCTTCATTTTACATGTCTGACCCATAAATGATGTGATTTTATAATCATGGACTAGATATACAATCTGCAAGCTGAAGAACATGCTGATTGGTTTTACAATCTTGCCATTGTATTTTTAAAATTTTTCAGAGCATCTTTAAATGAAACTTTTCTAATATCCTTATATTGCACTGATAGAGTGTCCATGTTTCACGCTCATACAATAAATGGGGTAAAATAGCTTTATATACAGCTAACTTAGTAGTAATAATTATTTTTTAATGATGAAATGCTCTATCTTTCAACTTGTTAAAAGCAGCAGCAGTTCATTAGAGTCTGTGTTAAATCTCAACATCCATTTTTCTACTTGTAAAACTATCAAGGTATTTAAACTGCTTTGCATTCTCAAGTTGATAACCATCCAAGCTGGAGGTTGCTGAAGATTTTTTTCCATCACTGGTTGATATTTGAACAGTATACAGTAAACAGAGAATATTATAAGTTGTATTTAAAACAGAGCAAAACTCTCCATACAGTATTGCCACCTATGCTAAACAGAGTAATCAATGGATGCCAGAAGGCTTGTGCATAAAATCCCTATCTAATGCCTACTCATCCAATATCCCCAGACTAGTTTCTGGCTTGTGGCTTTCGTCAGTGAGGAGCTTTGGATCTGAGAGCACTGCATCTAGATCTTAGGATCTAATGCAACCCTCTAGCAACCACCTTTTATCTCTACTTAACTACTAAACTATGAGAATGAAATTGAAAACACAAAAAAAAATATTTTCAATCTAAGCTCAATAGCTTGATTGTATTTAAAACATTAAGAATATTCTGTAAATCATCTTTTAAATTGGCAAAAATTGTCCAATCATCAACATTCAATAAATTCAAAATTCAAGAAGATAAAATTTTTGTTTTTAATTAATTCAAATTAAAAATTCCATCATCAAAAAATTGAAAATAAAGTTGGAACATGTACACATCCCTGTTTGACACCAGTTTTCACTTCAAATGCCTCAGATTTTCACTTGAAGTAAGAACTCTAGTTCTCATTCTATCATGTAGAAGCTATATAATACAAATTAATTTTGATGGTCAACTGACTGATTTCAAGCAATGCCATAAACCTGTCCTGTTAATTGAATCAAATATCTTGACCAAATCAATAAAAAAAACCAATATATAAATCATTGCTTTGTTCCTGAAACTTTGTTTCCATTTGTCTGGCAATAGAAATCATATCTATAGTACTTCTTGACTCCTAAAGCCATATTAAGTCTCTGGTAACCATTCATCCATGAATAGTTGTCAAGCGTTGTTAGCCGAGAGGTCATCGCACCCGCTTTGCAAGCAAGTAGTTGGTTACAGACGGGTGTGGGTTCGCGTCCCGGCCAATGCTATGACATATGGAAAAAAAAGAAAAAAAAGAAAGTACTTTTGTTGTAGTGGATAATAATGATATTCTATCACAATTACTGCAATTTTGAACCATTTACTTTGTAAAATTGAAATAATTAAAGCACCCTTTTGTAACAACTTCATGGGTTCAGATATTTCTAAAAATTTCCAATGTTTTTGAAGTAATATATCATCACCTTATTTTCAAACTTCTCCAAGTATTTCATCAGAACCTGCAGCCTTTCCATTTTTAAGATTATAAAGAGCTTTTTTGACTTCATTAACATGGTATCTTTGTCCAAATCTAAATGAGTAGATAAAATGATTATATCATTAAAAGTCATCAATTGTTGTATCATTATTCAAAAGATGATCAAAGTATTTTTTTCACCTGTTCAAAATGTCACTATCATCATATAAGAGAGGGCCATTGCTGAATTTAATAGGATGCATCAAAAAGATATTAAATGACCACAATAAGCAAATGTCTGTATCTTCTAACACTTTTAATTCACCAATCATTTTAAGCCTTCTTATTAGTCATTCTACCTGCAGTTCTTTATATTTTTATGAAGTTCTACATTTAATTTATTATTTGGCCAAGCAAAGAATGCCACATGTTTCTTTTTAATTGATTTGCAATATAGTTGGCATCATCTGTCTGTACATTACCCTATATTGTTGAATAACTGCTTCTTGGCTATATAGGACCCTGGTAACAATATTTCTCTTTTTTGTGTGTGCATATATACCCATATCTCATTTGTAGTATCTTAGATGATAATTTTTATGAATGTATAAACATTGTCTAGGTAACTGATAATAGCTTCTTAAATTATATTGGATTCAAATTCCAGGCAAGCAATAATGACCTGTTGATTTTTAGCAATGCATAGTAAATTTGATTGTCATCATAAAAGTATTGTCAGCATATGTATTTTTTTACAGCTATAAGTTTCAACTAGCATTGAGTTCTGTTAATAATAGCTCTATTCTTGACTTTACAAACTTATATGTTAACATGTGCCTTAGTATTTATAAAGATTGTACAAAGAGGTATGTCTCAGAAAAAAATTAAAAAATGCTTTTTTAATTAATAAAAATATAGATTCTTATTTAAATACAATTTTCTTAAAAAAATTACAAAACAAAGTAACAAATAAGTTTAAATTCTTTTAATATGGGGCAGAAATAATTTTTATTAAAATCATGCTAAATAATCTATTTCACTAATACAGACATTTTCTTATATTTCAATTACTTATTTAAAATTATTTGTTTGTGCACTTTAAATTTTCAGTTGTTTTAAGCTCTATTACTGATTTTAATAATTAGCTATGTATGGAACATTTATCTGTTTTCTTCTTTACACAAATCCATTTACACCCACATATTACAATGGTTTGTAATAAAGTATATAGGTGGCAGTTTTGTCCTATTTTCTTCCACTTCCTGTAAACGAAATGAAAGGTCATAACCCATTACAGCTTTCTTATAAACACAATTATATCCATCTATTTAATATATAAAAATGCTATTCCTGACAATAAATATGTTGACGAATCTTTAAATGCTTGGAATATTTTAATTTGCAAACCATCATTTTATTTTATCTAAAGATCTGATTGTTGTAATGATTTTGAAAAATGTCAGAATTAATTATGGAAGGAACTCCACTATGAGCCAATGAAAAAGCATAGATATAAGAAGAGATTGTTTCAGTATTTTGCATTATTGGCTACCATAATACTCTTAAACATAGCAATAATGTTTAAAATATACTTGTAATTTATAGGGTATATGAGCACAGACTTTCAGATGACCCATCACTCTCCACTCAATCTAATAACACTGATACACTCAAGCACATAAATGCTGAAAAGATAAATAATCACCAATATACGTATTTCATGCTAAACCAGCAATCATCAGTTGGTCCAGATTATCATCTCCCACACATATATACTATAAGTGCTCAGATATATATTAAGATAGACAATCCTCATACTTTAATGGACAGGCTCCAATTTTCTACACTCTCCAACTCTTCAACCGTCCATCCATTTGAAAATCTGATGATGGAATGCTCGAAGACCACCCTGAGGCCGAGATTCTTGTCACACCCATGTTGACCTAAGGTCAATCTGAACCCCACATGTACAGGACATAATCCATTTAATACATATGCAAGGATGGGCAGACATCTCTACAATGTAATAACTGAAACACAGGCTTATTCTATACCTGTGTCTAAATATTGTAATATATAGGGTATATGTGACAAGAATCTCGGCCTCAGGGTGGCCTTTGAGCATTCCATCATCAGATTTTCAATTGGATGGACGGTTGAAGAGTTGGAGAGTGTAGAAAATTGGAGCCTGTCCATTAAAGTATGAGGATTGTCTATCTTAATATATATCTGAGCACTTATAGTATATATGTGTGGGAGATGATAATCTGGACCAACTGATGATTGCTGGTTTAGCATGAAATACGTATATTGGTGATTATTTATCTTTTCAGCATATATGTGCTTGAGTGTATCAGTGTTATTAGATTGAGTGGAGAGTGATGGGTCATCTGAAAGTCTGTGCTCATATACCCTATATATTACAATATATAGACACAGGTATAGAATAAGTCTGTGTTTCAGTTATTACATTGTAGAGATGTCTGCCCATCCTTGCATATGTATTAAATGGATTATGTCCTGTACATGTGGGGTTCAGATTGACCTTAGGTCAACATGGGTGTGACAAGAATCTCGGCCTCAGGGTGGCCTTCGAGCATTCCATCATCAGATTTTCAATTGGATGGATGGTTGAAGAGTTGGAGAGTGTAGAAAATTGGAGCCTGTCCATTAAAGTATGAGGATTGTCTATCTTAATATATATCTGAGCACTTATAGTATATATGTGTGGAAGATGATAATCTGGACCAACTGATGATTGCTGGTTTAGCATGAAATACGTATATTGGTGATTATTTATCTTTTCAGCATATATGTGCTTGAGTGTATCAGTGTTATTAGATTGAGTGGAGAGTGATGGGTCATCTGAAAGTCTGTGCTCATATACCCTATATATTACAATATATAGATACAGGTATAGAATAATCCTGTGTTTCAGTTAAAATATACTTATATTTGCTTATAATGATTATATGCAAAAAATAGGGATTATTAAAAATTTGAAGCCTGATTCTCTTAAATAGTTTTGGAGACTTAGAGGTGAAGTCAGATTTGCCTAAATATATTTAAATTTGTGGATAGGTTAATGCAGCACCTGGCTTAATATTGTTCACTGGAATCATGATTGTCTATCAGTCCTGAGGGTGATGGAAAATTTCCTGATAAATTAAATATTCCCATCTGTTAGCATTACTAATAGATCATGGATCCTTATTTTTGTTGTTGTTTTTCTTTCAAGTAACAAACTCCGATCTATATGATTTTTTTCTTTCAGTGTGTTTTTATTTTGTACACTTAATAATACACTGAAACGAATTTGTTTTTACATAAGTTTTCATCATAATGTACTGCGATCTTCATATCCCATAGTAAAAAAAAAACAAAAACTTACAACATATATATATATAATTTATGGTAGTGTAACTTTTTCTTTGATAATTTTTTATGTGTTATTATACAAATTTTCTATGACTATGCCATTTTCTTTTAATATTCTAATGGATTACTAATTTTTTTTTGCAAGGTTAGAGTTATATAGGAGTTACAGTTTTATTTTACCTGTCTTTTATATTCTGTTGGTAGTGAAGAGTCTGCTTTGATGTTAATGAATTTCCAGTTAAGGCATTTAAAAAAATATATATTTGTCCTCTGGTAAATAAAATATATAGGATCTATTTGTACTTTTTCCAGCTTGGTTCATTATTTTTCTGCCATCAAAATATTTATAACCCAAAGTTATATTTTTCATAAGTGTTAGGAAGTCCACTGATTTGTAATGGCTTTCACAAATCTTAAAAGTCTTATAGTGTTACAACATTTATATTGACTCTAAATCTTCTCATATCATTTCAAGATTCAGTAAGAGTTTCTTTAATAATTTTACACTAAATTCAGTTTCATATTGATTTTTTTTCATTCCACATCTCATCTATATAAATTTCTTCTATGATATCAGAATTGATATTTGTATTGTTGATAAGCCACTTTATATTCATTAATGTTTTTTTTTTTTTTTGCTGAGTTCACTATTGCATGAAATAATTGGCAAATTATCCTGGTAATCTTTAAATGATGTGTTTGGGTAATTATCTTCAATATTATTTGTTTTTATCTAAAGTGACATCACTTTCTCTCTTAAGAGATATCAATGTCAAACCACTTTTCCATTCACTCATCATTTCTCCATTGTATATATTAGTCTCATATTCTTTCATGTCAACATTAGGGTCTCCTGTGTTCACACCTATCTAATATACTTTATTTATCTAGCCATTTTATATTTTCTTTGTGATTTTTGACCATCATGCTTCAAAATTCTCTCTAGCTTTTATTCAATAATCTTTCAAAATCTTCCACGATGGATACAGTTATTTCTATATTTTAAATGGTGGCTTCAGCTTTAATGCCTTACAACATTTTAGTTTTCTCATTCTGATTTAGCTCTCTTGGGTTTTAGTTTGATTAGAAGTTTGTATTCATAACTTTTTTATTTTGTTCCTTTTTATTATTAATCAATATTGATTTATGGTACTTGATGTTTTCCTGAAGTGATGATGATATTTAGTTATTTTTATATATCAGACTATTTCCATTATCTAATATTAAGTATTGAATTCCTTTAGAAAAAATCTATTGTATTAAATATTCTAATTACTTACAACTGTTAGTAATAGCACACAGGTTACTATATGCATGTTTCAAGAGATATTATTTTCCTCTCTTCTTCAGGTGTTGCTGGCCTGACTAGTGACAGTATTAGCATAGGAATTCAACCTAAATTCTTACATTCTTGAATATTGAACTTTTAAGATAACACTTTGTCTTGCATTGGTGGTCAAGAGGTCAGCGCGACTGCCTTGCACTTGCAGGCAGTTGTCCGGGTTGCGGGTTCGCGTCCCAGCCGATGCTATGACATTAAAAAAAAAAAAAAGATGACACTTTAATTAACTAAGCCATTCTCCCAAAGGCAACAGTCAGTAGAAATTTCATATATTTATTTTTGCGGTTCCACCTGATTTCTCCACTTTTTTCTAAGAGCAAGATTTCCATACATTATGTATAATTACCTAGGTTGATTAATGGGATTATTCACCATTGTCATGGGTAGCTTTGAATGTAAGTGGAAAATTGAAATAAAGTTAAATTTTTCTAAAGATATTCTACTTAATATTAGATGATGGAAATAGTCCAATATATAAATACAATCATATGCTGCTCTTTTATTTTTATATTCATCTCTTCTTTTGCTTGTATTATATGCCATGACTGCATCTCTGACATGTCTTTTTTACTTAACCAGTATATTAATTCACTAACTACATCAACTAATTCAATCACACTATTAATTCAATTTTCATATATTTAATTCCGGTCTACTTCTGGATTCTCATTTATATACATATAAACTAAGACTGTTATTCAGGCATATTAATGGTTTAATACCAATCCTGCCTAATAGGATAGTGGTGGCTATGGTTGTAAAAAAGCCAAAGACACCAAAATGTATGGGTGCTGAACTGAGTTCAGACCCATATGACTATTTAAGCTATTGAGCTTAGATTGAAAATATTTTTTGTGTTTTCAATTTCATTCTCATAGTTTAGTAGTTAAGTAGAGATAAAAGGTGGTTGCTAGAGGGTTGCATTAGATCCTAAGATCTAGATGCAGTGCTCTCAGATCCAAAGCTCCTCACTGACGAAGGCCACAAGCCAGAAACTAGTCTGGGGATATTGGATGAGTAGGCATTAGATAAGGATTTTATGCACAAGCCTTCTGGCATCCATTGATTACTCTGTTTAGCACAGGTGGCAATACTGTATGGAGAGTTTTGCTCTGTTTATCATATTAATCTATTTGACTGTTAAATTGGATATTTGTTACTTAATACTGATAATCATAACTTAGTCAGATTTTGTTGGGTCATCAAATATGTTATAGAAGTTCAGAAATCTGTGATGATAATATTTTTATTTATAACTATAAGGAGGACTATTTTCATCATCTAGTTTAATTATTATTAAATGTTTTTTTAAAAAAAATAAACTTTATTTATACTTTTCAAAATACATTACAATTATTAGAAATAGCACACAGATTGGGATATAGGACATTACTACGGATGGTATTACCTCTCCCTCTCCTTCAAATGTTGTTGGCCTGACCAGTGACAATACCAACATGGGAAATGAATCAATGGCATTTAGATTCATTAGTACTAAATTTAAAATGATGCTTTAACTAATTAGGTAACTTTATCAAAGGCAGAACTCAACAGAAAATCTATATATTTATCTTTGATAGTTTTTCTTAGGTCTTTATTATAAGCAAGATTATTAAGGGTATTATCATACTAGTCAATTTAATTAGACTCCAGGTATGTGAGGGGTGCCTGTATTTCAAATATTTACACATTAATCCTGCATCCTGCCTACCCCTCTTCTATGTATTTAAATGGATAAGGTCCTATACATGAGGGATCAGAGTGACTTAAGGTCAACATGGACATGACAATAATATCAGCATGAGATAGGATTTGGGCTTTCCATCATTGGATTTTCAATGGTATGGATGACTGAAAAGTTGGAGTGGATTAAAGCCTTTCCACTAAAGTATGAAGATTTGCTATTTTAATATAAACTCAGCGCTGATTATATGTATGTGTGGGATATGCTAATATGGGCCAACTGATGAATGCTGGCTTAGCATGAAATATGTATATTGGTGATTATTTATCTTTTCTATATGTATGTGGACATGTGTATCAGTGGTATGAGGTAGTATGGATAGTTGAAGGGTGCTTGAAAGTCTGAGTTCAAATCCCTCTATATTTATAGTTATTTACCATTATCATCTTTTTAAAATTATCTTTTTTTTTTTTTTTGGTCTACGTTCTTGTCTTTACCAAAGTGAATATTTACTCATTGATATATGTCTGGTCTGTTTCTTTACATACTTCTGTTTTTTCCTTTTATCCTAACTTTATGCTCAATTAAATTTCAATAGTATGGCTGGTTTCACTGACATATGTCCTTCCACATTCATGCAATATTTTATAGATGCAATTTTTATTTTTAAGAATTTCAAGTTAGATTTTTTAGAAGTTAGAATTTCTTGAAGCGTATTATGGTTTTGGGAAACTATTCAAATATTGTATTAATTGCAGATTTTCTTTTGTAAAAAAGATATCGTTGGTATTAACGTAATTAAAGTTTTTTCTAATAAGAGTTTATGGCAAACCATTCCTCATAAAAGTTACTTTTTAGAGTGACTGTTCTTTTTAGTAAGTCACTGGTTTCTAGACAGAAGATTTTGTTCCACACTGATATATAACTTTGCTTATTTCCATCACAATTAAATATGAGGGGATCTTATTATGTAAATATTTAAGAATTTCAATTGTTGTTCTTGCTATGATTTTATTAGGAATTTAATTAAATAGAATATGGTATTGATGTGTTTATAATAATACTTTATCATGTGACCACACAATAAATATATTATCATCATAACAAAAACAGATTTTTGATAGGGATGGAGTAGTATTTATGGCCTGATCTTCCATATAAATGCTACTATTCGTGAATTATTTTGATGAATCCATAGACATATCTTGATTTTATTGGATGAATCATGTGATATGTAGAGTTCCATTATTCTATCAATGGAAAGACTTGTTCAAGTTAATAAAGTATTATTCTTATTTTATCTTTTTCTGGAAAAAAATAATGCTTTGTCAATGGATACATTTTTATATTCCAACACAGAAAAACAATACTACATTAAACATTGTGTTCTATAACAGCCTATTGGTCATTATTATCAATTAAATATATTTGATGAAGTATAAGTAAAGTATAAATTTTTCTAAAAACGTTTGACAAATAAACTAGATAATGAAAATAGCCCAACATATAATTACACATTTTATACATATGTCTGGTGACATTATTGAATTTGATGTTGAACTGCTAAATATCTGTCTGCATCTTAGATGGCAAAATTGTATAGTAGAAAGTGATAAAAGGGTAACTTATCATGAGATCGATATAATGAAGTCAACATATATATTATAAGTAGCTTGGAAAATAAATGTATGTAATTACTTCCTGAATTTGATGTGTAGTATTTCACAGAAATTATTTTCTAGGATTAATGTTAGCAGTTTCATTGAATTTTAAAACATACTTAAAGATAATATTGACTTTAAAAAATAAAAGAAATTACAGTTTCTTGTTAGAATAAAAAAAAAGTTATTGAAAAATAAATGGTCCAATTTACTTTATTTTAAAAACAAAAATATGGGTCAAGCGTTGTTAGTCGAGAGGTCAACGCAACCGCCTTGCAAGCAAACGGTTGTTGCGGGTTCGCCTCCCGGCCGATACTATGACATATGGAGGAAAAAAAAGGTATCTAGTTGTTCTTTCTTATTGTAATATCTGCCTCAATTATTTATTAATTATATTATTGTTTTTTAAAATTTTGTTTATGCATATATATATATATAAGCATTTGTATATGTGTTCATGTTGAAAAATACAGTGTGCTTACAATTCAATAAACAATATGTGTTCTATTCTAATCAGTGTTTATAAACAAAAGGTGAGCTATTATATACTATGTAATTTGATGCTAAGCAAGCTTAGAACACATTATAGGGTAGTTCACAGCTCTATGATAAAAAGCTTTTTATTTTTATCTAAACATCCATTAAAATCTTATATTCTAATATATATATATATGCCCTTGATTAATAATTCAGACCAAGTGTATTATAAGCTTTTATGCACTTATTAATTCAGGACTTAATTAATAAATATTTTGAATAGTTTGTGGACAAAAAACTTTTGCATATAAATATTTTTTATATATTTCATGCTTCATTTTTGAGAATCTGAATGATTTTAATTAATTGTATCATGCTCTATCTAGTTAGCCTTGCTATATAAGATTATTACAATCACCTAATAAAAAATAGATTAATTGATAATAAAATATATAATAGAAAAGAGTGAAATGATACATTTGAAAGTAGATTATAATATTACATTATCTTATATATGTATGCCAATGTCATAGTTTTATATTTTAAAACATTTATTTTAATTAACCATTAAAGATCATTATTAAAACTATTTTATCATCAACCTAATTTATTTTCTTCAAAAATTATTATCTATATATGAATAAAACACGTATAAGTGGTATAATCATCTCTAAATACAAGAGTCCATGGTTAATGACTAATACAAATATTTAGGGATAAAGATATATGGAAAAAAGGGCTAAAGATATATTTTTATTAAACATAGCCTAAGTGTTTGGATTGTGTTATCTTTTAGAATGAATTTTTGATTATCTAATATAAATCAAGGCTAATTTTATTCACTATAATAGAAAATATATTGTAAGATTTTTGACCTAATAAGCCAAAATCAGAATATGTTTATGTTTATTCCAAGAAATTTCTTGACTTAATTTTTTCAATATCTAAGGCTCATTATTCAAAAGAGAACTATATTCAAGATTTGTGTCTAATAAAGAAATGCTTTATTATAATAAGCTCTATTTAAATTTGATGCACTAAATGGGGGTGGCTATTAGTTAATTAATTATCACATAATCATAATTATAAAAAAAGTTGCTCTTAATCCTAGAAGGATAATAAAAGAAGAATAAAACACATGTGCTTTCAACATACATTGAATAAAATTTATAAATATCTATAATCATGAACTTCACTCAGAGAAACAGAAATGGCTGTTTGAATATAAAATTTGTAAATTTTAATGTTTTTATTTACATTTTTATTTGTTTGTCTACATTTTTCTTTGGGTAGCATATAATTGATACCACATAGTTAGATACAGTGTGTAGTTCACAGCTCCACTATACTTAGAACACTAACCAGTTAAGATTAACTTCCCCAAACTAAAGAGTGAAAGTCAAACTGTTATGCTATGGCATTCAAAAGGAGAATTTCTTCTTTGAATGCTATTCTAGACCTAACATAGAGACAAAGTACTACAGTTTACATATATATCTATAAAAAAATCAAAGGACAGCACATTTTTCAATTATCTTACTTATTCTAATAAACCCACTACTAGTAGATTATGTATTAGAATATAATGTTTTAATAAATGTTTAGATAGAAATGTTTAGTGCATAACTTTCTAATTAAGTAATTATAAATGGATAACTACACATACTAAGTATTTCCATTTAAACTCCCATTAAAATATATTATAATACACATTCTACTAGTTGTGGGATTTATTACAGTAAGTAAAAAAAATTGAAAAGTATGTTATGCTTTCATTTCTTATATATATATATATAAGCTGCAGTGCCTGACAGTTTTATTTTTAGTCCAGGGAAGTTAACCTTGATTAGCTACTGCTTTAAATAAAAAGCTTTCTAATTAAGTAATTATAAATAAATAACTCCATATCTAAATATTTCTTTCTATACATATATTTATATTACTATACACCCGAGTCTTGTTTTATGCGGATTATTTTAATGCAATTTTGAAGTTATGCGATTCATGCTTCTTCTTAATATTTTTTATATTTCATTCTATTTATTAGATATCAAGAAATTAAAATTATTAATAACTTATTTTGACTTGAAATCCTTTTTTTTTTTCAAAAATATAATGTTATATTAGCAGTTAACATGAATATGGCAATAAATGACCTATTTATACTAACGAGTAAATAATAATAATAGATTTATACTTATATATAAAAATATCGCAATAAATATACAAAAATTTTAAACTTTTAAAACATAATTTGTTAAGTATAACAGAAATAAATAATGTAGATTTTTAAAATAAAAACGAAGATTTTATTGATTTTATAAACTGAAAATATTTCTAATGATAATGTATAATCTTTTTGTTTGATTGCGATCTTATTTTTTAAATATAGAAACAAAATGTGAACATTTAAAATTTATTTCAGTAGTAAAAATAAATTGTCAACAGAAAACTACTAACACATCACAGTTGTGTAAATGGGATGGAACAGAATATGGAAAAACTTAGAGTGGGGAATGGAAAATAAAATGGCTAACAAGTTTCTATGGGCATAATTGCTAAGAGATTTAGACTTCGTTCAAGGAGAAGCTACATCACATCACATCGATGAATCTGATTTCTTACTAGTTTACAAGTGAACCACATAATGATTAAAATATGTATGAAAAAATGTCAAATTAAAGACTGTAGTTAATAAAAAAAAGTAAAAAAAGTTTGTCTTGTACCAATTATTTTTAAATATTTGATATTTTTTATTAGTCATACTTTATTTTCTTATTTTTTAAATGCGAATTTTAAAGTATTTTTTCCTTGTTGCTTTGCTTTTATGCGAATTCTGAAAATTACAGACCCTATCCCACATTTTTCAAGGTAAATTAAGTCTATTTTTGTGCGATTTTTTTTAATGCGGATTTTCTGTGGAATCTATCTACCACATAAAATGAGACACAAGATAACTTTCATTTTACATATTATTTCTAATATTTTTGCTTAGAGAAAGTTGATTTTGGGATCAATTTATTTTGTTCTTGCAATATTAGATGCTTTCAATTTCTCTAGATTTTTAATCATCTTTAAACTAAATTAATTCCTAAAGATTCCTTTTTTGATTCTTTCTGGAAAATTATTCTTTCAAAAGAATTTTACTTCATATAAGCAACTTTTGTTATTAGCATATTATTACTTATACATATAGAATTATTTCTTTTTCAATGATAATTTTCTATCATAGAAACAATTTTAGTAGGCTTCTTTATGTAGTATTTGATGTTACATAGTGGTCAGTTATTTGCAGGAAGAATGGAGATATGCACAATTCCTGAAATGGTATTTCTGTCACACATGTATTAAAACCCCAACAAAATATTGTGTTTCCTATTTCTAAGGTATAGAAATATTATAATGAAACTTAGTCTTTTACACAGTTGATACTATGATATTGTTGGTGAATATTTTATAATCAATCTTATTAATCTCAGCTACAGTATAAATTATTAAAACTGATCTCAGCAAAACACAAATGATCTAAAAACCATGAGAAAAACTCCAATTCCAACTCTTGCTGATATAAACTGAATTGATTAAATTTATGAAACTTGTTTTTTTTACATCTGATTGTCCATGATGTCAAAACAAACATTTTCAAAACAAATATATAATACATTAACTTTGTTTCACTATCACAATATACCTCTTGTCTTTCTGTTTCGGTTCTGTTTTTTTATCAATGATTTTGCATTTAAACCAATTATTTATTTAATAACATAATTGTATTTAGAAAAGAGTCAATTCTTAATTGACTTTTATATCACAGACAGAAGCTCATTTGGTCCCCCAAATACCTTGAACATCTAAGAGTTTTGCTAAAAAGTGTTTAAGCGGTTTGGATAAATTGTGTTCAAAATATGCTATTTACTAAATAACAATGTCTGTCATGAAAAGATTGGAAAAAGTCAGCGAAGATAGTATATTCAATTTTTTCATCTTGTACTAAGAATATACTCTTGTGCAGTAATAGAGTACAACCTAATCCTTCCCTATGTTAATTAGGATTAACTTTGGATTGTAACCTATTTTCCTAAGGTTAATTCCAGAAGTAATCTTTTTGAAAACTGGATAACGATTGTGATGCAAATATTGTACTGGTAAATACTATGAACTTGTTTGGAAAGAAAGTTCTTATACTAAACTTCTCAATACTCAGTGAAATATTACTATGAAAAATATTATTGGTATACTTAAGTCTATTCCTTTGTAGTGGCTTCATACTGTTTTACAAATTTCTTTATCGGAGATCAGAAAGAAAAATTGTATCTCAGAAAAAATATAAAAAGCTCCTAAAATTTTCAGCTGCCAATAACTCGAGATATAGTTTTACCATATAAGACTCATCTCACACCAAGAATCCTTTTCAGACATGGTAATGAATCTATAATTAAAGAATTATGGCATAAAAAAATAAACTTTTATGAGAGTCTAAGCAAATTTCTTTATTCCCAGCTGGATTTGATTTTGTAAATGCATTTGTAGCCTCATCAAAACAATTTGGATAAGCAAGAGTCATTATGCTCATCTACTTCATATATAGTAGCAAACTCTTCATTCAATAGTGCCACCTTGTGCAAGTCTTAGTAATCAATAGATACAAGAATGTATATGCATAAAATCCCTATATAGTACCTAATCATCCAATAACTCCAAAATAGGTTCCAGTTTATAGATTTCACCAGCAAGAAATTTTGGATCTGAGACCCATACCTAGATTTTAATATCTAATGCAACTATCCACCAGCCACTTTTTATTAATTTAGTTAACTATAAAACTAGGAGCCCAAGATAAAAACACAGTAAAGTTTTCAATCCAAGCTCATTTACTAGTATAGTCATATAGATCTGAACCCAGATTAGCATCTGTACATTTTGGCATCTTTTGTTTTTCAACAATCACAGTTACCACTATCTCTTGAGCAGGATTGGTATAAAACATCACACAAACATAATTTTTTATGCTTACACAAGAGTTAAAACAGCAGCAAACTTTCCATACAATAGTGCCATCCAGTGCAAGCCTTAGTGATGCAAGGAGTTTGTGTATAAAATCCCTAGTGCCTACTAATCCAATATCCCCAGAGCAGTTGCTAGCTTGCAGCTTTCATGAGTTAGGAACATTGCACCTAGATCTTAGGATCTGATGCAATTCTCCAGCAGCCATCTTTTATCTTTTCAGTTAACTATAATTTCTAAGAGTCCAAAATAAAACACATAAGGTTTTAAATCCAAGTTTAATCCAGTTCAGTATCTAAACATTTTTGTACCCTTCATTTTTTAATAACCATAGTCTAGGGATATTGGATGAGTATGCACTAAATAAGAATTTTATGAACAAACCTTCTTGCATCCATTGATTTCTAAGGCTTGCACTGGATGGCACTACTGTATTGAAAGTTTGCTACTGTTTAAACAACTTGTGTAAGTAAAGGAAATGGTGATTATATGACGTTTTAGTGGTTACTATTGCATATAAATGAACTTTACAGCACTGACCTATGTAGATATGAATAAACAAAAATCATGAAGCATATGTAATGCGTATTGAATTTATAGTTACAGTAGGATAAATGAAAAACTTATTAGAGTCATTAATCAATCTTTCTCCTGCTTGGAATATTTATAGGTTTCTTGATGATATTTTGTCATGTCTTAAAAAATAGAATATATATCTGATAAATAAATATATAACTAAAAGAAATTATTAGTTTTTTTAAGTACTGTATATTACAAAATATTTATTAAAAATGATAGATTGAATACTTGATCTATGAAATGCTTTATCTGGAACAATATGTAAACTTGTAACCTTTGGGCAAGGGGGGGGGGGGCAGCACAATATCTTTGGCATGCAAATAGACCAGATTAGAAACACTAAAATATTGAAAACGAAAAAAAATAACAGACATTTTAATTTATATATATAAACATGGAATATAAAAGTGTTAGAAAATTTTATAGACAGAAATAATTTATATATTTAAAAAGAAAATAACTAGAAATTAAAAGACAATAAAAAGATGAGCATAAAGGAAATTAATAAAGAAATATTTATTTACAATATTAATAATAGTTGTTAAGTTATTAATAACTTATTAATTTGAGTGCAAATTTATTCACTTTTCAACAATATTTGTTAATTATTGCAGGTTTAGAATTAAATGTGCCCATTTTGATTTGTAATTTGTAAGATTTTTTTTATACTTGTCTATAATGCAGTGCCCTCTATTAATCACCGTTACAAATTCGGAAGCTAATAAAGCAATTAAGCCTTTAAAAGTTTCTTTCTCTCTTTTTTTTTAAAAGTTATTTTTTAGTTTTCATTATTTATTACACAATAATAATATTTTTAATACGTATATTTAAATTATTAGAAAAGAATACGTAAATCATTATAATAATGAGCTCTACATTTTCTGTAATAAAATTCAGAGGGCACCACCATGTCACATAACGTTTTTTCAATGGCCCATAACAAAACAATGAAGACTTAAATATCCCCCTCCCCCAGGCTAGTCAGGTCTATTGAAGCATTCACTGCTTTTAACAAGTGTTACTATTTCCTGCCATATCATCTTGACTGATTGACAGAATCATCACCTTGAAAAATAACAAAAATTCTATACATACGAAAACAATTGCTTTATTTATTTATTTTTTAATGAGCTTCCCTCTGTTTATTTATATAATTTATTTTTCGTATATTGTATTTAATGAAGCATAGTGCCAAGCCAGCTTCCTTTTCATTTTATCTCTATGGATAATCTCATCGCATATATACGCTGGATAATTGTTTGTAAAGACATTCACACACACAAATGAAACGTATTTTGCATAACTTTTTAGATTGAATCCCATATATCATATTCATAGAAAACATTTTGCTTCTCATATAATGAACAAATTAATTTATTTTTAATTTTATTCATCATCATCATTATCAAACATTATCAATCCACTGCAGGATGAAGGTCTCTCCAAGTTTAATCCATCTTTTTCTATTAAGGTTTATAATATGTACATATGTTGAATAACTTGCTGAAATTCAGAGTTTTTTTGACCACCACTTTATTAATGACATTATATATATGTATAATAATTTCCTTTTGAAGCCATGTTGGATTTTTATATTCATGATTGTTTATTCAAGTTTGGAGAGGTTTTAAAGCTAACATTATGTGCATCAGCACACATATTCTTTAACTATTTGTGAAAAACCAGGAATGATGGGAGACATTCATTTAATTGGGTTATCATACTCTTGAAGATAGGTAAGAGTCTTAAATAAAATGTTATAGTCCACATTGACCAAATCTTTAATGTACATTTCAACATTATTTTTTTACTCTGCTTCATATTTGCATAACATTTGATTTCTAAGAGGAAAGATTTGAAGAAAGCCAGCTTGTGCAAAATGAAACTGTGTGATGGTGGATGTACTGTTGCATGAATGATGAAAGATTTGATTATAGTTTATCTCACTGTCAGATCTTTGAATGTAAAGGTCCAGGAGTTTTATTCCCATATACTCGTCTGCCTTCTCTAGTCGATATTAAAGATGAGCTCTGCATTAAATTATTCCATATTTTATTAATATCCTCTGATGCACAGATTAACACATCATGTATGTAGTGCATATAAAATAAATTATTTACTGTAAACATATATTTGGGGATAATTAAGTCCCTATATTCATTATTCTAGGAAAGTATATCACTTATTGGCAACCCCACAGGTCAGCTATGCTTCATCCTGTAAAATTTGTTGTTAGATAGCACAGTGACATCCCTATCAACTCACCCCAAGATGTCTGTAACTTTAGTCTTTCTCTGATTTAAGCTAGAATTTTTTAATACTTTGTACATTATGTCTATAGAACTTTGACATGAGATTGAACCATATAGCTCAACTATATCAAGTGAATCCCAAAATCTATTAACAATATGAGGGGATTTATTTGCTTTATGAACTTTTGCCTTTGCAAAAATTCTAGGAGAAATGGCAGCTGTTTAATAAATCCTATAACGTTCTGCTTTGTTGACAGCCTTTTTTCTGATGCTTCATCAATAGGGACATCATGAATTTAGCCTTTATTTGCTTCAAATTTTGAGTTTTTACTATTTTATATTTTAATATCAATTTGCTCATCGACTTTATGGTTATATTCATTGTTAGTTAACACAATAAATCTGTTTCCTTTGTCTTCTTTTAAACACTTAATTTGTGAAATTTTTTTAATTGTTTGTATATTCTTTATTCACATGTCTTCTTTAGTTTCTGTTGTATGCTGCAATGCTTGTGCCAGCTTGCTCATCATGCCATCCTTCAAAGTGCTATCTTCATAACTAGCCTCTAAATCACTACCTGCTTTTTAGCCAAAAATTTAAATTTCTTCTATTTTATACACAACTTATATGCTATATTTTGGCATTTTCTATTTAAGCTTTTGGGGATATTGAAACTTTTTGCCATACTTTTCATTCTACGTACTTCTGTTTCAATACCTTTTTACAACCTTGAAGAATCCATGAAACTAACTTTATATTTTTAAATAATGTAGTTTTTTTTCCTTTGGTATATAGATTTCCTTATACATATACTTTAACAATTGTGGGAAATCTTTTAGTGCAAACATTTTACAAGAAACTTAACTCTTTCTCTAGTGACTGTTATAACCTTTAGTACTTCCAACACTGTCTTATACTTATTATATTCATCCATAATATTCCATAATTTTATCAAATTTTGCTTTTTTCTTTAGCTGTATAATTTTATAAGTAAAATTAATATACTTCCCAAGAAGAGATTAAACATTATTTCACAATTTAACTAATATTGACAAAGATATGTTTATAAAGTCAGAGATCCATGAATGGGTGGATTCATTCTATTCCTGAACCTGTTTTCAACATTTAGAGTGTTTTTAATTCATAGCCTGAGGAAAGGTGATTTACTCACTCTGTTTACATACATATATTGGGATATGTAAACTTTAATATATAAATTAAAAGAAGCAAACTAATCCCCCTTAGGCTATGATTAAATAACATTGTATATAATATAAGGAACAAGTATTTGGGCCCATTCTAGACTTGGCCAAATATAGAGTATTATCTTTTTATAACCAGAGAGAATGAGAGAGAGGGAGGGAGAGAGGGAAGGAGGGAGAGAGAGGGCAGGAGAGAGAAAGGGAGGGAGAGAGAGAAATCTATTCTATTTTATTACATAATATATATTAAGATGTGTGCTAATTTCATGTGTACACATATATATAGAGTTGAAGATTTTCTTTTACAAATGTTTAACATTTCTTGTTGTTTTTTTTTGTAGTTATAAATATTTTTAAACTTGTAAAGTCAAGACATTAGTTCCATTTTTGCCTTTAACTGAAAAACATTTATTATTTTGTTTTATATGTTTCAGACAAATCTAGATAATCATCTTCAGAAATAATTATTTATGTCATTATATAAATATCCTATTCAGAATTATTTAAATTACAATTACTTTGTTAAGATGACTGACCAGAGTTGACCTGGTGTTGAAACATTAAGATAAACAAATAATTTTTCAATTAAAAAAAAAAAAGAGTATACCTATAGATTAAAAGGTGTGAAGGTTGCCTTGACAGCAGTTAGAGATATTGGTTGCTATATTTACTGTGAATGTTTAGGTGGTTACTGGTTGGAAACTAATTATACCTATAGATTAATATTAATCCAAGCAACACTAATTCAAAAAGTCCTATTGTCTACAGAAAATTATAAAATATTGTGTTGCTTTAATTACTGATACAGAAAAATGTTATTCTGCTATAAATAAACACATATCCTATTATAACGGTAAAATTCAGTCTGCAAATCTTAGTTTCACTTTTTTTCATTCCTTACCTACCCTCATACACTAGTTTAAACCCTAGTCCTGTGTATTGTGTTTTAATCAGCCAAGATATATGTACATGTAAAGCATTTATCACATATATTTGGTTATTGTATATAGGCGAGTTAATAATCTAAAGGAATGATAAATTGATCAATTTAATTTATAATTTGAAAGTATGTTCGCATATGGGTATTATAAACACATAAGTCAGGTATGCCAATACTACATATATATTCCAATACTAGCATTAAAACCTATATTTAAAAATATTATTTTGCTCTCTTATTTTAAATATTTAAAATATTATGCCATGAATTTTGTTTATTAGAAAGTTAAATGAGGGTTGGGAAGCTAAACAATAGTATCTTACTAATGCAACCCCAGAGGAATACATTAATGGATTAATGATTAAGTAATTAGCCAGAAAAATGATAACAACAATTTTGGCAAGTTGCAGATGTTATCAACAGGGAATAGACCATCTTAAAGCATTTGTTTTATAATTTTTTTTTAAAATCTTATTTTCTAAAACTATAACAAAAGAATTACTGTAGACAGGACATCTGAAAATAATGTAACAAAAGTAAATGTACTTGGAGCACTTTGTTGCAGGTTTTAGATAATAAAATAGATAATAAAATGCATTGGGTGTGGTGGTAGAAAATATGCTTATGGATTATTTCACCCCAGGGAAGCCAATATGTGAGATTAATTTTATACTTGACTAGTATATATGGAGTGGGAATTTTGGGGAGATGGAATACCTTAAGATCTCATAAACCAGATTCTATGAGTGTGAAACTAAAATGGGGAAGTAGAGGTAGGCAGGGAGCTATTTTCCTACCTGGACACTGGTCAGCCTGCAGCCTGATACTATATGTATGCCTCCAACTATAAGAAGATGCCCACGACCTGCTGCTACCACCAATAAGACCAGAAATGCTGTTTCTAATGCCAGAGAGAGTGCTGTTGCCACTGGAGTCAACAGACTGATACAATTATAAATGAAAACTAGCTATCCAGTGAAATGGACTCCCATGAACCTTTCATAACCATGATCAAAACTCTTAAATGCACTAACAATGCTTCTATTGATAAACTAAGGTAACTTTCCATTCTAAGAGCTCTTAAACATTTCTCTGTAATTTCCCTAGCCATAGCTAAATCTGTAACAAACTTTATCTGAATAATTTAAATTGTAATGTCCTATAATTGTATCTAAATTATATATATAATCTCAACCTATGTAACTTGGCTAATCTTTAAACTATTCTTTCATTCTAGGGTAAACGCTTTTGAATTATGTTAAATTATTTTCTTTATGATATTTTGTTATGATAATATGCTTGGATAACCTTTGACTGAATTAGTGAATCTCATTCTCCTTATAATAAACATGCCATATATGGGTTAATCATATAAATAACAACTATTTCATATTAACTTCCTTTTCTACTCAGTGGATTGGACATTATCTTTCAGAGTATATATATATATATTACTGTGAATTTGATGAATTCTATTGTGTTCATATAATAATTAGTCCACCCATAATGATTTACCTATGTTATATCATATATTTATTTGTTCCTTTTAAGTTAAAATATAATATGCGAGTGTATGTGAGAAATTATAAGTAAAGATTAAGCATGCATGATTAGACAGTAAGTTTTAAAAGTGTCTTATCATGCATTCATAACCATTTAGTTATTATTATAACAATGTTAAATGTAATTAATGTCTTTAAATTATATAATCCACCTTAGTCTTTAAGCCTGAATATGTAGATTTGTTTGAAATCTTTTAAGACATAGGAATAGATTAAGTATAACTGTACCGTAATGTGCTACATTTTAAGAGCAAATTATCATTAATTGTTACTGTTATTATATTTTATATGTGTGTTGCTAGTGCACTTATATAATTTTATGGTTTTATTATGCTTTGTTAAACTATTTTATATGTGTGTTGCTAGTGCACATATATAATTTTGTACTACTTTATATGTGTGTTGCTAGTGCACATATATAATTTTATAGTTTTATTGTGCTTTGTTAAACTTCTTCATGGGGCAGATACAGCTAATACTTTCAAAAATCATTAATGTTCCTGCATCAGAATGGATATGGAAGTCTGACCTAGGGACATAACTGTTCGATCACACACTCTCAGAGTTTACTGATATGAGAGCCCAGTCTTGTTACCATGCTTATTTGTGATGAGCCCTTCACAGACAGATGACAATCTGCCTGTTCAAATTATATGTAGAAAAAGTCTTCCTGTTTCAATACACCACTCTTCTATATGTATTTGCATATGTATTCTCCATCAATATCATCGATTACTCATTAAGCTCTATGTTTCTATATTTATCTATGGCTTTTAGCTATCATATTATGTAATCCCTACCTAATCTTATTTATAGTTATGAACAACAAGTCTACTAATATTCTAAGTTCACATATACTATGTGAGTAGCTTAATAAACTATTTTTAATAATATAGGTTACTTATAGACACATGTAATTATGTCTATGGTTATAATGCTTGAATATCTCCATCGTACACACTCGCATCTATTAACCCGATCGGGTGACATTTTAGTAAGGCATATTGATCTATGATTTTATGCTCTATTTAACCACAAATGTATAGAGCCTCAAATAATAAAATATTTTGCCATAGTGTGTATTAACTTGCATATATATATTTTCTAACCTTAAGCACTACACTATTATCAGTGTAATTGTATAAGTAGCAAAGCCAACCTATTAATGTATATATATTTGTTTGACAATTATTAAATTTTGTATTAACTTATATCTCTATTGTTGTTGTTACCTGTCCATATGATCCATACCACCTTCTATCATCTTATTCATGCAGTTCTAGAATTTATTAAAGGACTTAGCATACTCACCTTTTCACTACCTTTAGATAATTAATAGTATGTCAGTGAATCTAGGGTAGGCTCATTATTATTAAGGGTCTCTTGTTTCTCACTGACT
This sequence comes from Epiperipatus broadwayi, assembly GCA_028023455.1. NCBI lineage: Eukaryota > Metazoa > Onychophora > Udeonychophora > Euonychophora > Peripatidae > Epiperipatus > Epiperipatus broadwayi. Next base: position 14,947,682 of record JAQFVV010012403.1, on the reverse strand, counting down.
TCCAGGACTAGAAGGAAATTGTTCTATTAGTAGTATCAGGAGTGTTGCTCATGTAGTGGAGATTATGGGAGCAAAGGCAAATAGGTTAAGACTTAGTACTCTTTAGAATGGCTTCCACAGCCAAAGTATGCTGAGTTTTTTGTCTTCTTGTTGGATTCTCCATCTTGTTAACAGAACATATGAATCTGACCATTACATAGTAAATTTTTTTAGCTCATGGCATGCGAGCATGTGGCATGAATTGTTTTTCCACAACCCTGAACAAAGTATTTATTTCCATCCTAAATGTAATACATTTCAGCTTAATAGATGTATGTACATAATTTTTTTTAGCTCATAGTGCTGCAATGCGGCTTATATATGTATAACTCATAGTCTTAGACATCAGGTTTCACCTTAGAAATCCTTAGCACATACCATCAAAACATGAGACATTTTGAATCATTATAACCCACATACCTGAGATTATTGTATATATAAATTTTAGTTTAAGTATGTCTGTAATAGCAATTTTATATCAATATATACTTTTCCAAAACTAAGTAAAATATTTATGGGAAAGTGTATTAATAAATTTGAATATGACTAGGGATGCTAACAATCTATAGGTTTTTGTGACTGATGGCATGGTGCTCAGGGATGACTGAAATAAATGAAGTCATTCCTAAATAAATATTGCCATCAGAGTAGGATGTTTTTCTTTTCTGTTAAAAAAAGTAGTAATATTAAAACAAGTGAGGTGTTATGGATTAGATTGAATAGGGTGACAATAGAACTATTAATGGATTGAAAGACTTGTAGGAAAAAGACTATTGGTATGGGAAGGTATGAAAAAAATATACCCAGATCTAGTGAGTGTTTCAGATTAAAAGAGTCAACTGGAAGACAAGAACAGAGTGACCAGCACTGGTAAAACAATTTTTTTTATTATTTTATATTTTGTTCATTGATGCTATTTTGATTAGTATGCAACACAAACATAAAATGCAGCAGCAGTATGGATAGGGAAAAGGGGAAGTAGAGCAATGGTAGAGAGGGCATATGGAAATGACCATAATACCAGAGAAGGAGAATAACAAATAAGCCATTAGTAAGAATAGTAAATAAGATAGTAACAAGAAGAACAAGTAAGCCATTACAAGAATAGTAAAGAAGACATTATCAAAAATATCAAATAAGCCATTGGCAAGATAGCAAGTCAGTCATCAGCAATAACCACAAATAAGCCAGTAGCAAGGTAATAAATAAGCCATTAGAAAGAATAATCTATAATAAGCCATGGATAATGCAATGGAGATAGACATGTGGAGGAAAGGGACATTGAGGATAGCAGCCAAAGTGAGCAAGAACAGGAGAAAGAATTCAATTCATCATGATTTTTTAAAAAACCCACCTAATATTACTAGGACCCCAAGCCAACATCAGGACCAAAAGGCTTCAACTTAAAGTATATAGAGAAATTATTCAGATGAGGCTAGAAGGAACAAAGAAGAAAAGAGACGGGATAAAGAGGAAGCTAGAAAAAGAAAGCTAGGAGAAGGAATAAAGGAATTATTGGTGCTAGAATTGGAAATGATGAGTGTAGAAATGCCCAATTAGGAACTAATGAAAAACATATCAAGGATATGAAAGATGTAGATGAAAAGATGGAAAAAACAGACAGGGAGCTAAAGCAAATTAGCAAGAAGGTAGAGAGTTTAGTCAAGAGCATATACACTTTAATAATAACACATGAAGAGGAAATCGCTAACATCAGGGATGAGATCAAACAGATAAAAAGGGGTATCAAGGAAACTCTTAAAGAAATGCAAATGGCACATGGGAAGTTCAGAGAAGAGGTTTATGAATTGAAAAAGAACTGGAATCATGAACATGATGTGGTATCCAGAGAAAGGATGGAGATGAGGGCCAGCATCTGGGACTTAAAAGGGTGGCACAGAAGGGGGAACAGACCAAAAACAACCAGAGCTGATGCAGGAAGAAGGAAGCAGTATAAAGAAAATAGAAATTGGAGGCAAGATAGGACCAGAAAAAAAGGAATCCCAGGTCTGGAGACTTTGTTTGATCTTGTGACTGATACTAGCAAAGGACACCAATATAAACCTGAACATCAATATTATGGATCTTGACATGCTAGAGCTGCAAACAAAGGAAATACAGAGTATGTAAGTGTCACAGATAGACTAAAAGGAGTACTGAGAAATATCACCATTGAGGGAAATGTAGATCCAGAGGTTAGGGGCTCAAACTCACATGGTCAAAACTCACATGGTAAAAGTTATACAAATAAAATATTCAAAAGAGAAGTAGGAGAAAACCCTCAACAATCTTACTTAGAAAGTCTCGGAGTTCATTTATTTTTATAAGACAGAACAACCAGAGCAGATACAATTGCCAGCCATTACTTCCAAGGGTATGTGAGAGATTGGTGGGGAATGCTGAAAGAAAAACCTCTCACATTTGAAATGTATCATACAAAACTCTTGAAGTATTATTGGAGTGAGGAGCATCAAAGCAGAATGCTCAATACCACATATCAAGGAGAAATATGGATCATCTATTAGGGATACACACACAGTTCTTCTGCCAGTCCATCTGCCAAATAATCTGACTCAGCTCTCTTACTGAATTTTATTTTTCAGATGCCCACATTATAAGCATCATACAGCACAACATGCCTTTTCCCATCTAGAAGTTGATGTCAGGAAATAGGCTGAAGAACATAGAAGAGATTGCAAAGTTCCTAACAACTTTGGTTTTAGCCCATGGTCTAGAGAACCACCAGACAAGATAATTGCAATCATTAACTGTCAAAAGTTAAAAACATCCACCTGATCCAGAGAAATAAATGCAGAGGGTATGTAAGATGGCCAGTGATAAAATGACAGAGTGAAAAGGGATTTGAACCCAGAATTTTCCAACAGTAACAAGAATAGCACCATGTATTACCCAATATTAGGAGTAGCATATTATCTAGAAGTAGAATACCACTCTCATATGTAAATAGATTTTAGGTTATATATATTCTCATTAGCTAAGTAAAAAGGGGAATTACTGTAGAGCATATTTATAAGTAAAAATATAAATAATTTTCAATGCATTCACTAGATGTTGAAATCACCTTGTCAAGTATAATTTGGGTATAAAATTTTTGTTGCTTCATGTTATTGGATTTTATTTTATTAATTGATGATATTACAGTGATCAATCATTTAACATAATTTTTAACTATATCACTGAGTATATGTTAATAACTATCATTTGTCATATAAAAACATGTTTAAAAAATTTTTTGTGTGCAACTGAGGGAATATGAAATGGTAAGATTCACTCTACAAATCTAAGTTTCACCTTTCTTCATTCTTTGCTTCCCTAGTTTAAATCCTAGTCCTATTGTAATGTGTGTTGTGTTTTAATTGGTGAAGGTTTATGTACTAGTGAAGTATTTATCATATATATATATATATATATATATATATATATATATATATATATATATATATGGTTATTATAGATAGGCAAGTTAATCTGAAAGAATAGTAAATTGATCAATTTGATTTATAATTTGAAAGTATGTTCGCAAGTGGGTATATATTTAAACACATAAGACAGATATGCCAAGACTACATATATATTTCAATAATAGCTTTAAAATTTATATTTAATAATATTATTTTGTGATTTCTTATTTTAAATATTTAAAATATCTTGCCATGAATTTTGTTTATTAGAAAGTTAATGTGACTCCATAGTGATACATTAATGGCTTAAGTAATTAGCCAGCAAAATGATAACAATTTTGGCCAAGTTGCAGCTGTTAAGGGGAATAGACTATCTTAAAGCATTTGCTTTATAATATTTTTTTTAAATCTTATTTTGTAAAACTGTAACAAAAGAATTACTATAGTCAGGATATATGAAAATACATTAATGTAACAAAAGTAAATGTACTTGTAGCATCTTGCTGCTTCTTTAGATAGTAAAATAGATAATAAATACATCAGGTGTGATGGTAGAAAATATGCTAATGGGTTATTTCACCTCAAGGTAAGCCATTATGGGAGACTAACTTCATACTTGTCTAGTATATATAGAGTTGGAATTGGGGGTAGATGGAATATAATAATAATATAGTTATGATCTTATAAATGAGACTCTATGAGAGTGAAACTAAAATAGTGAAGTAGAGGTTGGCAGGGTGCTATTTTTCTACCTGGAGAATGGTCATCATGCAATTCAATACTATCTGCATGCCTCCAACTATAAGAAGATGCCTATGACCTGCCACTTCCACTAGTGAGACCAGAAATGCTTTTGCTAATGCCGTTTAGGGAGTGCTGGCGCTGCTGGGGTCAACAGAATGATGCAATTATAAATGAAACCTAGCTATCCAATGATATGGACTCCCATGAATATTTCATAACCATGATCAAAACCCTTAAGTGCACTGACAATGCTTCAGTTGATAAACTAAGGTAAAATTCCATTCTAAAAGCTCTTTAATGTTTCTCTGTAATTTTCCTATGCTATAACTAAATCTTAACCAACTTTATCTGTATAATTTAAATCATAATGTACTCCTATAATTGTATCTAAATTATATATATAATCTCAACCTACATAGCTTGGCTAAGCTATTTTTTAAACTATACTTTTGTGCCAGGGTAAACACTCTTGAATTTTGTTAAATTATTTTCTTTATGATATTTTGTTATGATAATATGCCTGGATAACCTTCAACTGAGCAAGTGAATGTCATTCTCCTTATAATAAACATGCTGCTGTATTTCCATATGGGTAAATCATATGAATAGAAAATAAAAATTATAGAGAAAATTATGTGAAAAGAAATTGATTAGATAAGAAAGTTATGATACATAAATTGGAAAAACTAAAGCGATTAAAAAAAAGGGCTAAGGTTGGAAAAGTTGATGAATAATTCTTACAAAAAAAGTTGTGAGACTTTAAGCAATAATAAAAATGAGATTGATTTGGTATGTGGTTTTACAAGATAATGGTGAAGCCAATTTGAAGAATGTACTAAAGAGACTGTGATAAATAGTCAAAATATAGAATGAATAAATTTCTAATTTATCTTACATAGAACATTACATTGCTTAAAAGTAGCCCTATATGTAAAAGATTTAAAATCTTCATTTAAAAATATATGAATAATTGAAGATATAAATAATTTAAAATTATATTCAGTAACACATATAAAAGGGTAGGAAAGTTATATAAATGTAAATGAAATTCTATACCTATGTGCTTGAAATGAGAGGTTTTTAATAGATGTGTTTTATCAGCTCTTACTTATGGAACTGAGACTTGGACCTTAAAAGAAGAGCAATACAGAGACTTCAGATCTCTCAAAGAAGTATGGAGATATGCATGATAGGAGTAACAAGAAGAGATTGAAAACACAATATGTGGGTAAGAGAACAAACAGGTGTTACAGACCTGATTAAAAAATTAAAAGATTGAAGTGGAGTTGGGCTGGACATATTACTAGAAGAGATGATAATAGATGGACAATTGAAATCTTAAAAGTGGATTCCAAGAGATTGTAAAAGACCCAGAAAGTGACCACATGTGAGATGGATGGATGAAATAAGAAAGTGTGCAGAGGTGATGTGGAGAAGAGAAGCTAAAGATCAGCGAAGATGGATTGAACTTGGAGAAACCTTCATCCTGCAGTGAATTGAAAATGGTTGATAATGATGATGAAATGAAATTCTATATGCTGAATAAAAAGTATTATGTCTCCAGTCAGATAAAATGTTAGCGACCCAAATGAATAAATATTAATGGATATGCCTTTGTATTGCAAACAATAAAAAGACTATTATCATCATCATCATAAGATACTCTTAAATGATGATGGCCATTTTAATATGATTTTTAATTTAAAATGGCATTCAATATATATACAATCTGTATTGACTTCATAGAAAAAATTAAAAGAATGAAATGGGTCTTGAATGACCATGCTGCTAGAAAAGATGATAATCAATGAACGATTGAAGTCTTCCAATGGATACCAAGAAAGGGGAAAAAACCACAGGAAGAGTTTTCAAATGAAAAAAAAAAGATATTAGAAATGAGATGGATATATGAAATAAAGAAGTTTGTTCGAATGCTATGGAAACAAAAAAGCCCATGAATCAGAGAAAGCGAATTAATCTTGGAGAGATCTTCATTAATAATGACTGGAAATGATAATTTGTGATGATGACTTAAAACAATATATATATATATATATATATGTTTTAAAAGCAATTTAGATGTTAGTTAAGCTAAGATAGATGCATGTTTTGAGTGTGTATATTAGATATCAGGAAGTGACAATTTTGAAAAATGGAAAAAACAAACTATAAAATCAATACAAAAAAAAAAAAAAAATTTATTACATATAGAGATCGTTAATATAACAATACAGTTTGTAAGTTAATTATAGTCATTTATAATTGTTCAGATCTATTAATAGCTTAAGTCATCAATAATTCATTAAGAAAATTTAATTAAACAAATGGCAATTATTGATAAGGGGTATGTAGTAATAGGCTTTTCTGGGATAAAGTCAGACTTTTTTATTCATAGGTTATAAATATTTTCTTACTGAAACCATTGAATTTCACAATGATCTATATACTATGCTTATTTGTTCTCAATGTGACATTCACAAAAAGTGAAATAAAACCATAAAAACCAATCTAACAAAATTTTTACAAGTGTTCTAATTATAAATTTATTTAAAGGCACATTGATAAGTAAATAATATTCATTAAGGCTGCAGCCTCAAGCACATGTGTATAAAAATGCGATAGTAGGAAACTCTACAGGTCTTAAAACCACAAGCTTACTCTTTTCCTCTTTTCTTCCAAAGAGTAAGCTTGTAGTTTTAAGACCTGTAGAGGTCCCTACTATCGCATTTTTATATGCATGTGCTTGAGGCTACAGCCTTAATGAATATTACAAGTGTTCTAAATAAATTACTATTGGTAAAATATTACACTTTTTACAATAAGATAATTATCAGCATATTTTTTTTTATAACCACTTCATCATTATAATCATCTTCAGTAGACAGTCAGATGTATATTTACTCAAAATTGGAAAATCAAAGATATACATATTGGTAAACAATATATATATATATTGTTCCATAGTTGTTTATAACCACAATTTTTACATGGTATTACATATCTTGTTTTTTTATTTTATATAATTACGATTAGTTGAACACTTGCGATTAATTATATTTACATAATTATTGCATTCCATCATCAGATTTTCAATTGGATGGACGGTTGAAGAGTTGATTGTGGAGTGGATTGAAGCCTGCCCATTAAAATATGAAGACTGGCTATCTTAATATATATCTGAGCACTTATGTCATATATGTGTAGAGATGATAATCTGACCAACTGATGGTTGTTGGTTTAGCATGAAATACGTATATTGGTGATTATTTCTCTTTTCAACATACATGTGCTCAAGTGTACCAGTATTATGAGATAGAGTGGAGAGTGGTGGGTCATGCAAAAGTCTGTGCTCCCTACATATTACATATATAGATACATGTATATAATAAGCCTGTATTTCAGTTATTACATAGTAGAGCTGTCTACCCATCCCTTGTATATGCATTAAATGGATTATGCCCTGCACATGAGAGATCAGATTGACTTTAGGTCAACATGGGTGTGATGAGAATCTTAGCCTCAGGGTGGCATTTGAGCATCCATCATCAGATTTTCAATTGGATGGATGGTTGAAGAGTTGGAGTGTGGAGTGAATTGAAGCCTGTCCATTAAAGTATGAAGATTGGCTATCTTAATATATATATATATATGAGTAATTATTGCATATATGTGTAGAGATGATAATATGGACGAACTGATGATTGCTGGTTTAGCATGAAGTATGTATATTGGTGATTATTTATCTTTTTGACATAAATGTGTTCAAGTGTACCAGTGTTATGAGATAGAGTGGAGAGTGGTGGGTTGTGTGAAAGTCTGTGATCATATACCCTATATATTAATAATTTATGTAAATTTATAATATAATTATTAAATTATTTATTGTCCTCTTTTACAAATTATTATATCCTGACTGTTTTTATAATTATTGACTACCGAGTAATACTTCAAATTCTACTTCTTTATTATTTGGACGTACTCAGGTGAACATTAATTATGTTTGCATAATTATTTTTTTTCTATAGATATAATTAAAACTTCCATTCCACTACATATTTTAATACATATGATTAAAGATATCTGAAAAAAGAAAAATGACACCCTAGATTTTATTTCATGCTGAATCAGTACTCATCAGTAATCCGAGATCGCAATCTCTTATTAATGCCATTAACATTTGTCTAGTATTATCAATATCTAGGTTAGAGATAATCTCTAGTTTAATAAATAATTAGTAATTATCATTAATATATTTGTCTATAGTAGTTGATGTCAAAGTTGTTAGCACAGACAGTTTGACACTTGTAAATCAAAATATAGTAGCTATTTTAAGATTTTAAATAAAATGTAATTTTTTTATTTTTATGATCACGATTAACTTCTATTATCTCAATCTGAATGTCATTGTCAAAATTAAATGTTCGTCCATCATTGATATGTATATTTAGAATCAGGTAGATTGACTCGGAAAAGTCATGGAAACATTAATCTCTTAGCTGACTAATATAAACCCAAATATATATATATTTGTACTAAACAGGGTATGAGCACAGACTTTCACATGACCCACTCTCGGCATCATCTCATAACACTGATACACCTGAACACACATATGTCGAAAAGATAAATAATCACCAATAAACGTATTTCATGCTAAAACAGCAATCGTCGTTGGTCCAGATTACCATCTCTACACATATATGCTACAAGTGCTCAGATATATATTAAGATAGCAAATCCTCCTACTTTAATGGATAGGCTTCAATGCATTCCACACTCCAACTTTTCAACCGTCCATCCAATTGAAAATCCGATGATGGAACGCTCAAAGGCCACCCTTAGGCCGAGATTGTTGTCACACCCATGTTGACCTAAAGGTCAATCTGACCCCTCATGTACAGGACATAATCCATTATACAAGGGATAGACAGACATCTCTAATATGTAATAGATGAAATACACAGGCTTATGTCTGTGCTCATACCCTGTCTATTACATATATAGACACAGGTATATATATATAAGCCTATGTATTTCATCTATATTTGTACGTACAGAAGTATATAGTCACTCTATAATTATCGAAATAAATGTAAATTTATTATCGTTTTTAATTTTACTTCACGAATTATTAATATGAAACTTGGTCTTAATATAGAAAGTTTACTTCTCAAATATATTTATCGCAACTTATTAATTTATGTTAAAGGATGAGCTTTTTTTTTTGTTGCTTGCATGGTGGTATCTTTTGCTAGAAAAATAAAAATCCTTCATACAGAAAAATGGTGGGTGGAGTAAAATAAAATTAAAAATTGAATAATTTAAAATTACTACAAGCACAGAAAATGATACTGGGACGCCATAATTTGTAATTTCCGGGTAACGTGAACAATGATAAAAAAAGATTAATAGAAGGGAATTCCTTATGATAAAAATACCATTAAAAAATATAACGATATCGAGAGACATATATATGTTTCTACAAAATAGTAAATGGGGGTTGGATGGTAATTCAAACTGTTTCAACAATCTATTATTTTTTGTTTATTTATTTTGATAGCGTGATGTCAGTTAAGAAACTTGAAACATTTAAAACACTTGAATTAAAAGACAATATTTGTGTTGTCTCCTTTAGACTCAACCATATAAAATTTAGCATATAATGTCAAAATGATTTTTTTTTTAATGATCATTTATAATTGAACATTTATTCTGATAAGTACTATATAATTTAATTCCATTCAGAACGATAAAACACTTCAAAAATGCTATTAATTATAGAAAAAAGATGGTTATTAGCATTTATAATGTTTATTAAAATATTAATGAAATAAATCACAAGAGAACCGAAAATAATGTCTATTAAACTATATAATAACGATTGATTTGGTCAAGTACATTGGATAGATATTTAAACATATATATATATATATTCAAATATTGTGTGGATCTGCCAGCACCATGTCATATGATTCAAAGCCCTTCATGAATATTTGAAATTCATGGATAGCACAGAATGCTATATAATATATGCTTTATATTCATTCATATATATATATATATAGTACAAATGTTTAACCACATATGTACTGCTTGTACATAATTTTAATACACTTTAGTTGGCCTACATGGTTTAGCAATGGTGGAATAGTGAGCTCATTTGCTAAAAGTCTCTGAATCACGATTCACTTCTATTAATTTTAGGTGCTTTAATATCACATGACCCCCAGAGTGATAAACTATTCGATAACTTAATATAGATTTTAATGTAAAAATTATGTACACAAACAAAAACAACAATACAAATAATTTTTCAAAAAACTTTGATACTATATAGTAAATGTTTTTAATGCATATGTGTGTATATATAGGCATCTAATAATAAAACGTAATTCCCGATTTTTTTAATAATTTGCTTCGTAAATGGCGATGCGATGCGACGGATCAGTGAATTCTTGTATACAATTCAGGTGCCTTTTTCTAAATAAATAAAAAAACTGATTAAGCCGGCAATTCAAATTGTAATAATTATTAGGCCAGTTAATCAGGAAATATAGCTATGTTCTTGAGATATCCGGAATCGTAAATGATCGGAATATATTTTCTTTTTCATAGCTTGATTAACTTCACTTTCTAGTGCATAAAAGAAGGCCTAAATTCAACTGTGAACGTTAAATTATACCGCTAACGGTACAATATATATACGTAATCTTATAATTAATAAATACAGTAAACTAAATTTATATAAAGTACAACCTTAACTTTTTAAAAAAAATAATAGCATTATATATATATTCCAATAGCTTTAATAATCCCATAAATAAACAATGACTTTTAAATATGTAGTGTTGAGAATATATAATATTGTAATAAAACTACGATATGTGGATCATAAATTATTAAGTTACCTTATTCGAGTGAAACCCTCTGTCATACCAATAATAATTTATTAATTAGAGAATGATAGGTTAATTTTATCTAAAAAGCTAATCAATTATATGGATAGTAAATGAATCATTGATACTCAAAGATGTAAAACTTAATATTATTACTAATCTCCACAAAATCTTAATTTAAATCAATTCATAGTTTCATATTATCACACAATCACCAGTCTTTATGCATACATAAGCTGTTTACATAGAAGCTAAACTCTCCATACAATAGCACAACTCAGGATCTAGGTGCAGTGCTCTCAGATACAAGGCTCCTCACTGATGAAAGCCACAAGCTAGAAATTAGCCTGGGAATATTGAATGAATAGGTGCTAGATAGGAATTTAATGCATAAACCTTCTTGCATCCATTGATTACTCTGACTTGGACTGAGTGACACTACTGCCTGGAGAGTTTAGTTTCAAATCACCATCATTATCAGTTCAACCATTATTGATCCTTCATGGAATAAAATTTTTTTAAGTTTAATCCAGTTTCTCTGATCTCTAGCTTATCTTTTTCACATCGCACAAGTAAATATCTCTATTTCATCTATATTTCTAATATGCAGAACTTAAGCCTTTTACAATCTCTTTGGGATTCAGTTTAAGATTTTGACTGTCAATCTATTATCATATCTTCTAGAATTATGTCCATCCCATCTCCACTGCAGCATCTTATTTTTTTAAGGATGTTAGTACTATCTATCTGCTCTCTCACCAATGAATTTGATTTCAGTCTGTTTTTATTACAACATACATCTCTTCCTATTTCATTAAGTGGTCTGAAGTCTCTATACTGACTTCTGTTAAGTGTCCAAGTTTCAGATCCATAAGTATGAATTGGCAAAAAGCAAAAAAAAAAAAAAAAACAACAACAAGATTTAAAGTCTAATAATTTTAGTAACCCTGTAACAATGGCTAATAAATATGTAATGCTAAGAACATCTAATAATATTTAGGAAAAAATACATTCTGGAAGTGCTTGTCATAATAATTCATAAGTTAGACTTACAAGAATCATTTTAAATAAACTTGTAAATAATGCCTCATTTTATAGCAGTAATAATTTATCAATCAGTCATTTTGTTAAATACATTCATAAAAAGTATTAAGATGTATATTATAAACATTAAAAAAGGCCTTTTTTTGAAATTTTGCATAGGGGTCCAAAAATTCTAGTTTTATATTGAAGGTTGTTCTCTTTTTTAAAGCTGTGATTATGTTATCCCGAAGGCTTGTGATGTATAAATACAAATTATTTATGTTAGTTGTTTTTATTTAAACAAAAACAGTATTTTCAAATTCTAAGAGATTTCAGTTTATATATATATATATATATGCATTTTTGGTCATTTTTTATGAATAGTTCCTGATGTAGTTAGGATTGTTGAATCTATTGGTCATTAGATTGCAAATTTAATTCTGCAAAAATCACACTCACCTTATATAGATGATGTCCTCTTATTTTTCATACCTTGCAAAAACCATGCAATTAAAAATAGTTGTTGATTTTTAAATATTGAAATTCAGATATATTAATCTTTAACAGAGATTTAAAGTTTACATCTGGGTTAAGAATAATAAGATAACCTCCAGTTTAATAAATGCTTTACTAATATTCATTAATATACTTATTTAAAGTGAATGTTGTCAAAGCTGTGTTTGCAGAAAATCTGACACTTGTAAATCAAATTATAATAACCAAATAAGTTAAGATAATAAAAAAAATAACATGCAAGAAGAAGAATAAAACATGTTTAAACCAATTGCTCTTGTCATAATTTTTTTGATTACTCTTTTCAAAATCTTTACAACTGTGAATCAAATCTTTCCTCTTATTTTGTCCATTCTCCCATTTGCATAGATCCCCTTGAATTCTTTTTAAAATTATTCACACATTTACTTTACATACATATTCCAAAGACAGCATTATTGAAAAGTCTTTTTTTGTAAATTTCATTTTATTGAACCACAGCCAGATCATATCTAAGTTAGCCTGAAGAGGATATATCACTCGTCATATTTACTTATCAAGTGTGTGCAATTTAAAAATATCAAAAGTTGTATTTACCAATCTGAAAATGTACCATCAATCTTGCAGTCTTGGGCATCCAAAGACATGAGATTTACAAAAACATTGACGGAAATCAGTCCAAAAAGTGACAAAGTAATGAATAATAATGGTGAAAACAAACTATTTGAAAGAATATAAATATCTTGGATAAATTTTGGTGGATGGATCCTAATTTGGCTAAGACAGTTCATTCATAAGTAGATAAAAAACTATGTTCAATGAAAAAAAAAAAGGTATTGAAGTTTCCATAGCTAAATTGCCAGAGCACATTTTACAGAAGTAAGTTTTAAAGGGCAAAGAGAATAGGCAATGAGAATATATATTGAGGATAAGAAATAAAGGAAAGATTGATTCTGAAATAATGTATTTGACTGTTATTGTTATTAGTATGACTAACACTAGTTAAGTGCTAGATAATAAATGCATTTCCAGTAAAGAAAAAGCCATTAACATTTTTATATTAGTACTAGTATGGAACCTTAGCCTTCTGCGATCTGGATTGAATAAAATTGAAAAATGTTTTTTTACAGGTGTAATGGATTCATAAAATGTTTTCAAATAACCAGATCAATTGCAGCACAGTTGATGATCCAGTAAAGAATATATAGCCATAATTAGCAAAAAGGTAGAGGTGGAAAACTCTCAAACTTTTGCCAACCAGCAATTGAATTGAAGCATTACAGTTAATGATTTATTTCACCATTACCCTATGAGGAGACTGATAAGGAATACATTCTCACTTCCTTTCCTTACTATTATTACATTTGATTCACAAAGAGGTAAGGGGTAAATTATTAAGAGTCGTGTAGTTTTTTTAAGGCACTTTGAATTTTGTCTTCAAAGTATTTTGATGAAATACTTTGTCACAGTATTACTAATCATTATTGGATAAACTTAAGATCAGGATACATTATTGACTAGCAAAATACTTTGGAGACCCCCCCCCCGTATGTTGATTTGAATAGTCTTTCTTCCTCAAAGTTCACTAACTAATCCTAGGAAGATTATCATCTGAAGGTGATATATGAACTCTCTTTTTTAAATATGATCACTTGGCGCTAACATTTATTTTTGGACTATCAACAAATATGACTAATGTATTTGGTGAACAAGTAGTCAACTAACATTTGTCCAGATGATATTTAAAACACTCAATTGGATGATCTATTAATGTGGATAATTCAGAAAAAGTTATTAAGTTATACTATATGGAATAACACTTATTATCTTATTAGTTCCAATTGAATTCTAAATTTAAAACAATTTGTGAAAATAACTTGATTTTCAGTGTAAGACAGTTTTTTAAATTCTGAATTGTGTTTGTAAGGTGTAGTATTTTTGGAATTATTATTTATTAAAAAACATTGATGTGCTAATGATTAAACTAGGTTTTGTGGAAACAATTCTGTATGAGAACATTTTATCAGAAAGAATATTTTTTTTATTAGCAAGCATGTTATTTTCATAATATTTTTCCTTATTGTTAATTAATAGTATATTGTATGCAAGGTTTTTGATGGAAATGGTTGTTGGTGATTTTCAATTCATTGGCAACATTTATTGTTATGGATAGGTCAGCATCTCCTGAATTAAACGTTTGTTATTTTTGGTTGCTTTGATACCATTTTATTACTATACTTAGTGAATGGCTTATTGCTTGAGGGTTCATAAGATGTTCAACCACTGGAAACATGAGGATTAGCACTCCTCTAAATTACACAAGGCAGCAGTTTTATTTAAAATAGGTGTTTAATATCTTTAATATTTTTTTAAAATCACATCCAGTTATAAAAAAATTTCTAGGGAATACTGAGATAAAATGATATCTACAAAGTTAAAGTTTCTGGATGTTTGTATAAGAAGTATAGTTATTATCTTGGCTAGGTTTGAATTACAATATTTGTTTCAGAAATTTGGCTATATTTTTTTTATTATAAACTTTGTGAAAATATACTATAACAATGATGTAAATAAGCATTTATTTTTATAGCGCTGTGCTTCATAAATTGTAATATATTAGAGATCTGCATTTTCAAGCTATTGTGCATGCACTTTTTATGAGTGTTAATAATAAATGAATACTTTCACTCCCAATACAAGATATAGTATTTAAGAAAGAATAAAATGAATCCACTTATTCTTTCTGACCCAAATGCTTATATATGCGCAAATCTTAAGTACTGTAAGTGAAAGCATGAGGATAGACCACTCACTTTAAATTACTGTTTACAATGTCTGAATGAATGATGTCGACAAAATTATCTAGAATTTACTAAAGGTCATTCTCAAGTAAAACTTAAACATATGTAAATAAGCATTTATTTTTATAGTGCTGTGCTTTATAAATTGTAATACATTAAAGATCAGCCTTTTCAAGCTATTGTGCATGCGCTTTTTACGAGTGTTGATAATAAATGAATACTTTCTCTCCCAATACAAGATATAGTATTTAACAATGATATTTTTAAAAAAAAAAACTATAAATTGATAAAAAGCAATATGGTTGACTGTTTTTATTTATATTTCTCTTCATTCATTTTTCAAAGAAATTTCTCAATTTTCATAATTATTTGATATTTGTTGACATCCATTTTTACAAAAGATTTTTTTATTTACTAAAGTCTAAATAAAGTCTGTAAATGACATATTATGATGTTAATTAAATAACTTCTCCTAAAAATGAAGTTATCAATTTCTGTACATATCCTCTGCCTAGAAACTCTGTTAGCTGACTTAAAAATTCAATCAAATAGTAGTAAGTACTCTATCTTGTAGACAGGTTTAGATTGCGATTATACAAATAAGTCATTTATTTCTTCATTATGCTCTGGTTTTTGCCCAGAACTTTAATTTAACATCTCTCCTCATCTCATATCATCCTGCAAGACCAATTTTCTCCATTCTTTCTTTTTGTTTTCATTCACCTTTCCCTCCAAAACATTCTTCATTAAACTATTATTTCTTCTTAATATATGCCCAATCTAATTTCTCTTCCTCTCTCTAATTTCCCCAGTCATTATCTCTCTTCAAAATCTTATATATCACAATACATCTATCTACTTCTTACTCTTTATTATCCAAACATTTTTATACCCTAGTTAGTTTTTTTTTTTATGTGTCATAACATTAGCCAGGAAGCGAACCCGCTAACCTGGGGCAACTGCTTGTAAAGCAGCTGTCGCTGACCTCTCAACCACCAATGCTTGACTACTCTAGTTAGTTTTTTTTATCTTTTATCAAATAGTAATAAGACTGTTTATCCTATCTTTATTTTCCTTAAGTTAACTTATAAAAATGCAAGCAAAAAAAAAAATCTTTAAATCTCTATTATTATCATCTCTTTGTCTTTACAGTTCTCTTACTCTTTACAACAATTTTTCCGATTCACTTTAAAATTCTATTTTCCAAAAATAAGTGTTCAATATCCTCTATTCCATCTTCACATAAACCACATTTACAATTCAAGTTCTTATTCTCCTTTTGTCTTATAAAGCTTTGGCCCTTATATCAAATACATAATAACAGGCTTCCTTCAGTCACATTATTTAAATGTAAATTTTATTCTTATAAAAACTCCATCTTTATTTTTTAAACAAAATTAAATATTACATGACCAACAAGATATCACATGACCTGAGCATACACATTGCTATTCATTAGCAGATTGTTCTATATGTCACTTATATCATCCAGTGTAAGATTTGGTAATCAATAGATGTCAGATAGCAGTACTTTGTCTTCTATAAGATTTATTAGATTCCTATAGTCCACAAGTGCACTATTTCAAAAATCTGCTGCCCACTGATGAAAGCCATGGGGATACTTGAAAGGACAGAATTGAATAAGGATTTATTAAGCATTACCATCTGGCATCTATTGATTACTAAAGCATATACCAGATGTCATAAAAGTATTGGAAATACAAAAAACAATTAAATATTAAATGTTTACATAATGACAACCCTGACTTTGTTAGAAGCAGCTTTTAAATCATTTGTTACATCTCACAAACAGATTACTATTAAAAAACTGAAATGTTGGTTTGTAGAATCCAACTACTTTATATTTAAAATTAATTATGATACTCTTCTCATTCAACTCTTTTGATCTTGGCTAGAGTGAACTCATGCTGTTACCACAAGTTTATTATTTGGCTGTGATAAAAAACTATCAACTAATGCCATGTAGTCCATTGTATTGTACATTAGCACACTTCTATATGGAATGCTTTGAGAGGGGTTCCTAATATTAGAACCACATCCGTTATCATGTTTATTCTGTGATTCCTAGAATTCCATTATTAATCTCACATCTAACAAACATTAATTACTTTAATTCAAATCTTAGTCTCTCCTTATGCACTGCTGGAGTCTTCTTTTGTGGCTGGTTAATTTGTAAATATTTGCAGGTCTGGAAAATTGCTATGTTTTGGTATAATTTTTGTTAAAAGATCTTTATTTTGTGACTTTAAACATATTTAAAAATATTCTGCTCTTTTTTTTCTTCTTTGCAGTATTAAAAAAATAAATAAATCGAATGGCTTTACTTCTTGGTACTTCACAGGAAGTTCGAACACCGGAAGTATCAGAATTGGGTTTGATTTGAGGAACTTATACTCCAGAGTCGGACACTCAGTCACTAGCATTGTTATGAATAATATTTTTATCTAACTCAATAATCTATTTTAATAGTCGTATATAACTTACAAATAATCTATACAATGTTGTGTAGTTTGTTATATAGTTGCAACCAAACCAAAGATGTGTTTATATGTATAAGTCATATGGCTTTATTGCCCGGTAGTTCATAAGAAGTATGAGCGCCAGACCCGCACCAGAATCGATCCTGGAACCGCCCGACCCCAACGGCCGCTCTAGCAACTGCACCAAACCGTGCGGGGTAAATATATATGTGCAGATCAATTGTACAGTTAGGATTTTAGAATCCTGCATGCAAAATTTCGAAGAAAAAGTCCTTTTTAATATTGATAACACATTCTTTAATACTTCTTTTGAGTATATATAAAACAAACAATCTCCAACAATAGGAGGCCTATACGCTTTATCTTGGTTTACTTCCAGATATACAAATAAATGAATAATTGAATAGATAATTAGATGATATATTTAAATTAGCTTTTACGCATGCGTATGTGCGTAATGATTCTTTCTCAGTTAATTTTATTTTCTATATACGGTATATATATACACACACACATACACATTCACTAATAAATACATCCAGTCTTTTCTTCCTCGTACACATGTGGTGCAGACATCATACAAATATATGTCGCATTATGTCTGTTTACGAAGAACGCATTTGAAGAGCTCTTTTGTCTGATTTAATGATGATGGTGGTGGCTACGATTATTTGCATCTGGAACTGTAAACACTACTAAATAAACATAGGCATGGGAAATTGATAAGCTTTGCTAGAGGCTTATTATCTAAGCTTTGAGAGATCCAAGTTTGGATGAACAATTAAATTGAAGAGGGATGTGTGGTGGTCATTTCTATTGTGAGCCATTTTAATGCTTTAAATTCTGTTTTATAATCTACTTTTATTATTTATTTATTTTATGTAGCAATGTTCTAAAAATATAATTAAGCATTTATTTAGTTCTTAATCGTTAGTAAAGATTTTTTTTTTTTTTTTAAAAAGCCAACAACTGAGTTCTGTAGTCAATAATAAAGGAAACAAGCTTGCTTTTAAATAAATTCTATTATTATTAATTCATAAATAGTTGCCGTAATTTTTACATGAGTATCTGTCACTCAATTCTTTTGCCTATTCTTCTGACTAATACTAACTTGTGTCTTTCTTTTCGTTCTTTCTTCTTTTTCTTTCTCTGGATCTATAAATATATATAGTCAAAGGAAAAGTATATATCATATATATATATATATACTAATGTAATCACTTTTCATTAAATATATAATCACACGGTTATTTATTTGGAAATAATATGTTGTTCAAGCAACAGAAGAAACAAAGATGAATATTATATATATCATAATATTGTGATCATTTTCCATTAAATATATCAATAATCGTACGGTTATTTATTTGGGAAAATCATATGTTATTTAAACAACTGAAGTGATAATGTTGAATTTTAATTCAGGAACTTTTAACTCTCGAATCTATTACTCTTATCACTGAATTCAACCACACGGATAAATTGAATGTTTCATCGCTTAGCAAATCGTGATGTTCGAACAGCAGAAAGGACTGTGTTGAGGTTCAATTCTGAAGCCGTTACCTTTTGATTCAGCCAATGCATATAGCAATCATATAATAAATTACTTGAGAGGTCATGTGCTATTTGAGTGTTCTTATAGCAGATTGAGCAATTAACAGGTCCAAACTAGTAGCATTAAGCTGAAAATCAATCCTTGTACTTTTAGCTCTACCTTTCTACCATTGTGCTAAATCACGCAGGACATTTTTAGCAGCATTTATATTTATTTATCCGTTTTTGTTGGTAAAGTTTATTGATTCCCATGCAATCGCTCAGTAAAGCAATGTAGAATCTAATTGGTAACTATCAATGTTGATCTGGCACAGTTTTCAATGAAAAATTGTTTAAATTTATATAGCAATTTATTAAGTTGGATTACTAATAAGCTGCGAATTTTATTTAAATTATAAATGCAATTTAACCACTATATTTGAAACACTTTTTAGCAAAAATCTTTTATTGTACATATATGCATACACAATCTTACATTTCGACTACCCTGCAGTCTTTTTCAGAGCTATGACATAATGAACAAAATAAAATAAATTAAACTGATAATTAAATATTTAAACACAAGTATATTATATATACTTTTTAAGCTAGATATAATTATAGGGGATTTGAATCCAGACTTTTAAGCCAGATTTTATGGATTTCAACCCAGACTTTTTTTACGTATGTGGTCATGAGTGTCACTTGTATAAGATGAAGTGGATGACAAAAGGAAGCATCAAAGCTGAGTTCAAATCCCCTATAATTAAACTGATATTTTTATGCTATCAAAATGTTTATCATTGATAGTCATAGGGGTGATATTTTTGCAAAATGTGTTTTAAATGATGCTTCAAATTGCCCACTGGGGTACAATTGAAATAGTCAAGTCCATCCTTCTTGTCACTGTTTAATTTTTTTTAGTCATATTTAAAATTTTCATTCCGTAAAACATTTTAGGAACTCATTAAAAAACAAAGGAGTTTTTACATTTAATAAATGATTAAAAATAATCATTAAGGTATTGAAGGTGGCCATTTGCCAAAGATGTGAGTGAAAAAAGTTTACCATTAATAAATCAAATTGTAAATTATAAGGGATTTTCTATAGAGTTAATGTTATCATTAGCAGTCTCTTAGAAGAGTGCATAACCATTTTATCTCTGAAAAAACTGAATTTTTAAACAGTCATATCAGTTTATTCATTATTTTATTCTCAACTCTGTGTGAACTATAAGGACAGAAAGTTCAAAATTCTGCACTAAATAATTATTTTCAAAATGTATGCAGATTTTTTTGCCCCCGTGAAGTGATTGTTGTTTACGTTGCTCCACTTTTTGAAAAGGCATACAAAAAAGCTTTAATTTTTATTATAAATGTTTTTACAATTAATCCAAAATTTTAAAAATGTAAATAGGGAATAAGTTTAAATGGACTCTTTATTTCATTACCTTGTTCGGGTTGATGCAGTTGGCAGAGCATCCAACATGGATTGGGAGGTCCCAGAATTAATTTTGGCACTCAAACTTCTTATAAAATTTTAGTCAATAAAGCCATACACCTTTTTTTTTTATTCCATTACTTTTTTAAAGCAATACAGGCATTTTAAAACTTTAAAGCGTTGATCGGGAAGTGAATCCGTGCCAGCTGCTTGGAAGGCAGCTATGCTAATCGCTAGGCCACCAATGCTTGACAGCAATACCATTTTTACAATATCTGAAAATGATATAATTTTATAATGCAATATTTGAAATTCTGCCATTTACCAAATCTTTTTGTAATCAACTAAATATAAATAATGAATTTAAATTTATTTTAATATTATTTTTTCTAAGGGATATTTGCTAATAAATTACATTTAAGTTATGCTAATACATTGTATCTAATATATATATATATCTGTACAAACAATGTAATTTATAGGGTAATTTGAGCTCAGGCTAACATTTCACATTTTACTGGTATAATTATAAATTGGCATTTGAGTTACCTTGTTCATTGGCAATCTTGTTTGACTCTGTAATGGGATTTAAACCCAAGTTTTTTTCTAAGGAATAATTGCTAATAAATTACATTTAAGTTATGCTAATATATTATGTTTAATTTTTAAACATTTCCCATTTTACTGATATAATTCTAAATTGGCATTCGAGTTACCTTGTTCATTGACAAAATCGTTTCACCCTGTAATAGGATTTAAACCCAGGTATTCAAATTAATGTCAATTTACTTATGATGTTATGAGTAGTCTATTATTTATATAGAACAAACTATATATGTGATATTATAAAGAAGGAACAAATCTTCGGTCATGTGCTCTTATGAATTTACATGCATTCACCCCATGAGGATCACTTTGAAAAGCATAAGTATACACTTATACTTATCTATATATCAGCCAACCCTTGCTCACTGTGCTGAAATTAGATTAATCTATTTTGTGCCTGAATTATAAATTATTAATAAAAATTTTAGAAGCACTATGGGAGTTTCTATAGGATTAAACATCACATTATTTTCATGGATACATATACTATTTCCCATTTGTTATTACATATGCATTCTATTGTTGTAATAATATGTTAGCCTCCCAAGTAATAAAGAAATACTTTTTTCAGAAATCTAAGTCATTTCTGATTATTGCAATATTTATGCTTTATTAACTGTAATATGATAGGATATTTACAATTTTGTATTTTGTTTTCAAGATAGGTCTACTTTTATGCAGATAAAAGTGTATTTTGTATCACAGCTTAAATTATTATAATATTATACTATTTTAGAAATATATTTTATCACATTAGATCAGTTAAATTGCAGTTTATATCCATTTTAATTTTCAATTTTAGTGCAATTGACTTATGATTGTGCTAGTATTTCAAATGAGGACTAATGAATTATACTCTCATTGAATTATTTACATGGATATATAATAAACCATTATTGCAATGAATACTTTTTTGGAAATTTTTTGCAGGTAACAAAATTTATAATTAATATGTTGCACTATTTTAATCATCTAGAATTGATAATTAAATTTCTTTAAAAAATTAAAAATTTATTAAACTTTTTAAATACATCCAGCTGTTAGTAATAGCACACAGAATTAGAATATAAGATTTTTCAAGTGGTATTACTCTCCTCTTTTCATCAGGTATTGCTGCTCTGACTAATGACAGCACTAGCAATTTTAGACTCATAAATATTGAATTTAAGATGTTGCTTTAATCAATAAGAATATTATGTCAAAGAGAACAGTCAGTAGAAATTTCATATGTTTATCTATGAAGAATCTTCTGATTTCTCAATTTTTTCTTAAGAAGAACGTTAATGAATGGTAAAGCAGAGAAGAAGATTATAGCTCTGATGAAGACTGCTGGACAGTCGAAACGGTAAGGAAAATAAAGAAGTTTTTAAGAAAATTTGTTTGCATTGAAGTGTATATGAAAGAAGTGTTATAAGCAATATATATATATATATGATTATATGAAGATATGCAAAGAAATTGAAAGAGAAGAATAAGAGAATAACCTAGATGGTTAAAGTGTTACCTTAAATTCAATATTCACAAACTTAATGGACTATGGTATGATATCCATTTTAGTGTGTCACTGGTCAGGCCAGCAATAACTGAAGAATAATACTAAAAATTTTTTGATTTATATTAATCTGTGTGCTACCACTAAAAGTTGAATGTATTTGACAGGTTTAAATAAAGTTTGAATTTTTGTAAAAAAACATTTAACAATTAATTCCATATGATAGAAATAATCAATATATTACTCCAAGTCAAATGTCATTTTTACAAATTTTTAGGCAAAGAATAAATTGTAAAGATGGAAAATTTAGTATGCTTGGAAATTAGCAGCTCCCCATGTAGAAGCCTGTTTATGCTGTGAATTATCTAAATGAATAGAGGTGGCCTTTTTTTTTTTTACAAAGAAAGTATAGAGATATACTGCATTCCAGATCATGGTTTATATAATTAATTAAATAGAAATGATATAAATTAGTAAAAAGGATAGCTTTATATAAATGTATAATCATTACATATATATGTAACACAAATAAAATGTCCTTTAATTAAAAATATTGTAATAACAATAAAATAATAAATATAATGGCAATTAACTATTACATACAGTCTTTCAATTCACAGAAGTACTTTTGGTTAATTCCTTAACCCTTCTCAACTGCCGCTAAATTAAAAAAAAATATACCAGAAGCAAACACCATCAATTCAAATCCCCTGAATCCTGAATTTTAATGCTAGCAGCTTGTCTATTAATTACATTCATTTTATTTCTAATTATTAAAATTTCTTCCTTAATTGTTCTTTTATTATAGTTTCTCTCTTTATGAAGAATCTTAATACTATCAAGATCAAACTTAAATTTATATTTACAAGTTCTTTCGTGATCCAAGAAAACTAAAGCAGTCATTAAATCATTATTATTTTTAATTTTCACATGCTTTAATAACAATTCATATGTCTTTAATTTTTTCTCTATACTGCACCTTGATTCATCTATATATGATAACATACATCCACAAAAAATTTGATATACAGCATTATTTATTTGCTTGCCAGGTATGACACTTTTAGAATTATTCACTAATTTATTAATGTTATTTGTAACACAAAATGAAACATCAAAAACATTTTTATATATATCCTTAAAAAAATTCACTTTACCATTTAAAATATATGAAATAGATATCCATATTTTATTATCAATCTTCAACTTCTTTAAATCATACCTCTTTTATATTGACATAACGTATTTTTAATCTGTTCAATCTTATAATCAATTTCAAGCAACTTCTTGGCAAATATCTCAATATTTTTAATTTATCACTTTGGTAATGACATGTTTTTTTATTACAAAACAAAAAAGATCTCAAACTTGCCATCTTGTGCATATTTGGTACTGTTGATTTACAATTTATATATCCCCATTTTGGTAATGATTTAATTATTAATTTATAAATTAACATACTACTATTATTTTTTGTAATCAATAAATCCAAATACTTTTTCAATAGTCCATTTCAAGCCATTCACATTTTTAAACTCCTCTATGAGTAAATTTATAATATTAGTATATTCATAAACAAAAACATCATACACATACATTTTCTAAATTTTAATACTTTAAAAATACTCATATATAAAATTTTACTTTTATATGTAGACAAAACAAAATTGCAAACTTGTACAACAACAGGCAGACCTATAGGCCAACATTTAGACATTTTGTTAATATCCACTTGCACAAGAAACAACAATATTATCATCAAAAAGTTTTAAAGAATCGATAATAAATTTTATAATGGATTTACAAACACCTTTACTTTTTAATGCATGTTTGATTATTTTTATGGAATCCATTCTATCAATATAACCATACATTTCTGTTGCATCTAATGAAGCAATAATAAATGCAAAATCAAAAGATGAAGGAATAGTATTTTTCCTAAATCTTTAAATCTCTTGTAACAACTTACCAATATATTTAGAAATCTGATATTTAAATGAATTACCCAAATCAATCATAATTTACAATTTGATTACCTTCTTTATGTAACTTTATATTTGCAAAAATTACTAGGACTGCAGGAAGGATTAGTCCACATTATTACTTATTGATTTATTCTTAGCTTTTCTTAAAATATTGTTAATAAATTTTATTCTCGGACCATCCATATTATATTTTTCAATCACAAAAAAGTCAAGTTCATCTATTTGTACTTTAACTTTTTTAATATATTGGCAATTCATAATTAAACACACCCTCAGACCTTTGTCTTCTTTTAAACAAATCATATTATCACTTTTAAGCTTCTGTTTAAATTCCAAAATGACCAGTTCCCATGAATTTGTATATGGAATCACATTAAATTTATGAGACAATTAATTTTATTGATAATTTCATCAGCAATATGACTATCACCAGGAATCATTTCAAATGAATTTTGAACAGCTGTAAATAATTCAAATTATAATCCCAAGTAGCACTGACAAATATTTTTAGCTCCTTGACTTAAGACATATTTCTGAATCAAATATATCTTTTTATCTGACAAATTGACAAAATTCATATCACCATAAGTTTGTGGATATTGCTTATTAAACAATAAATTAAGTTTCTTCTCACATTTATTACTTAATTTAAGTTCAAATAATTTAAATTTATTTTCACAAACAATTTTATATTCATTCCAAGCACACCATTCCTTTAAAATTATTAAATGTTCAATTGTTTTCAAATATCTCCAAATATTAAAAAGTGTTTTTACATTTCTTAACTACATCATTTAAAATTATTGATTTTAACTATTCTATACATTTTGGTACTAAATTTATACAATTGTTCAATTTTGCATTGCAACAATCCAGAAATAGACCATACACTTTACAATCTTTGAAAAAAATGATGTTTACATTTAAACTTAATAACTTTTTTTACATTGTTTCTGCCACTTCTTAACTATCCATCATTTCTTAATGTCACTTAAATCCATTATATTAAAAAAAATACAAATTGAATGTCTATTAATTAATTAAAAATATTGTTATAACAATAAAAATAATAAGTATAATGGTAATTTAAACATCACATGATCACTTTTTCTTATGCTTGCTCATAACTATTATTAAAACAGGCAAAACTCTCCATACAGTAGTGCCACTCAGTGCAAGCCAGAGTAATGAATGGAGCAGAAAGGATTTTGAACAAAATTCCTATCTAGTGCATACTCATCCAATATCACTAGACTAGTTTCTGACTTGTGGCCTTCATCAGTGAGGAGCCTTGGATCTGAGAGCACTGCACCTAGATATTAGGATCTAATGCAACCCTGCATGGAGAGTTTTGCCTTGTTTTAATAATTTAAACCAGCGTTTCCCAACCTTTTCTCCCCACTTTATACACACCTAAATTTACCACTTCTAAAAATATTTATTTTTAAATTTGTTATTGTGAGTGTTTATTTTATTTCATTATATATATTATAGGGTGACCATGTATGTATTCACATCTCATAATGAGACAAATTACATTGAAACATCCTAAACTCACACCAGATTATAAACTCACTGTAACATATTTATATGTATGTGTTTGTTCAAATTTCATATTTTTTCCAAAATAATTTATTAAAGATTACATTATTACATTAAAGGTTATTTTACATATTTTTTCAAATGTTTTCTCATTCCTTCATTTTTTTCCCAATTTATCTTTTTCTCTTTTTAGCATCTTGCTATTGGTTGGCCATGGAGAGGATAAATCCACATATCCCAATCATGTAAAAATAACCTCAGGTTATCACTATCTCTTGTTCTTGTTTTCTTTATATTGTTCACATGAAGTTAATAGGATTAAAATTTTGATGATTAAATACTAGCTTACATCTAGTAATCCACAATAGATGATCAAGAATTAATGAGATTCTATGATCCTTATCTGATACATTCTTTCAAATTAAATAATTTAGATTGATTTGCCTTGATTCGACTCATTATTTATCTACTATTTTGTCATATTTTGTTTACTAATAAATGGTTTTAATAAAACCACAAAATTATAAAAAAACAATTAGTATATTTTCTTATCATAATCAAATATTTTTATAAAATAAATTTAATGAGATCTTTGTGCTTGTTTCGAACAACATAATTTTTTGAAATTTGGTTCTACAGCTGCGTTCAATCTGTTTCGATACTTATTTTTAAAAAAAATATATGAAGAAAAAGCTCTTCCTACTAATTCCGTAGTAAACGGTAATAATAATTTAAGAGCTTTCTCAGAAAGTTGTTCATATTATTTAATGTTTAACCAAAAATTAATTAGATTGTGTCGTTTCTGTCACATGATAATTCTATTAAATTTTCTTTATCCTTTATTGATAATGATGTAGCTTTTTATAAATTTTCTGCATAGAAGGGGTTTGAAATCCAATTATCATTTGTGTTTTCGGGTTTTGGAAAATATTCCATAAAAGACAATTTTAATCCTGTTAAATGTGCTATTATATTTTCTCGTATATCTTGAGACAGACTAACCTTATTTTCAAACAAAAAAATATGTAGAGTTTCGAATACTTCCAGTTGATTGTTTTCGATACTTATATATATTACTGTTTCCAAAAATCTAATTTCTTAATCATACTTTCAATTTTATCATTAACATTAAAGATCGTTATCGACTGTACATATTAACAACTTTACTGTATAATATTATTAATTAAAATAATTTTTATGAATTATAGGAAAAAACGTTTCTATATTTTTATGATTTAATTTTTTGTTTATGTCCGCCATTATTGATTATTTTTCGTGTACCACCAACCAGAAACTTGCGTACCGCAGGTTGGGAAACACTGGTTTAAACAATCAATCTAAAGACTGAAATAATGATATTTTGATATTTATCTACCCAGCTTATATATTGAGAAGGTTTTAATGAAGATGAAATCCAGTTAGATAAATATTACAGAGGCCAAACTCTCTATACAATAGCATCACTCAGTGAAAGCCAGAATAATCAATGGAAGCAGGAAGATTTATGCATGAAATACTTATCTAATGCCTACTCATCCAATATCTTCAGACTAGTTTCTAGCTTTTGGCTTTCATCAGTGAGGAGCCTTGGATCTGAGAGCACTGCACCTAGATCTTAGGATCTAATGCAACCCTCTAGCAGCCACCTTTTAGCTTATTAACTCCAAAATGAAAATATAAAAATGTTTTCAATGCAAGATCATTATCTTGTATAGTGATATAGATTTGAACTCAGTTCAGCATCCATACTTTTATGCACAAACCTTCCTGCATCTATTTATTACCCAAACTTGTACTGAGTGACACTATTGTATGGAGCATTTTGCCTCTGTGTAAACAGCTTGTGTAGGCATAAAGAATGGTGATCATGTAATATTTAGTGGTTTAATAAATAAATATTAAAATATAATTATCCTTAGTTGCTTATTTCACACTTTAGATTAATTATTTAATTTATATACATGTTAGGACATTATGAAATAAATTATATTGAATATTTGACCATTATAGTTAGTTATAGAGATAATTAACTATTATATACAGTCTTTTAATCAGCAGAAGTACTTTCAGTTAATTCTTTAATCCTCCTCAACTGCTGTTAAATTAAAAAAAAAAAACATTTCAAATAATCAAGCAAATTTTTTAAGTATATATATAAGGATGTGTTTAATGTTTCAGTTTGTGTTACAAATAATGTTAATAAGTAAATAATTCTAAAAGGGTCATACCTGTCAAACAAAAAAGTAAAGCTGTGTATCAAATTTTTTGTGGGTGTATGTTGTCATATATAGATGAAGTGATGTGCAGTATAGAGAAAGGATTAAAAGAGCATGAATTGCTATAAAAACATATGAGAAGTAAAAATAACAATGATTTAATGACATCTTCAGTTTTTTTGGAACATGAAAAGATTGGTTTTAAGTTGATCTTGAATGTGTTAAGATTCTTCATGAAGACAGAAACCACAATAAAAGAAATATTAACAGGGTAATTTTAATAAATAGAAATAAAATGAATATAATTAGTAGACAAGCTGCTAACATTAAAATTTGGGATTCATGGGATTTGAGTTGATGACATTTGCTTCCATTATGTTTTTGAATTTAACAGCAGTTGAGGAGGGTTAAGAAATTAACTGAAAGTACTTCTGGAGATTGAAAGACTGTATATAATTATTAATCACTGTTATATTTATTATTTTTATTAATATATATATATATATATGGTAATATAGAAAATATTTATAATTAACAAAGAAGAATTT
Organism: Epiperipatus broadwayi; assembly: GCA_028023455.1. Taxonomy (NCBI): domain Eukaryota; kingdom Metazoa; phylum Onychophora; class Udeonychophora; order Euonychophora; family Peripatidae; genus Epiperipatus; species Epiperipatus broadwayi. The sequence goes on along the minus strand of JAQFVV010012403.1, from coordinate 14,918,402 downwards.
TTTAAAAAAAAAATACATAAATTAGATTATATATTAACTAAAAATAAATATAATTACTTTTATATAAGAAAGATTAAGATTAATACTATTAACATAAAAAAAAGACAAAAACACATAAGAGTTAATAAAATTATTCATATTAAATATAATACATTTTTTATGCTGTCATTAGTCCCATTTTGTTCAAAGGACATTAAAAACAAACAAACTTGAACACACTTTAAAAAACTACCATATTAGTTTTTCACCTGTATTAATGATTCTAGCTTCCTTTCAGTTATGAAATTTAAATTACCATGTTTCTAATGTATTCCAACTTGTAACAAAGAACTTAAGACATTTATAAATCTTACATCTTTCAGATCTCCTACATTGGAAATGAAAACTACTATTTTAGTAATTATTATTTAGTCAATCAACCACTTTGTTAATATTTTTTTATTAGCTATTTATTAAGACTAGAGATTATCCACTTAATGAATAATATTTTTGCAGTACAATTTTCACTGCACCACTTTCACACAAAGTAGGGACTGGTTTCTATCTTCTTTTAACACCCTGTGAAGATGTGTAATCATAAACATATGACTAAAGACATGTGAAAAAGTGGTATTATCCTCAAGATGGACATTTTGTGCTGAATCAGAACTCATCAGTTAGGCTGAGATCTCAATCTCTTACACATATCTTTATCATTGTTTGGTATACATACAAAGCTGATTATTTTTCCTAATAATCTTTTTTTTCCTTGTCTAGATTCTAATTTATCTATCATTTCTCCATATCTCTGAGATCTGATGATGGATAAATATTGATGTTTTATAGAATACAATCTACTATCAGATGTTTCTAATCCTATTAAATCACCACAGCTCCAAAAGTAAAACTTTCCATTATAGAAAATTTTAAGAATTATTGGAGTTGTTGTTGTTGTTGTTGTTGCAGTAGTAGTAGTAGTAGTAGTAGTAGTAGTAGTAGTAGTAGTAGTAGTAGTAGTAGTAGTAGTAGTAGTAGTAGTAGTAGTATTAGTAGTAGTAGTAGTAGTAGTAGTATTATTGTTGTTGTTGTTACTACTACTACTACTACTACTACTACTCCTACTACTACTACTACTACTACTACTACTACTACTACTACTACTACTACTACTACTACTACTACTATAAATCCCAAAATAGCTTTATTTCTTGGGATTTCACAATAACTTAAAGCACTGAGGTGATAGAGCTGGGTATGAGCTGTGAATTTTAAGCTCCATAACCTACCACTGAACCAAAATTTTGAGGGCATTTGCATTAATATCCAAAGAGAGTGTTAATTTTTCTAAATCTGATTTATTTACACTTGTGACTAAAGTAGACCAGAGACTTAAAAATTTTCATAGTTTTTTTATTTATCAATATAACTATTGATAATCATATTGCCAGTCTTAAAGCACTTGAATGAGATAGAAAGCCAATTCTTAATGGAGGGAAATATGGTTAGTACTGGAATAAATGGTATACTGTGTATTGTTTTTATCTTGGAGGAATTTTATTTAGATATTGAAATTGTTGGTCTTAATGAGTTTATCTCTTGGCCTTTTTAATCTCAAGGTACATTTATTGCTGTATTCTTCTTGTCTTGTTTTGACTTTAATTTCCCACTTTTACACAATCCTGAAACCTGATTTGATGGTTATCTGTTGATTCATCTTAAGTTACATTCTCATTGCTAGATGTTTTTTTATGACTATGTCACCATCACACAAACAAAAGTAAGTTTTCTCATTGTAGCAGTTTAGATGACTAATAGAGTTGTTTTACTACAGGTTTTACAAACTTAATTTTGAGCAATTATACTTATAGTTTAATATTTTTATAATATTTTCCCAATTCTTTAGCACCCATGAGCAAACATTTTTATAAAGTTATTCAAATATTTAGATCTTCAGCATTAACACTTTCAAGATGGGTGAGATTTTCTGTGTTGGGCTAACATTTGTGTTAAACTATGTTTGGTGCTTAAATATATATAACTTATAATTTTAACGTTTTTAGTCCTATGTATCAGAAAAGTGTAATGATTTAGAAGTTTGAAATATATTTAAAAATGTATACATGAATTTAAATGTATATAAAATTTAATTATTCACTTGAAAAAATGAATTAGATGTTTCAAAAATGTTTCCAAAGTAGAGGTTGGTCTAACTTCAGGATTTATGAATGCTTGTGATATGTTTAAGCTAAGATAAATGCCACTTTGATTAAAAACTTAAAAAAATATATATCCTAGTTAGAGGGATATTTTATTTGTAATCATTAACAGAACAATCATAGGCAGTTTTCATAGCTTGAAATACTGGTATTAGATCTCCTCTTAGACATGAAAATCTGTTTGGTGTTAGAAAGAATGATATGCCATATATTGTCTTGCCTTGGATTTTTATTTGGATATATTGCCCTGCTTAAAGGTTGATCCTTTAAATCTGTAAATTATACCTCATATTTCATGTAGGTAAATGCATATCCAGAGCTGGCCTGAAGAGTTTTTAAATTGTAAGTAGATTTCAGTCTTGGTACATTTATTTCTTGTAATTGCCTCCCTTTTATTAGTAAATGGCTGAAACATTGTTATATACCTACATGAAACAGCTATAAATATATCTATCTAATTAAATAATTGATAAACAGTTCCTTTTGATTAGTGATGGGTGTGGTTTCCCTAAATTGTTGTACTGTGATAGCATAGTGCACCTATAGCTCAGACTGGTGTGTGTATATCTTTTCTGTGTGCATAATATTTATATGTCTTCTGATTAAAGAAAAAAATAACTATAGTGATAGTAAAACTATATATTGTATATATTGATAGTTATATAATAAGCCTGTATTTCAGTTATTACATAATAGAGATGTCTGCCCATCCCTTATATGTATTAAATGGATTATGTCCTGTACATGAGGGGTCAGATTGACTTTAGGTCAACATGGGTGTGACAAGAATCTCAGCCTCAGGATAGTCTCTGAGCGTTCCATCATCAGATTTTCAATTGGATGGACGGTCTGAAGAGTTGGAGTGTGTAGTAGATTGAAGCCTGCCCATTCAAGTATGAGGATTGGCTATCTTAATGTATATCTGAGTACTTATAGCATATATGTGTAGAGATAATAATCTGGATCAACTGATAATTGCTGGTTTAGCATGAAATACGAATATTGGTGATTATTTATCTTTTCGACATATATGTGTTCAAGTGTATCAGTGATATGAGATGGAGTGGTGGGTCGTGTGAAAGTCTGTGCTCATATACCCTATATATAACCAGTTTTATATATTTGTAACTGCCATTGTATTCAGGACTATACATTTAAAATCGTACCAGTTATACTAGAATGTCTTTGTTATAATAGGACTATTATGCAATCTTTTGTAGCAGTAGAAATAATATTGCTATTTCTGAAAATACATTTGTAAGCTAATGTTTATTTTATTTTTGCTTATTGTTGTTAATAAAATTATTATTGTAATTGACCCCATCTTTAATATTTTCAAATGTTTATTTGATTATTGTGTCATTCTTAATGGGTGTGGATTATAAGTGTATAATTTATAAAACCATTTCTTAGAAGCACATTTGAAAAAAAATGTGATGTTAATAATGTAAATATTTAAAAGTTTTATCATACTCCTCCTTATTGTTTGTTGGTAATATTTAGATTTATATTTCAAACATTTTTTTTTCTAAGAAAGATATCAATAGTTTTATTAAAAACATATTTACTTTAATGCATTTATATTAATAAATATCACATGTTACTTGCTTACATATAATATATGATGCTAACACTGTATGTGGATGTAATAGCATTATCATTTGTAGTCCATTGATTACTTAAGCTTTACGATAGATAGATAACTCTAAAGTAGAGATAGGATGCATTTATACTATTGACAGTCAAAGAGTTAATTAGAAATGATGGCTTCTTCAATGTGCAATCATGAAGTAAAGTAATGCAACTTCTGCTTTAGTTTAATTTAAAGTTGAATATACTTAGATATGTTGCTAGAAGAGATGATAATAGATGGACAATTGAAATTTTAAACTGGATTCCAAGAGATTGTAAAAGACCCAGAAAGAGACCACATGTGAGATGGATGGATGAAATAAGAAAGTGTGCAGGGATGATGTGGAAAAGAGAAGCTACAGATCGGAAAAGATGGATTGAACTTGGAGAGACCTTCATCCCGTAGTGGATTGATAATGGTTGATAATGATGATGAACATTTTGTCTGTATCTACATTCACATTAAAAAGAAAAGATCGAAAGTAAAATTTATAAAAAAGTATAATTTTTCTACACTGTTGAGAAATTGAAGTTTTTTTTTTCCCGATATGGATGGAGAAAGGAAGGAAGAATAAACATTTATTTGTATCTTTTCCGAACAATTGCTTCTTATTTCCTCTAAAAATCTTAATCTGGTCAAACCTCAAATTGACTGCCGAGGGAATGGATACATTATAACCTTTGACCTTTTTTCTGTAGTTCATTAGCTGTTCATGCCTCATGGAATTTTTCTTTCTTGCTTTTTTTTTTTTTTTAATAAGTGAGGGAGAAAAAGAGAGTGGTTATAACATTCTTTGATATATTGAGAAATATGAAGCTCTTGGGGCGGATTTGCCTTCCATTTGTTGACCTTTGTATAGTCAGCAAAAATCATTTGTCTTTCCTGTATGTTTTTAGCCAAACATTTTAGAAAATGAAATTGTAAATATAAATTCTTTCTGAGAACGAATAATGATAAAAATTAGGAATCCTTTTTTTCTTTTGTAAAAACAGCAATTCTTAAAATATTTTTCTTTCACATATATATAAGAACAACGTCATATGTTTATGCATATGCTTCTGTAAAGCAGGTATTTTCATCCTGTTCTAGAGCAATTTACTATAACGTTGTTGGTGATATTAATCTTCCTAAATAAAGAGAAGACGAGGCCTACAGATGTTACAGAAGTGAGATCTCTAAAATAACTGACCTGGTATTAGATATATGTATGAGAGATAGTCTGGTTTTGAAAGTTTAGAGCTTTTAACGAGAAAGTAGTCAATCTGGAGCTGAGTATTTTATAGCACGTATTGTCTGGCATCGATTAATTCCTCAAGCTGAAACTAGATGGCTCCAGAATGAAGTTAAAATATGTTTAAAAAGTGAAGATGAGAATAAGAAACATTAAAAATAATAGAAAGTTTGTGGGTAAAGTGAAGAGCAAAAAGCAAGTAATTTTAAATCAAAAAAAAAGTATAAATAAGTACAAAGAATAATTGTAAGACTCATAGATCTATTGTAACCAATCAGGTAAAAGAGTGAAAGTTCAAAATAATTAAAAGATAAAATGAGGATTTTAGGGGAAAATCCCCTTAAGGATAAAATAAAGAAAAACACAAGTCTAATGAAAGTTTAGCGATATAAAAGGGGTCTATAATATACTATTAACAAGGGGGACAAAAACTATATAAATAAGAATCTAATAATTAACAATACAGAAAAAAAATCAGATACTGAATTTGGAAAAAAAAACGTTTATACTAAATTCCTTTATTTATTCTATAAAATTAATTGTTATGGCACTCTCAAAATGAACCTGGTTTCTATTATAGATCTGAATATTATTATTACCAGCCATTACTATTTGCTTATCTCTTAATGATAACTGTCAACTTTTAGAATGCCTGAAAAATTAAATATAGCAATTTTATACTTCTAACTGTCATGGACAGTATCTGGGAAATCAAATCACACTTTGGTATGTGAATTATTTGTAGACTTACAGTGAGATCTTAATAAAACCTTTCTGCAGAAATAAAAACCTGAAAAATAGTCTGGCTGAATTGACAAGTAGCCAAATAAATTAAAATTGTTTTGTAAAAAAAAAAAAAGATTTTTTTAGCCACGTGATAGTTAAGACAAATGTAAGTCCATATTGCGCAATCATATTTGCTATAGTCTACTATTACTACAAATTTATTACCTGCCTCAGAATTATAGAACATTTCTAATTGCCATGAAAAGTACCTGGAGGGAGGGGATTGAATATCAATTTGGTATATGAATTATTTGTGAATTTACTGTGAGATCTTAATAAAACCTTTCTGCAGAAATAAAAATCTGAAAAATTGAGGCAGGCTGATTTGGTAAATAAGTCAAGAAAATCAAAATTGTTTTGTCTAAAAATGATAGATTTTTTAGACACATGATGGTTATGTTAAATGTAAAGCCCCATAATAAGAGAACGTATTTGGTGTGGTCTATTGCTATTGCAAATTAATTACCTATCTCAGAAATATAGATAGGATGTTGCATAACTTAACCAAAAATGGTTATATGATTAAAGCTCTATATTGATGTGTGCATAAATGCATTACTATATATATATTTTTTCCATATGTCAAAGCATCGGCCGGGAAGCGAACCCGCAATAACTGTCTGCAAGCAACTGCTTGCAAGGCTGCTGCGCTGACTTCTCGGCTACAAATGCTTGACAACTATATATTTATAAATAAATTACTATATATTTGAAAATCAAATGAAAATTTGATAGCTTGATGCATTCTTCAAACAATGAATTCATGAAGCAAAACAAATATTAATTCAATTTATTAATCTTAGTCACATGTTGAAAAACGGCATGGTGAGATTCCAGAATTTAACCATGCCTGGTAAAAAGGATGTAGAAGACTCAGCTATACCATTATAGTTAAGCTATTTACTACTTCAGAATAATTTTATGATACATAAATGCCTAAGAGTAATTAGGAGAAAGCAGAGACAATAAAATATACATTATTTTTTATCATTGGACTATATTTTCAACTAATAAAGGGTTTGAATTAATACAAAAATCTTAAAATGTTAAGCCTGATGTAAAAGTTTTTGGCTTCACAGATCATTCTTCAGTAACAAAGAATCCAATAATCAACATATTCACCATAAAACCAAGGTAAAGTTATAATAAAAATATTTTATAGGTCTACAGTATTAAAAATGAATGGACATAAGATGAGTATTTAGTAAAGAATATAAAAGAAAGAAGAGAAGTTATATTTGTTCTTAAAGGTAGAGGAGTAATAAAAGATTTATTTGAAATGTTCAAGTGAATACTAAATAAAAAGAAAGAGTTAATTTAAAGAATAAAGTAAGGTATAAGAAGGCATAAAAATAATCCTATATAACATATGGGATCTGCTTTAAAATAGAAGGTTGGTCAAAATCATTTCATTTACGAGGCAAAAATATCTTTCGATATATATATGCTACACAACGTATAACTTCCATGGAATATTATTTTCTTTGTGTTTCTTTTTTTTACATCAGGTTTATAAAATTGCTATAATGTCTTTAAAAGGGGAGGGGGGATAAAAAAAAAGAAAAACAAATATAGTCAATAATTTAGCCTGTCTACAATCAAATTTCTTTTTGATTGATCATTTCAAATGATATTAAATTAGGTTTATTGCCAAAAAGTTGATCCAAAGCAGGAAACGGATTGTTCTGCTTCAGTTATAATTAGGATGTTGAATTCTGCTAGTGTTTATATCAGACTTTGCTTAAAATATCTATTTTATGTATGGAAGATATTTTACCTTTTTCCTGAAGAAAACCCATTTTTTAAAAAATAAAATTTTAAAAAGTTATAATTTGAAATTATCTGGTAAATTGTACATGATAATTTAATGGTAATTAAGGATAAAATTGTAGATGAGCAGAAAGTAAAAAAAAAGAAAAACAATTTTTGTAGTTACGAAAGCTCCAAAGATTTAATTCTCTGGTCAGAGAAAATGGAAGTATTCATGCATACCACTGACCCCATGACCTTTTATTGGCCTTAGGTCACAAATAAATAGATTTTATTTCACTTGCTTAGTTAAATAAGTAGCTCTAATGGTTTTTTTTTTTAAATTATGCACTGTGTTCTCTAATGTATGTACATAAAATATAAAGAAATGCATGTATATTATCTATCTATGCATATATTATTTATATTACTGCTAATACATAACTAAAGTATAACTGACTTTGATAAACTCTTTTTATATATGAAGACTCTTTGAATGCGATTATAAAAATAATTTTTTTTATTATAAATGTTTATATGAAATCATAATAATAACGGTATTGTATAAGGACCATTCTATTTCACATTCTATATATAGGTGGAGCATTGTTTGCTTGGTAATAGAAATTTATTTTTTTCTACACTACTGCTGCCATCTATCATAAGCTTGAGCAATAAATAGATACTACATGATAGCATTAATTAAATCTATAGCACTATCTTATTCATATTTCCAGACTAGTTTCTGGCTTATGGCCTCCATTAAAAATCTAATACACATGGATCTTGAACCGGAATCTTTGAATCTCAAGCTTCAGTATGTTTCAAATCCAAGTTCTGACTCCTCACTCACAAAATCCACAAGTTAAAAAGTAATCTGGGAATATGGATAGTATGAATCTATTAAGCACTATTCATAATGTTTATTGATTTGATTACATATGATTGCAGTAGATGGTAGCAAAGAAATAAAAAAAAGATTTTGTTCAAGTATTTATATATATATATGCACTACATTTTATTGAGACACGCACACACACATATATATGTATGAATATAGGTTCTGGACAGTTTAAAGCAGTGGTAAAATGACAGACACAAGAGCTAAAGATTTTTGCATTAAAGCTCAATTTTGTAATTTCTGGTTTTTTGGATATTATATGACCTGAGCAAAAAACCATTTGATCATCTTACCTATTTTTCTTATGAAAACACATATGGATTTAAATCAATAATGATGTTTTTTCATCCTACTGATAGTGCACTATGATATTTAAAATTTACATAAATAATATATTAATTTTGTTAAGTAAATAATATAATATAAAATACTATTACATAACAGCAATAATTCTATAAATTATATAAATTTATTATAACAATAAAACCAACAAAGCTTTTTTGACAAGTATTTTTTGCCTTTCTCAGTGTGAATGTAAACTATTTTAGAGCTTCAAGTTATATTGCATATGTAGCGACATCTATCATTTTAAATATAAAATTAATTAGAACATAAAATAATGGGAGAGGGTGACAATCCATTATTTACAACTGTAACATACAAAAATAAAATATATCAAATAAATAACATATAACAATTACACAAAGTGTACAAAAAATAAGTTATATAAAGATACACCTGGGTCTCTTTTTACGTGGTCTTATTTAACACAATTTTGCAGTTACGCGATTTATGTTTCACCGGAAGTCGAACTCCAATAATGCACTATTACTTTAAATAATAAATTTCGCACATTTACGTTACATTGAAAGTAATAGCACATTATTGGAGTTCGACTTTCATCTTAGTAATTTCAATATTTTCAGTGCTTTATAATAGTAAGATTTTATGCAATAATGAAATTAAAATCATGATTTCCACATTTTATGTATACACACATTAAATTTTACAAGATTATAATGTAAATTTGTTCAAACATTGTGCATGTTAATTGTGCATTTTAAATCACATTCTGTTTTTGCTTTTTAAAAAAGAACATAATAAATTATTAATCATTTAGTGTCCGCAAGTTTATTTTTAAAAGGTCAGTAATAGCAGAGAAACGAAATTTGATTTTTAAGTGGAATTGAAAATTAAAGACAAAAATAAGAATTTAATTTTTAGTTGTTAGTTTTAATTAAATTTTTCCCAGCAGTGGTGAATAAATGTCTTTTTATTATCATAAGTCTAAGTTCATAAACAATTAATAAAATCATCGTCTCAAAGATTAATTACTAATTATGTTGTCAACAGAAAACCATTAACACAACATGAGAGTGAGCTTGGTGCTAGTTGTATTCCTCTTGTGAGAATCTGATTTTTTACCAGTTTGCAAACGAACGTGTATTTCAGCAAATAGCGATAATAATTAAAACGTGTATAAAAATATAAATTACTGTACTGTAAATTATGCATAAAAATATATTATTTTGAATAAAATTAAATATTATAGTTAAAAAAAGTTTGTCTTGTATCAATTTTTTATTAGTCATATTTTATTTCCTTATTTTTTTTTTTGCGCGAATTTTAAAGTAATTTTATGTTGGTGCTTTGCTTTTACATAAATTTTGAAAAATCACAGACCGTATCTCCCCTTTTTCAATGTAAGTTCTGTTTATTTTTGCGCAATTTCATTTGCGCGTGTTTTCTGAGGAATCTATCTATCGCGTAAAATGAGACCCAGGTGTATATAACTTTCCACTAGTATTTTATTATCCAATTATTAATTAAATTAATTGCGGTTTTATATATATACAAATATGATTATTATAGTCAATATAATTAGTTTCATATATTTTTCTCATATTAGGTTCTTAAATATAGTTTAAAAGTTTTATACTTTTTACATGATTTACTCTCTCTCTATAATTTTAATAGGGAATATTCATTGCAAATTTATTATTTCTTCTATTAATTGTGTTATTATATTCTTGATCTCATTGTTTTCCCGTATGCCCATATTAAATCATATTGTAATTTCCACAATTCATTTTTTATACAATTCTTTTTTTAATTTTTTATATCATTTTTTTTAAAATTTTATAATTACATATTAATTTGTCTAGATTTTTATTATTTGACTAATCTATGTTTATATTTTTATTCATATAATTTTTACTTTTTTATTAATGTATTGCAAATTTTAGGATAATTCAGTATCAATTTTTATTAGAACTATTATTATTATTTATAATAGAAATATTTTTATTGTTTAATTTAGATGGTTTATGATTAAAAGTATATTGTTAATATTTTTAGCATTGTATCAATAGTTTTTGTATAATTCAATAAACTGTTTCTTATGTATATTAGTTTTTTTTTATATCTGTATTATATTTATCATTTTTATATTTAAAATTTTAATAACTTTAATATAATTGTTATCATTATCTATATTAATCTGTACATTTAAGTACTTTATTTCAACATCAAATTCAATTTTTGTAAATAAATTATATATATTTTTTCCATATATCATGGCATCGGCCGAGAGGCGAACCCTCAACAATCGTTTGCAACCAACTGTTTGCTTGTAAGGTAGCTGCACTGACCTCTCAGATAACAGTGCTTGACAAATATTTTTAATTAGATATAAGCACTTTAGAGACACGAGTTAAGAAAAGCTTGAAAATTGTTTACTAGGAAGCAAGATATGCCAACTCCCTCAGAATGAGATTTTTTTTTATATACACTTAATGTAATCTGCTAAGCATGCTTTCAATATCTTGTAAGTGATATCATAATAATAGCAATATATCTGTGAAATCTAGAAAAGGGATGTGATATAAATGCTATGTAACTGTTTTTGTAAATTTAATATTATATATATCATTATTAAATTTATTATAAATATTATTTATAGCTCGTTTGTTGTTAATTATTAAAATATTGTCTACATATCTAGAACAATGTATTATTTGTTGATTTAATCTATTACCTATCCTTTACCTATATTCCAATATTCATTATTGTATTTAAAATATTAACTACTATGCAATAATATTATAATTGGTAACAAATAAGTTATTAAACATATTTATAATGAATTTAATAATAATACATATAATATTAAATTTACAAAAAAAATGATGTTAAAATAAAGTATTTAGATGTAGAGATTAACAAAGTGAAACGCTCAGGTTGCACGTTTTAGTGTAACTACCAAACCTATCTGTACTGAGTTCAAACCATATTAACATATTCCTTTTAATAAATAAATGTATAAACCTTTCTATCAAGGCTGGGTGTGCAGCATTATATATGCACATATGAATAAATGTTGTACATATAGGCTATGCTGGCTGTGAAAGATGGGTATATTATGTGTAACTTCCAAGTGTGATCGTTCATAGGGTCTTGGGTTATAAAGTACTGACAAAGGAGTTGAGATGTGGTCAGATTTAGGATATTATGCTCTGGGTCTGGTCGGCTTTGGTCTCTTTGCCTAGATTCTAGATTATGTTATGTGAATGTACAAAACTTGACCGTTACAATAGATAATGATAACAAAATTATATTAAAACATTTAATTAAAGATGATAAATCAAGGGTAATTATTTCTATAGATACACAACAAGCATGGATATAAAAGATAGCAGTTATTAAAAATTTTAAATATAATATGATAAATGTAATTAGAGGTATTTGAACTCAGGATTTTCAGTCAATTCATCCTCCTTTCCATCTCAAGCATCTGGTTCTGCATGAAATAACATATTCACATGTGTGTGGTCATATGTATTGGTTGCTTGAGATGAAATGGACAAGAACAGACTGAAAAATCTTGCATTTACACCCCTCTAATTACATATTATAAGAAACATTCAGCATAGGCAAATTAAGCCAATAAACATCACGTGATCACTATTTCTTATGCTTGCTCTTAACTGTTATTGACTTAAAACCAATCCTGCCTAATAGGATAGTGATAGTTATGGTTATTAAAGAACCAAAGATGCCAAAATGTATAGGTACTGAACTGAATTGAGACCTATATGACTATATAAGCTTGGATTGAAAATATTACAGTGTTTGCAATTTAAGTCTCATAGTTTTGCAGTTAAGTAGAGATAAAAGGTGGTTGCTGGAAGGTTGCATTAGATCATAAGATCTAGATGTAGTGCTCTTTGATCCAAGGCTCCACACTGATGAAAGCCACAAGCCAGAAACTAGTCTGGGGATATTGGATGAGTAGGCACTAGATGGGGACTTTATGCACAAGCCTTCTGGCATCCATTGATTACTCTGGCTTACACTGAGTGGCAATGCACATAGAGACTTTTGCCTGTATTAATATAAGAAAATTACTTACTGCCTTAGAAAAATGATAAATATAATATAGATAAAAAAAGATAATTTACAACAGAAATAGTTTACTGAATTATACAAAAACTATGAATATAAACTTAAGAATATTAAAAACTTACTTTTAATTATAAACCATCTAAATAAAATAATAATAATATTTCTATTATAAATAATATTTGTAATAATAATTGTTTTAATAAAAATGGATAATGCACTACCTTAAAACATTCAACACATTAATAAAAAAATAAAAATTATATGTTAGTCAAATAGTAAAAATCTAGACAGATTAATATGTAATTATAAAATAAAAAATGAATATAAAATATAAAAAAGGAATGTATAAAAAATTAATTGTGGAAATTACAATAAGATCTAATATGGACATACAAGGAAACAATTAGATCAAAAAACAAAAAAAAAACACAACAATGCAATTAAAGGAGAAATAGTAAATATGTATTATATGTTCTCTATTGAAACATAGAATAGATCATATAAAAAATATAAAGCTTTAAACTATATTAAAGAACCTAATAAAAAAATATATGAAACTAATTATATTAAGAAATATAGCTGTATATATAAAACATCAATTAACTTAATTAATAATTGGTTAATAAAAAATGAATGGAAAGGTATACATCTTTATAAAGGACTTTGAGCATTCTGTTATCAGACTTTCAATAATATGGATGACTAAAGAGCTGAAGAGTGGAGAAAATTGAAGCCTGTCCATTAAAGTTTGAAGTTTTGCTATCTTAATATAAACTGGGCACTGATTTTATATATGTGCAGGAGATGATGATCCAAACCAACTGATGGATGGTGATTCAGCATGAAATAATATTGGAAATAATTAATCTTTTTCCCATGTATGTGGTCATGTGTATTAGTTATATAAGAAGTGGATGACTAAAGAGAGTTTGAATGCCTGTGTTCAAATCTCCTCTAATCACATTTAGCTTAATCACTATACATGTATTCAAATATTAGATTCAGCCTCAATTCTGCCCATCTGTATTTAAATGGACATATTAAGGTCTTACATATGAGGGATGAGTGAAGTGGGTATGACAATAATGTTGGCATCAATAAGAGCTTTGAACATCCATCATCAGATTTTCTATGATATGGATGGCTTAAGAGTTGGAGAGTGGAGAGGATTGAAACCTGTTCATTAAAGTTTGAAGATTTTCTATCTTAATATAAACTAAGCACTGATCATATATATATATGTGGGAGATGATCTGGACCAACTGATGAGTGCTTGTTCAGCATGAAATACATATTATTCACCTGTATGTGGTTATGTGTATCAGTTATATAAGATAGAGTAATACCTGAGGGGAGCATGATCGTCTGTGCTCAAATCTGCTCTAATTAAAAATAAAGTTCAGCATATACATCTTACTTGTATTTAAATATTACAGATTAAGCCTGAATTTGGCTCATCCCTCTTCTGTGCATTTAAATGGACATAATAAAATCTTGCATATGAGGAATAAGAGTGACAATGTCAACATGGGTATGACAATATTGGCATCAACAAGGGCATTGAGCATTCCATCATTAGATTTTCAATAATATGGATGGCTGAAGAATTAGAAAGTGGAAAAGATTGAAACCTGTTCATTAAACTTCAAAGATTTGTTATCTTAATATAAACTGAGTACTGTTTACATATGTAACTGAAAGATGATGATTTGGATCAATTGATGAGTACTAATTCAGTCATATATTGAAGATCATTTATCTTTTTCACATGTATGTGGTCATGTGTATTGGTTGTATAATCTGCAGTGTATAGATAAAAGAAACTTGAAAGTCTGTGTTCAAATTCCTTTTAATTATATCTTTATATAATGTATTTTTTGTATATTTTATATAATTGTTATGTTATTTAATTGATATATTTAATTTTTGTATATTACAGTTGTAAATATGGGATTGCTTCTCTCCCCATTATTTTTGGTTCTAATTAATTTTATACAAAAATTAATAGATGTATGCAATGTAAATTAAAGCTTTAAAATAATTTACATTCACATTGAGAAGGGCAAAAAACATTTGCCAAAAAAAAACTTTGTTCCTATTATTTTAATAAATTTATAGAATTATTACTGTTATGTAATATTTTATATTATATTACTTACTTAAATTTTATATGAAATAACAGTATAATGGATTAAATTACTTTGTATTATTGTTGATAATTTTATTAAATATTATAATTCATGGTTTTTAAATATAATATTGTATTTGTAAGCGTATTTTTTTTTTATTAGTTTTTATTCTTGATATGATGACACATTTTATTTTCAATGACAATAATCAAGTAAAAAGAATTTTTATCACATTATTCTACTGCACTCATATCCTGAGATTTAAACCTGGATTGAATAAAACAAATTTTTTTCAGATCCCCAAGCAGGCATAGTATTTTGTTTTCAAGTGGAAAATTCTCAGCTGGAATTTCTGTAAGATGAAAAGTTAAACCACTTTTATTATAAATAGCTTTACATTGAGCAGAGGCCTCTCTAACTGCCATTCATACTCCTTGAACTTGTTAATTAAAAATTATGAGAACTTTAAAGAGTTTTTACCTTTGTTTCACCTCTAACAAAAATATTTAGACTCAAACTAATTGATTAATAATGGATAATTAACTGGGTTGCTATGAGCTGAAAAGAAATATCATTTGCCAAAAAATTTTCATATTTACTTACCTGGGTTTGAATTCAGCTTATAAGTAAAACAGCTGCATGTGTAATCTTTGTATCATGATGTTCTTCTAAGCCAACTGGCTTAAGGATTATATTCATGCAGATGCTGAACTTATGACTAACTGTTAACTATATAATCTATTTTATAATTGATGTTAATTAAATGTTCAACATAGTTTGATGAAATAGCAGAATGATAAACTTAAAGGCAAGTCTCTGAACTGAACGTCAACAGTGTCATTTTCTGCTTTTTTAATATAATAAAACCTTACAAGTACAAGCTACATGATTGTTTTCTACTAATTTAGATTTTAGAAAAAAAAAACAAACTGAAAATTCTGAAAAGCAAAAACTGCATCTTATTTTAAAATACCATGTGAATGTGAAAGGATTTATATTGGTCAAACCAGACATCTGATTGAACAATGATTAAGAGTGCATAAAGTAATGATTTAAAAAAGAAAATACAGATGTTTCTTTCAATAAACTTATGTCAAATTAGGAAGAGACAAGAATATTGGAAAGACAAGAAACAAATTAAAGAAATAGCTTACATGATAAAAGAAGTTGCTTATATGATAATGACAGGTAGCCATATAAGTCTACCTAGTGTGCTAATTCTTCATGTTTGGAAACATTAACTTTGCTCTAAGAAAATATAGAGAAATCAACTGGATTCTTACAGATAAAATATATAAAATTAGTGATTGATGCCCTTAAAATGCCTAATTGATTAAAGCCTCACATTAAATTTGTCATTCATGACATAAAGGTCTCAGGTTTAATGCCCTTGCTACTACTGCCACTGATCAGGCCAGAAATATTTGAAGAAGAGAATAATACCACTCAAAATATTCTGTTATATATTAACCTGTGAGCAATTGTAAGTGATTGAATGTATTTGGAAAGTTTAAGTGAAATTTGAATTTTTCTAAGACATTTAGCAATTATTTTTAGATGCTGAAAATAATCCAACATGTAATTATATTTTCTTTATTTTACTATATGAAGCTTAGATAAACATTGATTATATATCTATATTCAACCACTAAACATCATATGATCACCATTTCTTATGCTTGCTTATAACTGTTATTAAAACAGGCAAAACTCTCCTTACAGTAGTAGCCACATACTAGAAACTAGTCTGGGGATATTGGATGAGTAGGCACTATACAGGGATTTTATGCACAAGCCTTTTGGAATCCATTGATTACTCTGGCTTGCGCTGAGTGGCACTACTGTATGGAGAGTTTTTCTTGTTTTAATATCTATATTTAGTAGTAAATTTTTACATACAATGTAAATTGTGTGCAATGTTATTTTGTGAATGAGTATACTTTACATGTTAAGTAGGAGGTCGGGATAGTTTATACATTAAAACAGGAGTGAAAGCAAATAAAAAAATAAGGCAGGAAAAAAATAAAATTGATTGGTTAAAGTTAGAAAAGTAAAAATATTAAAAAAGATATATAAATGTCATATAATGAGTATGCTAATAGCTCTTAACACACTTTTCCAAATATCCCTATCCTCAGACCAGTTTCTAGCTACAAAAAATATTGGAAAAGTGAAAGCAAAGGTAAAATGAGATTGAAATGTTTTTAGAAATGATACTCACTATAACATCAGTGAGATAATAACATGATTAAATAGTGCATGATGAAGGCCGATTATCTTATGATTAAGAATTACTAACAAAACTATACTCGTAAATTATATTGTTATTAAATTGATTCTAACATCATCTAATATTTACCAGCCATAATTTTGAAAATTTCACTGGGTTTAACTATAAATTAATAATGTAATGGGCATAAAGTTACAAAGATTAAATCTTGATGCTATCATTCTGAATTGCTTTAGATTAGCCTATATGATTGCATTTAGGTACAAAGATAAGATGCCCATTCTTAACTTTTAAAAATCTCTATCTTGTGTTTGGATTTGGAAATGTCCTGCTTACTCATTGTAACATTGAAACAGGCAAAACTCTCCATACCGTATTGCTACTCAGTGCAAGCTAGGGTAATCAATGGATGCCAGAAGGCTTATGCATAAAATCTCCAATCTAGAACCTACTCATTCAATATCCTGACTAGTTTCTGGCTTGTGGCATTTATCAGTGAGGAGCCTTGCACTGAATAAAAATAATGTATGGAGAGTTTTACCTGATTTAATAACAGTTAGAAGAAAGCATAAGAAATGGTGATCATGTGATGTTTATTGGCTTTTTCACCATAACATTGATGAATTAGTAACATAATTAAGCAGTGTATGTCAAAGGCTGATTACCTTCTGATTAAGAATTACTAACAAAAATTGCAACATGCAAATTATATTGTTATTAAAATAAAAAAAAATGTAAAAAAATGTTGGAAAAAGTTTAATAAAAGATTTTAATTTATTTATGAATATTTGGAAAACATTCCAGGGTGGTGTGGTGAACATTGATGAACATTGAAGTCATTATAAAATAAAAAAGTAATAATTCCCTTACTGCAAATAAAACAGTTTAGTATTATTAGAGTGTTTTGTCCTATTGATATATTCAACAAGTGCTCTCACAATCTACTCTATTGTTTCTCTATTTGATTTTAGTTATTCCATCTTCAGATTAATTATGCAATCAGAATTATAATAAATATGGCACACTGGTTTTCTATTGACATCTCTGTCCAGCAACAACACTTTTTATAGACTTAACACACTATGGAAAGGTTTAGAGAATAATCACACAAACAACTAGATTATTTATTCATTTGATTTTGTTTGTTTCATCCTTTACACCATCAAATAATGTAAATTGTGTGCTTATGCTTATTATAAACAAGATTAGATAGCAAAATGGTTCCCATTGACTTCCCTGTTTGCTTGCAGGTGGAATTTGCTCACCCTTTCTTATTAAAGATCTCCTTCTTGCTGCATTTTTGCAATTTCACTTCTAGTAATCTTCCATTAATTCATAATACCATTCCTATTCTAGCAATGCATTTATATATTGTAAATTGGTCACTTCTCATTATTAAATATTCCCTACTATAGTACCTGTAGCCCTTTAAAATAGAGACTTCCACCACTTCCTGATAGTGACTTCTGCCCAATAATTAGTGTCCGTATATTCATTCTTTTCCAGCTCATTGTTAGCTAATTTTCATATCTGAAGACTGTAACTCTATTCCCAACATAGGATTGCTTTGGAAAGCATGTGTCCATGCTATGAAAGTCTTTTTTCTAACGCAGCAGATTATGAAAGTAATAAACATTTTATTATAATTACCTGATATATATATTAATGCAAAACACGGTATCTTTTTATAACCTTGTTGCTTGCAGAGTTGAGTCTCAGTCACCTTCATAGAGAATATCCGAGTTTATTACTTGAAACAGAAATAGCAAAGCTGCTGTTGTATATTTAATGAAATAATATATGTTTGTTTGTCTTTAAAAGATTTTTAAAAAAAAAAATTAAACGAAACAAATTATCTTTAAGTAAATACCAATTATGATTCATTTGGCTCATAATAATGCAGTCCAAATTCTCTTAAGTCTTAAGGCATTAACTAACGACAAAGCATATCTCATTTTAACTCATTTTTAAAAGGTAAAATTGGCTAAAATGTCATTGTTCTCTAACTGCTGTAGTTGTGTCCATTTGCTAGAGCTATTATTGGTTACAAATTTTTGTAATCCTCACTAATGGTCAAAGTAGAATTGACATTTTGCTTGATGTGGTCAGTTTGGTAAACTAGATTAGTATATTGACAATGACTGAAACTAATTCTGTACTTTGTTTAAACTAACATGACTAAAAGGATAAGAGATAAACATTAAAAGGAGTACATCCAATTTACTCATTAGGTCTCTAGCACCGGACATTTAATCTTAATTAATTACAATTAACCGTACTGATAGTCAATATATATATTTAAATAAATAAAAATTACTGTCGTTAAAAGTAAAAAAAGTAAAGTTGAATTAAAAAAGGCACTACATAGCAAAACCCCTTTAACAACCCCATATGGAAAAATCGTAAAAAAACGGAAATCTTCACCAGGCTTGCTAAATGCCATCTGGTGAAATTTTGAGCAAGTTTTTATCCTTTTTTGCCCCAGCCGAAAAAAGGTATCTATTACCGATAAATATTGGATATTTAGCTAGTTTGGTATGGGCTAAGTTATCTGAAACAAAAATTGCAATTCTGTTGAAATTTGTTCAAGTTTACACATTCCAGGTTCATTCTAGGTTATAGATATGACCAGTGTATGTACTTCATTGCGCCATGAGGCTTTTATATATTTTAATTATAGTTTATTTCAAAATGTGTTTAAAGCTTAAACTAAATGATTTGCTTTCCCTATTGTTTTAATTTAAAGCTTTTTGTTTTATTTGTAGTGTACTTTTAATTCCGAAAGTTTAAAGGGTGCTCAAAACAAGAGAGAAATTTAAAAATATAATAATTAGTATAGTATAATAATCGTGGGCTAAGACTATCAGCATTGTCTGTTGTAAAATAAATAATAAAGGCTACCTTGTAACGTTTAGTTTAGTGATGGTGTTGCGAATCTGGAGTTTAGATCCATGGATCGTGTCTCTGTTCCATTATTTCTGATGTTCTAACATGTTGAATATTTCAACTCATAAATCATTTGATTTTTTTCTACTAATGCATATTAATTAATCATTGAAGGTAAGCTGACAAAGATCTTTGCAAGCTCAAAATTATTGGATCACAATTCAAATCTGTCATTTCTGATATTTAAATGTTTTCATTAATTCTGCATGATAAACAATTCAATTACTTACTGCTAGTTGATGAAATGACTTGACAGCCCAGCATTATATTAGCACTATTAGATATAGAAAAAAAGTTTGCTGTTAACTGAAAGGAAATATACTGAGTAAGCACCAGCACCATAAAAGATTTGAACAGAATAAATTTTCAATATCCACTTTATATATTATAAGCTTGTAAAATTTCACATTGTCAAATGTAAATGAATAGCACATTTACAACCATGACTGAGAGTGTTTAGGGTATTTATCAAGTTTAAAATCAGGATAACATCATGCTTTTTATTTGCTTTCAGAATCCTGACAGTTTCTGAATTATCTGTAGGATATTTTTAAAAGGGAGAGTAAAAAGATATGCATATAAATATTTACTTTATTTGTGACAATCGATAAAAATTTACTTGTCTATTTTTGACCTGTGAAAACAAAATATAGTAGCAGTTTTTAATGAAAGGATGAAGAAACTACTAAGAATCATAGGCTGCCTATTAGTAACCCACTTGTATTTAGATATCTATTATTGGGTTTGAGAGTCTCATCTGGACTCAACATTGTTGAGTTATTATAAAATCATTAAGATAAATGTTAAAAAGGTGAAAACCTTTCTCTTTAATATCTATGATTGTAAGTCACTTTTAAATTAAAGAACATTGAATAAATTGAAGGAATAATTATCTCATAATAAACAGAACATCATCATATTTCAAGAATTTATAAAAGAAATGATTAGTTAACAAAATGAAGATAATTTGAGCTTCTGTTTCAATAAATTCAAATTTTGATGAAGGTGAAATAGATTTTAAAAAGATGTATGGAATACATTTGAATTAATAGAATAAAATTTTAAAATTGCTATAATTACAATTTTTAATAAAGATTTTAATGGTAAAATTTGAAAACGTTTGAATAATAAACGTTAGCTAGATATATTTTTATATAGAGATAAAAATGAAAGAAACAAAGATTGTGGAATTCACAAAGATGAAGTAAAAGTGGAAGATTAATATGAAGCAACAGTAGAGTTAGATTGTTTTTTGACTGAGAGAAAATATGTTTTAAGACTTTAATTATAAGTAATAGATTCAGCATAAAAAATGATTATTGATTAGTAAGATGTGAGATACATGTGAAAGGAAAGATAAAAAAATGCAAACTATTAAAAAAAATACTAATAGAAACAATTGAATACAATTTTTTTTTAATTAAAATCAAACAGTATATCCAAACAAAAGAATAATAACGATGATGATGATAATAATAATAATAATGATGATGATGTTAATAATAGTAATCATCTTCATAATCTTCAAGATATAAATAACATTTTGGTAGCAAAAAAAATGTTTCAATAAAAGAAAAAGATTATTATCATGAGATGACATCATGAGATGAGTGAAAAGACTCTGTAATAAAATATAAATTAATACAGAACATGAACATAAAATAGTTTACACATAAATAACATCATTTGAAATGCCACACATTCTAAATGAAGTGATAAGATGTTAAATTTATAAAAATGGAATGTTTCAAAATTAATAGAATTATTATAGATATTAAAAGAAAAAGCAAGTAATGAAATAGTAAAAATGATTTGTCTATATTTAAGGACATGCCAGATGATTGAAGATTGCAATGTGATGTTAGTATTTAAGAAAAATGAAGAAATTTTTTAAGAATTAGCAAGCTGTATCAGTTATACATCATATATTTACTAAATCTTTACCCAAGCTAAGAATTAAGGCAAAGTTAAATAAGTAAAATTGTAAATTTGCATTACAATGTAAATTATAAAAGAACATGTGATAATATAAGCATTTTATTTGTAATTAAAAATTTAGAAACAAGGAAATTTTGAAGAAAATGTATCAAAATGTGACATAATAGAGATTGGTCTATATTATGTCGATAAAAAGATTAAGCAAAGAATCTTTCCAAGACAGTTTATGGCAATTTTTAAAAAGTCATAGGTAATATGAAAAGATAAGACAACAAATACATTGTGCTATCAGAATTGTACATATGATGTTATTGATTTTGAAATGAATGTTTCAAAGCTTTAGAAAATTAGTTGTAAAATTATTTTTTTGTAATTAGATAAAAATAATTTTATGTTAATCACACATATACAAACAATATTTTTATAAAAAATGTGTAGCATTACTTTTATTGATCTGGTATTTGAATATAAAATTAAAAAGCAATTCAATGTCTGCAAGATGTACAGCAAAGTATGGAGATATAGAGTAGAATTAATAGGAGAGAATAAAAGCAAATCACAGAACTAAAAAAGCAAATAGATAATAAGAGAATTGTGAAAAATAATCTCTTTAAAATGCAGAAAAAAAAAAGAAATGAAAAACTAATCTAGTTCTGAACAAAAATGTGAAAATAACTACCAATATTGTCTGATAAAATTAGACCTTAGTCAACCATTTATCATCTTCCACAGATAAACAATATAAGATTGCAGTGTCTTCTTTAATTAAAAACATTATCATTAAAAAAATAATAATTAAATTTTGAAAGTGGATTAAAATTAAAATGTTAAATCATTTCATCTGATCAAAATATCACATTCTTAAGGAAAAACCGCAAGCACATATCCAGGTAATGAGATTTTAAAAAAATTTATGAATATTGTCCAAAGGAAACCTCACCAATGAAAAAGTCTTTTTCAATTTATACAGTGATGAGATAATCTACAGACCCTAGTAAGATTAGCAATAATCATTAAAAAATAAGACCATCTATTATATAAAATCTTAAGACATATATATGATCTTTAAATGGATCAAGTTTTATGTTATTACTCAATATGCAGTCTTCAAAAATGGTGATAGAATATCTGTATTGCAGAACTTTCAAGAAACATGAAATATTTATTTCAGAATCTTCATTAAGCTAAACAATTATTATAAAGAGAAATATATTTAATAATACCAAAATATTACTTTTTTATAAATCTCATATACATTTTAATGCAATTTTTATATAATTCCTTCTTTATTTTTTTAACAGTTTCAACTGTCCTGCAGACTTCATCAGAGCTACAACATTTAAACATATACTCATATAACCATTATTTTATATACATAAAATACATATTTTACATTATTATTCATACTCATATATAACTTCTCTTCTTTCCCAATTATTATTTTCTTATTATTTCTTTATGATTTAAACTTTCATTTTATTTTTATTTTTTATTCTATCTTATCTATCATTCTATAATATTTTTTAATATATCTCTATAACTCTTCCATTTAATTTTTTTATCTATTAATCTAATTTCTTTTCTTCCTTTTTATTATTTGTCTATATTTATTTTTTATTAATAATTTATATTTTATTCTTATTCCTATCTTTATTTTTATTAATTATTCTCATTTTTAAATTTACTTATTCACTTGACATATCTTTTTATCTTTCTTCTTTCTTTTTACGTTTATAGTTGGCTATTGTTTAATTTCTTTAGCCACTTTTTCATATACTCCTTTACTAAAAACATTGTATGATTACCATTTCTTTCTACCATACATTGTTTGCTATGGTTTTCACTAGGTGACACTACTGTCTGAAGAGAGTTGCTACTGTTTATATTAAAGTACAGAAGACTTAAAATTCTCAGTGTTTCATCCACAGCAAATTCAAACAATGACATGTTTTGTTTATCAGAATTTTAAGACCATTTATAGACTTGAAAATGTTCTTGATTCTATTGATTGTTGTTGTGAATGTCTTTTGATAGACATTTAACAAAAAATATCTTATCACTTCATAAGTGATCCTAAAAATTATTGGAAGAAACATCTACAGTTCATAAACTTTTCACTTAAACACTCATGGATAGCTTTAAAGACAGACATCAATATTTGTTTTAATAATTGTCAGAAGGTTTGTGGTGATAGTATTTTTATTTGATGGAAACAGACCAACACATCACTTCTAGTAATGTATGTTATTCAAAGTGCTAATAGAAACAAATCTATGTTTCCCTTAAATTGGATATGCTAAAACAATGGATAACATTCCATACACAAAAGTATTGGTTAAGTTTTTATATGGTTTTCATTTTTGAAATTAGACTATTATGTTGCTTCAATTGATTCCATATGACATTCTCAAAAAAGATTTCTATCAGTGGTTAATTTCATCAATTAGATCAAAGATCAACTAGATTGGAGAAAAGCAATGATCAAAGAAGATGGGATACTGATGATATCATTACTAACATAAATGGTTTAACAAACATTACTGGTCATACCAACATATATGATTTTCTGTTCATGAAATATTCCAAAAAGGCTTTGTATTGTTATAGTGCAAAAGATCTTAAAGATATTAATTCTACCATGAATTTATTCATATTAGTTGTTCAATGTTCTGTTGGAATTTGGAAAGAAAAAATAAAATTATGAATGAGATCTTGAATATTATTGAATTAACTTGGAGAAAAACTTTTCATTTCAGCTATGAATTGTGAAATATATCAAATAAAATCATAAACTATTACAGAGAAGTTAATGACAATATGAGTAAGACATTAAACACTATTAGCAATATCAGTTTTTTAGTTAATCATATTTAAAAGTCATAATGCCGGAATGAAATTATGCAAGCTAATAGGATTTTGTTCTAGAAATTCCTTTTCAGGATTAAGGTTGATAATAATTATATTGCACTTTAATGCAAATTGGTGAAATTATTAACTAATAAATAATAATAATATTTGTAATAGCACTTTCAGGGTATGTTAACTTGCATATTCATAGCCATTGTCATTAGTGATACAGAGAAGTTATTTTATATGAAAATCTATGCAAATCATTTAACTTGACCATTTTTTTGAAATCACGAAACTTGTATCTCATCTGATGGCATTCAGGTCGTTTGTGATAAAATATGCTTCTTTTATTTTTATTTTAGTATCATTTATATCAGAGTACACAACCTTGGCATATTTGGGTTTGAACCAGTGGGTAGATGTCTTTTGATGATCGGTGATCCAAGAATGTTGAGCTGTCTTCATTTTTATTCTATGCTCTTTTGTATAAATATGTGTGTTGAGCCACTCTAGTGCTGACAATAACCCAAATTTTACCATAGTATGTGGCATCACAACTCGCTTGTGGGTAAGTTATTTTGTACACTACATGGAGGGTTTGTTCTAGGTCAATTTTATCCTTGGCATTGTTATTTAGTCTATTTGTGTTAGGTGTGGTTTGAAAACCTACTTTAAAGTCTGCAAACAGCATAAATTCTAATATTTTGCAAAAAGTAGCTTTCTATTGGAAATGCTTCCCATTGAAAATGTATCCCTGTATTGCATGACAAACCAGTTAACATCCAGTTAGTTTAATCATAATCTATTTACTTCATAATATTAAGATGCATACCATTGTTTCATATTTTTTAACATGTTATTTTATGAGATATTTCAAATTCGAACCCACTCCTGTCTAAATTATATATTATTGTAATTGACTTTAATTTTAGACTTGTGATCTACTTATATTGTTGTCTCTGAACTTTAAATTAGTATTTCCTCTAAAATAGATATAAATTTTCCAATTAATTACCTTTGTTATTCAATGGTGTTTCTATGGTAATCAGTGCTATATCTTTTTAAAAATTCTATGATGATACATGTTTTAATATTAATATTCTAAATGAGGGTTATGTAGACAATTTATAGTTATTTAAAAAAAATCAAAATCTCATTCAATTCACCTTTATTGTTAATAGGAGGTTGCCTTGACAATAGTTTGAGATTGTTGATTGTTATTGATATTGGGATTGTCTAAGTATTGACTGGTTTTTAGTGATATATATATTCTCGATAAGTTGCTTCATTTTGAATTAAAAACTAAATTTTTACAAGATGGTAAAAGTTGTTTCTTATCTATATCCTTTTAACAAAATGACAATACATTGATCATGGCATAAAAGTAAGTGATAGACATCATTGCACATAAAAATAATAAATGAATCACATTTTTATTATTTGAATTTCATTGCTGAATAAATTATTAAGTTATCATAAAGTAATAAAATTTTCTGTTCTAAAATTTGAAATTGCACTTATAATTATTTTAAAATGCCAAAAATATCTACTACAGTGTTTATAAAAACATTTTCCCCCAGTGAATAATAACTTCTGCTTAAAAAAAACATTTTTGAATAAAATCTGATTATAATCATAAATAGTTGGGTCCTGAAATAAATATTTATAAAATATTGCACAAAAAATAATCATAAATATTTCAATAAATTAGTAATAATAAACAGTTTTTCTTTTAGTAAATAAAGAAATGACTTCAAAAAGTCTTGCAAACATTCTTGGGCATGACACAAAAAACTCCCAATAAGCATCATTATTAGCTCATTTGTATTATGTTCTCTGTATGATACTACCATCTTCAGACTTTTTTTAAAGCTAATATATCAATTTATATTTCCTTTTAGTTTATGCCATAAAATGAATGGAAAATTGGCAATTGAATAGTATAATTAGCCACAAGAAAGTAAAAATAGGTTAAAGGTTACTGCAGTACCACCAGAAAATGACTGCTTTCTTAAAATTCTGAATGATGAATTGAACACCTGATTGGCTGAAAGGTGGAATAATGACCTTGTGCACTCTCAGATTATAAAGAGATAACTGATCACACTATTTAAAATGCCGGCAATATAATTTAATTGTATATACACCCCTTGGTAATTATTAAAATCAATTAATATTGACTCATTATTGGTCAGCATAATACTTTGAAATGTTTGCTGCTGAGAAATTGTAAGAAAAGGTTGAAGTGGAGATTAAGTTATGTTTTTTGCAATGGGTGAATACTTAATTGATTGAACATAAAAAAGGTGAGGCTAAAAAACAGATCATTCAAAAGTCAAAATGTATTTACAAGGAATTAATATGAATACTTTAAGATTCTAACTTGTAAATATTATTAAAAGTCAAATTCATTCAGGCTGTAATAACATGGCAATAAATGAGTGTTTAATATCACATATCTTACCATCCACACTTGCCATTTTAATAATTGCTCAAGCATTGGTGGCCTAGTGGTTAGCATAGCTGTCTTCCAAGCAGCTGCCTAGGTTCACTTCCCAGTCAATGCTTTGAATATGAAAAAAAAGAAGCAGTAAGAAAGATTCATTATTATTTGGTAAAGTCAATGAGATGAAGATGTAATCCAGAGTAATTAATTGAGGTTAAAGACAATGTTAGGAGATTTCAATCAGCCTGAAACATTTATATTTTGGTTTGATGCACACATTAATTATACTGATAATTATATTGTTATATAATATAAAATATAAACTTATTGTAATAAGTCTACATGTAATAAAAATAAAAATAACTGGAAAAAAGATGTAATAAGGTTCTTGAACTCTTGAATAGTACTTATTTCATTTGTTTCCTACTTAAGTTTTCAGATTTCTTAATAACATATGTATTTATTAAATCATATTTATCAAGAGACATTTAATACATTATATATTTTTATTTTCATAAAGCATGATTGTTTTTGTAAAATAAATTTATAATTCTCTTAATTCAGTTTCACACAAAGTCTGTCAATTGTACTGCAAGCAGTTATAATTTATCTTAATAACAGCAATCCATTTGAATCAATTGGTGCTACAAACATTAATTAAAAAAAAGTTGAAAGTTTTACGTCTAAATAAAGTATCCAAATGTCACCAGCTATCAGTGATCTAAAAAAAGTAAATATGCAAGTGTGTTTATTTTGTGTAGAGGTAAAAGTAGACATCTGAACTTGCACAATAATGACTTTTGTTCAAAATATAAAAGGAATAAAGTATAATTTACATTTAATTAAATTTTTTTTTTAATACATTTAATTAATTTATTTGTTTATTAATAACATTTTGTAAAACAATTAAATTTGTTTTTTAATAAGTACATGACCATTACATTTTATTTGAATATATTACCTTTCAGCTAATCAAATGAAAATTTACTGAGATCAAAGGAGAAAATATCTACCACTAACCACAGATATTTTTTTACTGTTTTTAATCAATTTGAAGTTGAATTTTAATATACATATTTTTAAAAGAATGTTTTTTTTTTTGTTAAATTCATGTTTTAGCATGAAGAGAGAAACAGTCTTTAGATTTGATTATTTCTTTCTGTTTAGAATTCTTATTTCATTTGTAAAGTTGATGATTTTTTAAAACTAATTTTATTTTTTGAATTTATGCATTTAACAAAATTTGTAAAGGAAATATAAATATTCAATAGGGAATACATTTTTTTTAAATAAATAGAATGAGAAAAACATATAAAGATTAATCAAGCCTAGAAGTGTTTTTTACAAAACAGAAATTTGTAGAAAGTTATTAAATAAATAGCAAAAATCAAAAATTGATTTGCAAAGTATTATTTTTACTAAGAAGTTGATTTTTTTAATATTCTCTATAAGCACAATTACTGTGACTATATATCTATTTACACAAAAGAATATATTTTGTCATAGATCCTATGACAAAATATATTTAATTAATTATATATTTAATTTATTATTTAATTAATTATATATTTTAATTAAATTTGATCATGTGCAGTGTTTTATTTTTTTAAAATTTTTGCATTATAAAAAAACAAAAACAAATGGTTCTATTCTTACATATTATATAAAAAATATATTATGCAAAAAGTATCAATCGAAATTTAAATGAATGTTGGATTTATATTCAATAAGAGTTAAGTTTTACCAAATGGCAATAAAAGAGATCTTTTTTCAAAGATAGATAAAATATATCCTAGTAGAGAATGGTAAACTTTTGTATCATGCATAACAATGAAATAGACATAAAAGTTGATTATTTTTGTACGGAATTATTTTTTCCAGTTTTGTATCTTCCTTCTTCTCTCTTTCTCTCTCTCTCTCTTTTTAAAAAAATGCATATATTTATATTTAAATTTAATTAAAATTGATTTTTATTTTGCTTTTTAATTCAACATTAATTCTATTCTAAAGTTTTATAAAATCCTTTAACAATTAATGTCATACTTCATCAGTGAAATTTAAAAGCCTTAAATCTGATTAAAGTAGCAAGCATGACATATTATTCATGCTATATAACATAATATACTCATGATTTTAGTAATCCACAGTTAAAAAATCTTAACATTAGAAATTAATAGATCTAAATTCATAAATTTCACGTGTCTATAAAAATGCTTCACTATTTCTCATTCAAACATTTCTCCCAATTAGTGCCCTCTGCATGCACTTTATCAATTATATAGTGGATATTTCTATCTCAATCTCTCAATGTATATCTGTACTGCCTTTTTTATAACTGTATTATTATATTTATTATTAAATTTTATATTAATGTTTTAAAATACACATTTTCAAAATCAGCTGTATTTATATATGCTAAACATGTATATTATATAACGTTTTCAATTACCCAAAGGCTTAGATATCTATTGCAAAGTATAAAATCAAATACAGTGGGTATGGGGAACTACTCTATACTAATTGAAAGGGGGAACTACTGTATAGTAAATGAAAGTGAAGAACCTACTATATACTAATTGAAATCAGCTCCCTCTATGATTATTGACACTTTAAACATATTGTAATATGCCTACTTAATAACAGACTATAATTTTGGTTTTTATTATTTGTATATTTTAAATTACAATATTTGCTAAAATATCTTTAATAAGAACTCTGCATAAAATAATAAATTATTCGTATTTTTTAAAATGCCTCTATCAAACCCAATCTAGATTTGTTTTCATATAGACTATATTATGTTTTTATAAAAATGAGATATATATATATCAAGAATGTTTTACTAATGTGTAAAGAAACAATCAAAAAATTTTCTATATGTATTTTGTAAAATTATTTGAGCTCAAATAGGGTAAAGTCATCATTGCTCTGAGTTGTTTCATGATTTTAATGTCCTATAATGCCTTTGAGTCATTTACAGGGCTGCCCTTATTTTTTTTTTTGTTCCGTGATTTCCATGACTGCGTCAATGTTCATCTGTCCGGCCTATGCATGTATTTCGGTTATGTTAGAGAGTTTTCAGAGCTGGTGCAGATTCATTGCTCTTTTGACATTGAACTCTATGCCGTTGTTGTCGTTACTTGTTGCTGCTCTCTCAAATGCAACCTTGACTATTAATTACATCTGAATTCCTGTATGTGTCCGTTCGGTTCTGTTTTTTATAGTTTTTCTCATTTATCACAAATTTAAATACGAGCTTTTAAATTCTTACAGATTTTTATTTACATGAATAATACATATATAAAAAGAGTTTTGTATATTATACTGGAACTTTAACATTGGGCTTAATGCCACCGGTTCAAAAGTACTGATGCTAATGAATGGCTTATGAAATATTTTAGCATAATGCCAAAAGTAGTGACTGTATATTACTAGTGAATTGAATAGTTGGTTGGTTTAAATCTTGTTTGAGAAGTTAATTTATATATCTATACAGATATTTTTGTATATATGTGTGTGTACATTTTTTTAAAGAAACGATTATTTTAACAGCGAAAACATTTTTTTATAAACAACACTGGTTTATCTATAAAGAAGATAAAATGCATCCTTATGAGCTAGAGGTTTTTCAGCCGAGAAAGGGGTACACAACTTACAACACATCAATCATTTTCAATCTTTATATTTTTTATACAAAATAAACGCAAAAAATGGGAGAGAGAAATCTCTAAACAATTCAAAATTGTCATCCAAACTTTGAAAAAATGTAATTTATCTCTCAAGGTCATTCACTTAAGTACTGTATGGGTGGAAAAGGGAAGTGGAGACTAAAGTGCAGGTCTAACTATATTTATAATAACTGCATTAAAGCAAAGCAAGCAGTATTTTACTGCAACAGAAACAAAAAATAAAAACTGATATGCCTAGTCTTATTTAAAAATTTCTATTTGTAATTGAAAATATTTTATGCTTCAAAATGTTTTTTATTATTATTGAGTATCAAAATAGTTAGAATAGAAAATAATTTTTTATAAGGCTTTAAACAGAACCTGCTTATAAATGTAACCTTCACACAACCACACGTTCTTCTCAAATCATATGAATAAAGATACAATAAAGGACAAATGATCCCCAAGATGCTATTTATGCTGAACCAGCGTTCATCAATTGGCCCAAGTCACCATCACTTATATATAACTTTATCATGAATACAGTATTTATCAATAGTAAAATATTAAATTTTGAATTACAGGTGTCAAACTTATTTCAACTACAATTTTGACCCTATCCAATCTAGATAAATACAGTAATAATTATTACTAATCATTTATTAAACTAGAGATTATCTCTAGTCCAGGTATAAACTTTAAACCTCAGTTAAAGATTAATATATCTGATTTTTTAATTAAGCACACACACATGGAGTTATTAAACAAGGCAAAACTTTCCATACAATAGTGCCACGCTGTGTCAACCAGAGTAATTATGTGCTAGTATAAGAGATGGTGATCATGTGATGCATGGAGTTATTGCCATTTTCTTTCCCATGTGTAATATCTTTTATAAATGTATTAAATAATCTTCACATTATCAAAATCGTATTTTTTACCCAACTTAGCAGATTCTAAAATGAAATATTAATCATTTTAGAATTAAGAAGATAAAGCAGGGCTATGTCAACAATAATTCCTGAAGAAGATGTGAGAAAGTGGATATCTCTACTACACTGTCCCAAGATAATAATGTTCTGGACATTTAGAATAGGTTTAAATGCATTAATGAACTGGTACAAACCTTTCACACTATTTCTTGATCAAAATACAATAAGTACCTCTAAACAGTTTAATATCGTGAATAAAACTAAATGTTCTAGGTCTGATAGCCATTTTGGGGAAAGAGGGGGGTGGAGGTGGCAAAAAAACTTAGGTGTAAGGTTAATCCTAACACAAACATATATACAATGGGGCTAAGTTTGTCTCTAATCATAATTCAGATCTTATAGAGATGCATTATGTATTTTGCTCTGAAAATATCAATATAATTTATGAAGATGGAGATAATGCTAAGAAAAAATTCAGAAGGTGTAATTCATTATGTATTCCAAATGCAAAATGAACCACTGCCTCTATAGCCATTAAAACAAATTCTAGGATATTAATTAGAATAATGTTTTACATAAATGCAATTTGACTATCAGGTTTCATTATTAAGTACAATATTTAAATTGATAAAATAATGTCAAAAGGCACTCATTAGAATATTATGACTCTAAAAGTATATCAACAATTCTTAATATACAATGTAAAAGAAGTTTGGATTTATCTCCTATTGTATAATTATTTATGTTTGTTGTTCATTAACCTTCTTGGTTTATATTATAAATTCATCTAAAATAGAGTTAAAAATTTATTATGTAATTAGACACTTTGGCTAAATGGTTAGAGTATATTAATATAACTGGTTATAAGCATGCATGGTTTGGTTTCATTGATAGAGCATGTGACTTGAGATCAGTAAGTTCCAGGATCGATTTTGGTACTCCAAACAATAAATTGCTTATATCCATGAAGCCATATTCATTTCCCCCAACCCTACATATTATATTTAAGAATAATATATATTCATATATATATATTGTAATTATAATAAATATAACGGTAATAAACTATTAAAACAGTCTTTAAATCTGCAGAAGTACTTTCGTTAATTTCTTAAATCTGCCTCAACTGCCATTAAATAAATAAAAAAAACCAAAACGGAAGCAGACGTCATCATGGGATTTGAATTAATGACGTTTGCTTCCACTTTGGTATTTTTTTAAATTTAATGGTAGTTAAGGCAGTTTAAGAAATTAACCGAAAGTACTTCGGCAGATTTAAAGACTGTTTTTAATAGTTTACTATTGTTAAATTTATTATTTTTATTATAATTACAATTTTGTTTTAATTAACTATTTATATATAGAACATATTTGATTTTATATATTTGCATGTAATTATATTTATAATATAAGCCAAGAAGGTTAGTGAAATATAGAAATAATTAATTATAACCACAGGAGTGTATAAATTTGCTTTTTAATAAAATCATTACTCATCTTTTAGATTTTCATATTCAACTTAGTATCCTTTCAATGTGCTCATTTCATTTTTAAAACTTTTTTGATATAGAGGTTTAATAATTTAAATTATATATATATATAATTGTTTAAAATATGCATGAATGGATGTTAAAAATATTAAAAACTGAAGGAGCTCAAATTGTATATAATTTGAAAAGACAATTTTCCAAATTCTATTTTGTTAGTGTGAGAGAATATCATTCTACACTTAATAACTCTTCTTTCTTATTGCATTGCCAAATGTATACCATATAATACTAAATCATCTATGCAGTTTACTACTGTTACACAAAGCTTTATTAACCACCCTCTTTTATAGTTACAGTTTCGATTGCCTCAGCAATATTCTTCAGAAAGTTCTGAAGAAGTTTGCAGGGGCAATCGAAACTGTAAACTGAAAGAGTAGTAAATTGCGTGGATAATTTAGTATTATATGGCATTCTACATTTAATTGGTATTCATTCTGCAATAGATTTATTTATTTATATACATGTCTAATTACTGTAAACTATTGCTTATATGTGATTTTTTTTATATGGTCTATGATACGTTATAAATTTAGTCATGCATTTTATTGCATATTGGTTATTTCTTATACATACATTTTCTAAGTCTCTCCCCCCTATAGTCTCTAAAACTCATGATATAAAATCAATGATAGCTTTTATATAACTGCTAATAATTACTTAAAAATATATAACTAGTTTAGACAATATAAACAAATGCTGATGATATGAGACATCTTTGAAATGTACATTGATAGTTTTAGTTGTTTGTCATGAACAAAAACAAATGATACATTTCATTTATACATCATACTTTTACATTATCTTATTTTTTCTAGTGAATCTCTGGCTTCATTATGTGTTACTTTTTTCTTTTTTATGGAGATATTAGTTAAGGAAATTAGATTTATCAGTTCTTGTCAGACATTGACTTCTGAATATCAGAGGTAGTAGAATTGTGCATTATTAAAGATAAAGATCCATTTCATCTCCCACATTTAAATATAAAATTGACAGGAATTATATCTAGAAGTTGAGAGCATCTAGTGAACATTATTCTAGTTCTCATGTTAGCCACAACAAATAATCTAAACATCAATTTCTTTATACATATTATTTATTAGCTTTTATTGCTTATTTTGCTATAACTTTTTAATGTAATGAAGGCCACTAGGGAATTTAATAATGTGTGATTCTATATCTCATTAGGGATAATAATTTACATTAAAACCAGTCACTTTTATTTCATTAATATTAAAAGTTTATTTTCTTTGATGTTTATTAGGTATATAAAGAATCTTTGGTTTTTAAAGGTATTATCATAATTGTCATTATAATGCAAATATACTTTCTTAATCTCTAAATTATTTTCTCTTTTTTATTTATTTTCATACTGATTACAATATTCTTATAGGTGATTTTAATATTAATTTTATAAACTCTAGTACTCTTTCTGGTATTGGTTTATGAGTTTTTGAACTGCCAAGTCAGATTTCTGCATTTAATACACTGTCTAATTGAATAACTGTTTAATATTTTTACTAAAATTATTGGTTGATTGATTATTTGCCAATTAGTACTGTATATAAATTGTAATACTTTTTTTTATTACTTATCAGTAATTTTGGTACAGCAAGTCTAATCACCTCATCTATTTGACTATTTGGAATCAGATATTGTTTATAATAATGTAGTTCTCAGACCATAATATTTTATCTTCTTCAATATTCACACTATTTTAATTTCAAGATGTTTCATCAGATCTGTGTTACTTTGCATTACTAAATTTTTAAAATCCAGGTTTTTAATGACTTCTGTAGATGATGTAACCACTAAAATACATGTATCATGTAGTGTAATTGAGCTGGAAACAATGAATGTTCCATGCATTATGATTAGAGTGCACATTGATTTTAATGTGCTTATAAATATTTGTATATTTATTATTACATGCCTCACAACTGAGCAAAAAAAGCATATATATTTTATGTAATCAAAAGCCAGTACTTATCTAATATGTAATTATTAAGTAGAAAATCTGAAATTTTTAGACACATAAATGTCTTAAAATACAGCTGTCTAACTTAAATAGCTACATAGGACTGAACCAAATTCAAATCTAGTATGTATTAATAGCCTTAGTAATATAACATTGCCAAGGCCTCAAAGGCAAAAATGATAATAATCAATAAAACAAGTCATGTATCATGTGACTTTGTTTTTAAGTTTGTATTACAGAAATGTAATATAGGGAGTGTACCAATAGCTCTAACAAGAGTTTTTTGATAAGTGCCAAAGAAAAAGCCTATAAAATCTCTATCTAGAATCATTTCCATCCTCAGACTGATTAATTTTGAGCTTTTTGCTCATGTCAGTGAGAAGCTAGAACATTCAGACACTAGATTTAAAATCCCAACTCAAAAGCCAGCACTTATCTAATACATAACTATTAACTAGAAAATCTTAATTTTTTAGACATGTAAATGTCTTAAAATCCAGCTATCTAACTTAAATAGCTATATGGGATTAAATCATATTCAGATCTACCCCATATTAATAGCCTCCAGTTATCAAACTTAAATAGCTATATGGAATTGAACCCAATTTCAGATCAACCATATATTAATAGCCTTAGTTTAGACTAGTAATATTTGATAGATCTGAAATTTGATTTAGTTCCATATAGCTATTTAAGTTAGATAGCTGGATTTTAAGACATTTACATGTCTAAAAATTGCCTTTGAGGCTTTGGCAATGTTATATTGTTAAGGCTATTAATATATGATAGATATGAAATTTGGTTCAGTCCCATATAGCTATTTAAGTTAGATAGCTGGATTTTAAGACATTTACATATCTAAAAATTGCCTTTGAGGCTTTGGCAATGTTACATTGTTAAGGCTATTAATATATGATAGATATTAAATTTGGTTCAGTCCCATATAGCTATTTAAGTTAGATAGCTGGATTTTAAGACATTTACATCTCTAAAAAATTCTGATTTTCTACTTAATAATTACATATTAAATAAGTGCTGGCTTTTGAGTTGGTACTTTAGAGCTAATGTCTGAATATTCTAGTTTTTCACTGATGTAAATTAAAAGCTTGAAACCAATCAGTCTGAGGATGGGAATAATTCTAGATAATTTTATAGGCTTTCTCTTTGGCACTTATGTATAAAAGCTTTTTAGAGCTATTGGTACACTCCCTATATTACATGTCTATCTTAAGTCTATAAGGCTGGAAATAGTAAAAAGCTTTGGGATATGCCTTCCCAAAAAGTGGTAACAAATCCTAAACTAAAGTAAATACATCATGCTTTTATTCTATCTACCACACATTAATGTAAATAAATAAATTGTAGTTTAAAATATACAGTTAATTTTTTATATTTGAATTTCAATTCAGATCATGATTGTGAGGACAAAGTAAATGAAATAATGTAAAAAGAATTAAATTATTTATTCAAAAAATAATATAAATGTCAACATTATAAAATATTTAGACCATACAAGTTTATAACACTTTAAACATTTCAAAAAAGAGAGTAATAGTTATGAAAATAAAATATAATTCTGTATAAAGTTTATGCACTCATAAAATTTAATTTGTACATTTTAAATATAAAACTTTGAAATAAAATTACAGCATATTTTTTTCTTCATTAATATAAAAGCATCTACCAATAAGCCCTCAGGGACCCACACTTTAGAGCTATTCTTAATTAATAATTACACCTTCCATCTGGGAACAAAAATAAAAACTAAGTTATAGAATAACAGTTATTATATTTCAAACATTTAATGTAAAATTACATTTCACGAATGTTGCTGTTTTAGTACAGGCTATATGATATGATATATTAATAATCTTTCTTAGTCATTCATTAGACTAAATATTATCCATTTGATGAACAATGACAAAGATATGTGTAAGAGAATGTGATAGGGGCTAACTGATGAGTGCAGTTTCAGCATGAAATATGCATCTTAGGGATCATACATCATTATTTACACATATTTTTGGTCATATGTTTAAGATTATATCCCTCCACAAATTATTAAAAGTGGATAGAAACCAGTCCCTACCTTTCATAGAGTAGTGTTGTAAAAATTTCACTACAGAAATATTACCTTTAGTTTAATGAAGGATTAATAAAAAATATTAATGTAATTTTATCAAATGGTATGTGTCAAAATTGTGAAGGCAGTAAGTTATGACATTTATCAATTAAAGAGTAGTAATTGGCTATCTATCTGTCTATCTATCTATCTATCTATCTATCTATCTATCTATCTATCTATCTATCTATCTATCTATCTATCTATCTATCTATCTATCTATCTATCTATCTATCTATCTATCTATCTATCTATCTATCTATCTATCTATCTATCTATCTATCTATCTATCTATCTATCTATCTATCTATCTATCTATCTATCTATCTATCTATCTATCTATCTATCTATCTATCTATCTATCTATCTATCCATCCATCCATCCATCTATCTATCTATATATCTATCTACCTATCTACCTACCCACCCACCTACCTACCCACCCACCCACCGTCTGTCTGTCTGTCTGTCTATCTATCTATCTATCTATCTATCTATCTATCTATCTATCTATCTATCTATCTATCTATCTATCTATCTATCTATCTATCTATCTATCTATCTATCTATCTATCTATCTATCTATCTATCTATCTATCTATCTATCTATCTATCTATCTATCTATCTATCTATCTATCTATCTATCTATCTATCTATCTATCTATCTATCTATCTATCTATCTATCTATCTATCTATCTATCTATCTATCTATCTATCTATCTATCTATCTATCTATCTATCTATCTATCTATCTATCTATCTATCTATCTATCTATCTATCTATCTATCTATCTATCTATCTATCTATCTATCTATCTATCTATCTATCTATCTATCTATCTATCTATCTATCTATCTATCTATCTATCTATCTATCTATCTATCTATCTATCTATCTATCTATCTATCTATCTATCTATCTATCTATCTATCTATCTATCTATCTATCTATCTATCTATCTATCTATCTATCTATCTATCTATCTATCTATCTATCTATCTATCTATCTATCTATCTATCTATCTATCTATCTATCTATCTATCTATCTATCTATCTATCTATCTATCTATCTATCTATCTATCTATCTATCTATCTACTGAACAATGATAAAGATATGCGTAAGAGAATGGGATCTGGGCCAATTGATGAGTATTCATTCAACATGAAATGTGCATCTTGGGAATCATACATCTTTTTCTATGTCTTTAGTTATATGTTTATGATTATACCCCTTCACAAGATGTTAAAAGCAGATGAAAATGAGGTCCTACCTTGTGAGAGTTTAAATTACAATACAGAATTATATGATATGTTCATTACAGTACTAAATATTGCTATATATTTTCTTCATAAATATGTTCAATTACACTTCATTATTATTATTTCATTAAATAATCAAATAAAACTGAAAATTAAAGCTTAAAACTGCAGAAGTAAAATCATTTTTAAATTTTAATCATCATAATTATTATTTTCAGCTTTTATTGATGCACTGTAGATTGGCTATCTTAAGCTTAATATAGTTTCTGCTATTCATAGATTCTCTTCTTCATATTAATCAGAAAAAGTTCCACCTAATA
Organism: Epiperipatus broadwayi; assembly: GCA_028023455.1. Classification (NCBI taxonomy): domain Eukaryota; kingdom Metazoa; phylum Onychophora; class Udeonychophora; order Euonychophora; family Peripatidae; genus Epiperipatus; species Epiperipatus broadwayi. The sequence goes on along the minus strand of JAQFVV010012403.1, from coordinate 14,879,132 downwards.
ATTTCATTGCAGTCAGTTTCTTCATCTTTTACAATCTCTTGAGATCCATTTTAAGTCTATTGTTATTCACTTATTTTTATCTCTTTTAATAATATATAAGCACAGATCCATTTCAACATCTTAATATTTTCAATAACGTTAATCATACTTGGTTTTTTCCTATTATCTATGTTTTTTGGCTTGTTTTTATTTTTCTTTGTTGCTCCCAACTTACATCTCTCCATATTTTACATGACATTATTATATTGCAAAGCATCCAAATTTTAGATTAATATGTGAGAATTATTAAACATTTATTTTTAAATTAATATTATTTCTTTATTATTTTTTATCTTTATTGTTTATACTATTTACAAAATGTATAACAACCCAAACATGACTTGTTTTTGTTTATAGAGTTTTCTTGATATGTTCCATAAGACATTTTGATGATCTAATAATAAAAGTTAAAAGAGGTCAAAAACATGGCAATTGCTTATATTATTTATTCAAATCATTATTATTATATGCTATAATAATTTTTTTAAAAAAAGTTCACTTCTGTTTTTAGAAAAAAGAATTACAAAAACAGCTTTCACATCTAGTATATTTGCACAGCTCCATTAGACTTTTCAACAGTAACAAATTCTCCAATATAATAGTGTCAAGTTCTCCATACAATAGTGTCACCTAATCAAAGCTTTACTCATCCAATATCCCCAGACTAGTTTCTACTTGTGACTTTCATCAGTGAGAAGCAAATGGATCAGAGGACACTACACCTAGATCTTAGCCTCTAATGCAACCCTCTAACATTCACCTTTTACCTTTTTAGTTAACTATAAAGTTATGAGATAAAAAGAAACACAATAATGTTTTCAAACCAAGATCATTTGCTAGTATAGTAGTACAGATTTGAATCCAGTTCACTATCTATACATTTTTGTATTTTTGGTTTTAATAATGTGAAAGCTAAAGCCTTCAACAGATATGCCTTAAACATGCTAACGTGACAGCCAATAAGATAAAATAATGACATCACATGGACCTCTCAATTCTCAAATACAAGTCAGAATTATAAGAAAAATATGGACCCATCTTTATCTATGTCGCAATTATATATAAATAAGCTAGACTCAAGCATTTTGAGCTAAGAGTGTGAAGCTTAAATACCTTCACATTTAATTCACTAAATATTATATATAAATTTAAGCTTCACACTCTTAATTCAAAATGCTTGAGTCTGGCTTATTTATATATAATTGAGGCATAGATGAAGATGGGTTCATCTTTTTCTTATAGTTCTGATTTGTGTTTGCGAATTGAGAGGTCCATGTGATGTCATTATTCCATCTTATTGGCTGTCACGTTAGCATGTTTAAGGCATATCTGTTGAAGGCTTTAGCTTTCACGTTATTACAATATTATCTGTTTACGCTAAATAAATTTTATATATTTATATTTTTGGTTTTTTAAAAAACATGGTATCAATATTCCAGTTTAAATATAATATATATTTTTAAACAACAGGATGACAGTACTGTTTTTTAAAAGAACCATACATTTTAATATATTTTTTTAAATTTCAACTTGCATAAAAAGACACCTATGCAGGGCAAATATATATATCATTAATAAGAAAAAAGCCTAATGATTAATTTCTATAAGATAAAGTATATTATTTAATTAATTTTAGTTTAATTAACTTTTATTATCAACCATTAACATTGTTATTAACTTTGTAATATAATTTGAATATCTTTTATAGGGGGGGGGGAATTTATCTAATATTTTTTTGCTATATTGAGCAAATTGATGATTAAAGTTTATCAGAATAAAAAAAAAAATTTAAAACTAATATAGATACATGGATCCTTGCTTGGGATATCATATAAGTTCAAGCATTGGAAGTAATAAAGCAGAATTAGGATATGGAGGTCTTAGTTCCTGAATTCATTATAAATCACATATTTTCCAATCACAATCAACTATATATAATAAAAGTATAATTATTCAGCTTATTTTTTATTTGTATATTGAATTATATACTATTATTTGTATGTGTTCTCAAAATATTATGAAAATTTTGTTACCATCTTATTTATCAATCATCATCATTTTAGAAACTTATGAAGTAAAGATAATAATTTTCTGATAAAATTTTCTGCATCCTTTTCTATTCTCATTTTTCTTTTTCCATCTCATCATAATAAACACACCATTTTTTATAATAGCTTTAGGGAATGTTCATGCTATGATTATTTTTAAAACAAAACACTAAGTTAACAGAATATTGCTTCATAATATGGACATGATTATGAAATGAAGTGTGTGGTTATTTTATTAGTTATATTCAATTTATACAAAATAATATGACATAAGGCAAGCATGGTGTTTATGTTAATATTACTGTAGTTAGAAATTTAATGTAATAATGATATAAATAAAATATATAAAATTGTATATATTTGTAAACGTTGTATGTTCATGAAAGCAGTAAATTGTATTCTTTAAATAAATAGTAATTAACACAGCACTAAAAATTTGTAATTGATGGATTGATTAATTATTCAAACATTGTCTATTTTTGCAAAACATTCACAATCTATTTTTTTATAAGGATAACCAATTTGACAGATGACTCTCAAAATTTCATTAGATGCTACTAAAACAAATCTCAGTATAGTTAACATTTTAATTTCACAAGGTAGAATTAATTTCTACTCATTTTAACACCCTCCTGAGTAAATAACCACATATAGAATATGTAGATGCTGGTTAACACAGCATTAGTAAAAAGTACTCACAAGGGTATTAAATAAATGAAAATTAGATCTATTTAATGAAATTCAATTTTTAGCTATATTGCATTAGTGTTTTTTAATTTCTATGTGGATTTGGGTGTTCACCGTATTTAAGATCATTTATCAGAATAGTTATTTTATAAAAAGTAAAGAAATATGAATGTAAATATCTTTATTTTACATTTGCAAAGGTCAATTCTGACAATTCAGTGATGCCTTGATAAATCTAGTGTTTGAATTTTTTCCCCATAAATTAAACACAACAATTTAATATATCATTGTAAGAGTTGTGGTTGACCTAAAAAGTAAAAATAAACTCTTTTTTAAATATTATTACGTAAGTTGCCTAGATTCAAAGTCATGATTAGCTATGCATTTGCAAGTGGCTAATGTTAAGCATTTAAATTGTCAGTTTGGTTAGAACATATGTTTGATAAAAGTGTGTGATATTTGAGAGTAAATTGCATCTGAAGATACTACAAAGTACAAAGTCAATGTTATTATAGTTAAATATAGGGGATTTGAACTCAGACTTTCAACCCACTTCATTATTCACATTATATAATACTATTGATACACATGACCACACCCATGTAGAAAAGATAAATAATCACCAATGTCTGTATTTTGGGCTAAACCAGCACTCATCAGTTGGTCCAGATTGCCATCTCCCATACATATATATTGTACCAGTCAAAAAACCACCACCTCCTAAACTGCAAGTCGGATCCAAACTTAGATGAACCAAACTGAATTTAAACCCAACTCACCAGCTCAGATTAGTAGAAATCTAAATCGACAGCACAGTACTATGCGCCAAGAAACTAGCTCAATGGTTGGTGAGGATTAGAGACCCCTGACTAATATCGGATAATTAATTAATTTAAGATACTTTTTAAATCGAATCATATGTATATGTTCAGGTTGCCGACACAGACAGCGAGCATTAACATTAAAATAATTATTGAATAAGATAATTAAGAACTAAGAAACCAAGTGTGTTTAAAAAATATTTAATAATAATAGTTTGTTTTGTTTGAATGTTAAATAATGATTATATTAATTAATTCTAGTCCTTAAACAAAGTTTATAATTATAATAAGAGTGGTGGTCCTTATTATATGCCAATGAGTATTAAGCAATATTTTGGAATGCTATGTCTATGCCCCCAATAAGAAAATAAAAGGCAGATAAACGTATTCAGTTGTAAAAGAAATTATTACGCTAATTTTATACGAAAGAATGTGAGATTTATTTTCACATTCGCAAATCCATTCATGAAGAGCAAGATACATATTTTATGGCATAACTTTAATCTTTATTGGAAAACTTATTTACTTTGAGATATAACTGAGAATTTGTTCGACTTTAATTGAAATCACTTCATCACGAATTATGAGCATCAGAGCGGGCTTTACCTAAACAGAGAGGCAATGGTGCTGATGAATTTTGAGCTATAAAATGAAATTGAAAGACAATGGCTGGTCGATGATCTAAGTCCTATGGTGGCTTGCATTTCACAAGTCTTACTGCCCTTTAAGGAGAGGTGATTTAAAAGTAGTATGGCGGCTTGTATTTGACAAGTCTTATGCCCTTTAAGTAGATGTGGGACATGGGAAATCCAGGCCGAGTCATAACTACGAGCCTTTGGTGTTCCAAATATAACATGAGTGGGGAAGGAAATGCTTTCTTCTTTTATAATTAAAACATCAGAAATATTATCACCGATAAGCCTGCGAAACAAACGATAGCCCTATGCCAGCAACGTTGAAGATGATGACTTGATAGTCACCGTTTGAAAAATAAAACCCAATTATAGAATGCTGTACGTGATGACTTGATCAAATTAATTAAAGTCAAATGAGCTTTTAACTAAAACTATTTTAACGCATTATAAAATTATATTAATCATGCCCCAAATATCGTGCCCTTCCTGAATCTAAATAGCAAGTAACAAAGTTGAATTAGAATATATTTATTTGATTCCTTTATTGGCCCTTTTGCAAAAAACATTTTAAGATTATATATGAATAAATACACATTGGTGAATACGAGAAATAGCTGAGGCATAGATTAGAAATGGAGCTAATAATTTATTATTAGCCAATTATAAAAATAACAAACATTAATAATTTCTTTCGACTCGATGATTAATAGAACTGTATAAACCTAGTTCTAATGGGTGAGAATTTACTATCAGAATTAATATTATATTATTTGCGTGAGGCAAATGGAACAAAGGAGTTCATAGAGTCGAAAGATTATTGGCATATAATTAAAAATAAACGACATTAGTAAATCACACAAAATATACATAATATAATAAATAAACCGCCATCGTAAGAAAGGAGAATTAAATCTAAGGACTGGAGATTTAGAATTACAACATAATAGCATAAATAAAAGTAAGTTTTACACAGAGATTATTACATTAATAAATGAGAAGAGCTCTTAAAGAGAGTGTAAAGTAAAGTTCGGAAATTGGCCAGAAAGTTTAAGGTTCATTATGAAAATATATTACACATTTCTTCCAGGCTGGGTCCTTAGTTTACATGTCTGGGTGAGGAAAATGTAGGCATGCATTTGGTTGATTACTTGAACAGTATTTTAATGAATTTTTACGATTTTAGCAGCATGATTGGTCCGGAAAAGATTCAGCAGCCTCATTGAAGATTTCTAGGGGACTTCAGGAACAATAGCCAGATACCTGATGTTTAGCCCCTTACCATGATAGGAACACTATTTGAATTCATGATTTAAAATGCATAGAGTTTACTGCACTTCTCTACTACAAAGATGGCTTCCTTTCCAAACTTTTCAGAGCTATATATACTGTATTTGATGTCTTCGGGCTAGCGCTTCTTTCATTATCAATGCCACAAAATCTACTAGTTGTTTTTAGATACATTCCTTTGATAAGGCTTTCAAACCCATTAACTTGAATTCATTTTTTAATTAGAAAATGAATTCTTAAAATCAGAAAATGATTTTAATTAGGAAATCCTTACATTTTAAATACTTATCTTTTTTTTCTAATTAATAAAACTTAACCCGTTGTTTTGGAAAGGGAAAATCTGAAAGCTTATCAAAAGAATGTAGCTTTTAATCATTAAAGTTTTAACAAATTATTTAAAGTAAAAGCAAACATTCCCGATGCAATGAAACTTTCAAACAATTATATATATTTAAATATTTACAAATATATACACACAATCCAATTCATGAATAATTTTATCATGAACTTGTTAATAGCATTGATTAAATTAAACTCAAACGAATTAATTTTAATACACATTTATAAAATAAATTTTTCTTTATGGAAATTAGCATGGATTGAATGTATAAAGCCCCATTGCATTGGAAATTTAAGGTTAGTACTAGGGGTTTGAAGTGGGCTTATGGCTAGATGTCATGAGGCTAGAATCGAACTCAAATCCGACTGCTTTAATATATAATCAGTGGTCAGTTTATATTAAGATAGCAAATCCTTACACTTTAATGGACAGGCTTCAACCTACTCCAACCTCCAACTTTTCAGCCATCCATAGTTGTGAAAATGATTTCTAGATTGTAATTGAAAATAAACAAACACATATGTTTTATAAAAACAAATTTTCAGTTTTTTTAATCCCCCTCCCTACATATCTCTTGAATACATATGAACATTGCAGCAATTTTGTTTGACCATGGTATCGGCAGGGGTAATTCAGATAATTAGAAAAACTGACAATTTTAGCTATTAATATTCAACATAAATTATTTTGTTTGCTGGTACTGATTATTTATAAACTACATATCAGTTCAAAAATTTCATATTCTTCATAAATTCTTTCTTTTTAAAATTTTATATAATTTAAAGTAAAAAGAAGTTCACATTCAGTGTTTTTATATAACTTTATTTTATGTATTCCGCTTTTAATTAGTCTAGTAGAAAAAAAATTGTTCAACTCAATTTTCATTTTCTTCGCAATTTCTGATCAAATTGAAACTTTATTTACGTATGTTTTCATGATGACAATGATTTTTTTGGAGTTTTCAAATAGTATTAGTAAAAAAATCAGTGAAAATTTTAAATTTATTTGTAATATTAATGGTAGCAGTGTCTAGAAGCACTTATTATAATTTTAAACTGAATGATTTATGAAAACTGTTTTTGATAATTCAGGTTTTATATAGAATTAAAATAACTTTAAAAAAATTTTATTCACAAAAAAGCACAAAAATTAAAAAAAAATTTTCCGTCAGTCTTCACAATAAAAGTGTGGGGTATAAAATTATTTAATTAAATAGTACTGGCATATTTACAGATATATAAAAACTTGTAGCCATTTTTGTTCCATTATACAGTTTCAGGCCCTACAATTCTTTATGTTTTTTTTCAGTTTTATATTAAGGAATATATGTTAGTTGTTAAGTTTAAAAAGATTAATAAATTAATTATAAATTCCATTCAGGTTTATTTCAATTTTTTTAATATTTATATTATAACACCTAAATGCAACATTTCTGGTAGTTTTTTTTTTTTTGTGAAACAAAAACACTATGGAACAACATGACAACACCTGGATTCATATTTAGTTGAAAATATGTGGTGTAAAGTACACAAAGACCAAGATTTATTTATGGCTACTAACATGAAGAATTCTCAATTACCCTTTTTATAATTAGTGAATATGAATTTTCATTTAGCTATTTTTTTTTATTAACATTAATCACATATTTATATTAAGAACTTTAATTAATCAAAAAATATTAAGAAATAAAGTGGAAATATTATAAATAATTTTGACAGAAAATTTTTTTTTTTTTTTTAAAAAAAAAATAATGCTAATTTAAACCATATTAGAAATACTAAATACCATCACTTCTTTTCATCCATTTTGTTTTAGATATTTGTTGTATGTCCCTGAAACTATATAATTAAACAAAAATTGCCTCCAGTCTTGGTATATTGGTAAATACACAAGTACCAAATAAATTTAGATACACAATTTTATCTGATGAATAGTTTTGGCATGGATTAAAAAAAAATGGAATTATTTGCAAAACTATTTAAATGATTTTTTGTCACATGCTTTTTTCTGTAAAAGCTGAAAAAAATATTTAATTACATTTTAGTACATTTATGTAAATAAAAGTGTTTCTTTAATTTTTTTTAAAAATTAAATCATTAAATATTTGTCTGAAAAACTGGTAGACTCCTCCACTTTTTTGTTTGTTTGTATGGTATTTGCCTATTAATTTGTTCCACATTACCTTCTTATATGCTTTCTTTGTTATGCAAAGATTCATTTTATCTAATTTGAAAAACCCACAAATGTTGTTATAGAGATCTTTATAAAAAAGAAAGCAGACCCCATTTTTTTAAAAAAAAAGATACACATCGAGAAACAAATGGTGGCCATTACTTTACTTTGAAATGTTTATTTACTCCTGACTTATTACATAAACTGAGGCAACTAAGGGAATACACAGATGGTGAATAGAACTATGGATAACTGCAAATAATCAAAAAGCAGTGCTTAACCAAAAGTATATTATCTACAGATTTATAGGTTAAAATATTAGCTCATAAAAATATTGAAGTTTGTTTTTTGGGGATATTATATGACATTCAAAAATCAGTTTAAGATTTGATCAAAAAAATTCTTAGATCTTAAATTCATAACTCTACTACTGCAACCAAACAAGGTATTGGCTAAGTGCTGTTTTACATATAGAGTTTTTTTTATCTCTTGTCAGTGCCTTTTCTCATTTGCTTTAACTTTACTATTTTCTGTCACTTAGATTAGTATAGAGTCCAGTTGTCATGTACCTCTTATCCATCATTAACCTCATCATTTAATTCTATACACACCACTTTATATTTCAGTCTCTATTTTTTCCATATGACTTTGAACTTTATTAGACTTTCTGTTTTTTTCTATAGTTTAGAATAAATGATAATTGAATGTGTACATATTCAAACTAGAGCATACACAATATTTGTTTACTTTATGTTGCATTTTCATACTTTAAGAAGGTGCTAGTATTATTTCATTCATTGGTGGATCTTTTGGCTAAAAACCTGTTTATAGGTAATTTTATTCATGAAGTCCAGATATTTGGGTTCAAGATACCAATGCTTAAATTTTTAGATATTGATTGTCAGTTGTGCCATAAGGATGAAGAAACTATTCAACACATTCTTCATGAATGCAGTGCCCTATAGACATATCACATTCTCATTAATACAATTACATGTAACCATTCTCCTTCCTTTTCAGCCCTCATCAACAACATGAACGGAGGGCTCTTTCCTAATATCAGAACATTCACTTTTATACTTGTCAATCTATGGTTTCTGAGGTGCCACTTTTTGTTTTAATTCTACGTCTAGTAAACTTTGCTCAATCTTTTATGGTAAATTGAGTAAAATTAAAATCAGAAACCAGACTTTAGCACCTGCAGACATATTTAAAGTCATCTGGAGCTTGATAACATTTCCTGCATCACTGTAGCTACTACACAACCCAATATATTCCTTTTATAATAACTATGTATTTATATGCTAATATTGTAACGATGTTTGAATAAATTTTAAATGTTTCTTCATTGATGAATTTCCTATAAACAAAAATGTTTGTCTCATTGTTTCATGTAATATGCCAATAAACTTATTTTAAAAATATTATTTTATCCAATAGCTAAAATATTTCAGCTGCAAATAAATCAGTTTTTTTTAGTATAAAGTTACAAAAAATTTAATGAAAGAAAGTGTACCCAAAATAAAACTTGCATCATTTAAGCTAATACTGTATATAATATTTTACTTAGTTTATTTTTATTTAATATATATTATAATAAAATTTCAAATTATTTCAAGTATGATAGATTACAAATAAAGTAGAGAGAGAAAAAATGAGTTAATTAGGGAAAAATCATAAAAGAGTCAACTTTCATCATAGAAAAAAAAAACCCGTTATCTTTCGATGAAATTAGAAAAAAAATAAAATCATTTATTCTGCACTAGAAGTGCATATGGTTTCTGTAAAAAATGGAATGAAAATCAGGATTGGTTAAAATTGTAGCAGTATAGGAGTTAATAATGTATGCCAAAAATAAATTGAAAAATGCATATTATGTTAATTAAAAAATACATATTTTTCTTTTTTCATTTACTTTATTTTTATTTAATGTATCTTTGTTTACAATGAAATGTCATAATTTTAAGAACTATTAGTTCTGCAGTTAATAAAATGTTTACAATTAATTGGTACAAAAAACAAAAACATGTAACAACATTAATTTATTAATAAACATATATAATACACCATGTTCATATAAAGATTAATGATTTTGTTTGATAATTTGATTAAATAAATGTTTATTCAATAATTGCCAGTTTTCAATTTAAAACTTTTTTTTAAAAAAAAGATATAGTAATTATTATTTTTATCATAAAAAACCATCACATTTATTATTTTTCATGTGTGATTTTGATTTACGATCAGTGCTGAAAGAATATATATATATATAATGGGTTAAGTATTAGGAGATAAAGATGTATTTAAAATTTTAAAGATTTTAGATTGTTAGTGTAGTAGTACTGATTAATGTTCAATTATACTAGTTGTGTTTTATTATTTCTAAAACAATGTACAATTATGATTAGTTTTAGCATACATATTTTTAATATATAAAATAGCTTAAATTGACGGAGATGGAGGGAAACAATTTTATTAAAATTGTCATTTGAAGTTTCAAATTATTTTTATTTTATTCTATATATATATAATAAAAATATAACTTTATTTAACCCTTTTTTCTTTCTCAGCTCTGATAGATATACTTTTACTTATAATTATTTATTTTCTCTCCTTAATATTATAAATTGTTTATTTGTTAACATCTAGTTAATATTAATAAACTGTTATTATACGCTTATTTATGTTATTTTAAAGATTTGATGCAATGATATATATTTTATTTAAAATAAATTTATACTTTGCAATTTTAATTTTCTGTACATTCGATTTGGAGGTGTTTTAAAAATCATAAATATTATTAATTTATATCAGATATTTTATTACATTGCAGAATAATAAAACACGTTGTTATATTCTGAAGAATATTTATAGAATTATAGCAGCAGTGTTCATATTATATTATAAAGCTAAGTAGATTTAACAGTCTAAACATCACATGATCACCATCTTTTGTACTAGCACATAATTGTTGTAAACAAAGGCAAAACTCTCCATACAGTAGTGCCACCCTATGCCAACCAGAGTAATCAATGGATGCCAGAAGGCTTGTGCATAAAATCCCTATCTAGTGCCTACTCATCCAATATTCCCAGACCAGTTTCTGGTTGGCACAGGGTGGCACTACTGTATGGAGAGTTTTGCTTTTGTTTAGATTTAACAGAGAGGAGGGTATTATACAGACTAAATCCATATCTCCAAACTTTTACATTACTTTTACAAGAAATATTTTGTCAATTAAAATGGAAAGCTAAAGAGACAAAAATACATAGAGATTATTTGAGCATCTAAATATTCAAGTAATATGGTTATTTTTGCAAATAATGCTTCAGCACTTCTGGACATATTGCAAAAATCATCAGATAAAAGTAAGAAAGTTGGATTAAAATATAGATTAAAAAGATTACAGTAATGTTGAGATGGATTTTCTTAGAAGAAAATGCATGGATTTTCTTAGAAGAAAATAATAAATTTTTATATTAATGAATTAGAATAATTTAACAACTACAAATATCTTGGTCAGTTTGTTAATAAAGCAGAGTCACAATAAAATACATTAATTATAGAATTAAACTTGAGTGGGGTACTTATGGTAGTAACAACTTAATACTAACAGGAAATGGGCCTACATGTTTGAAAAAAATATTTTCAATAGAAATGCTTGAATACTTAACATAACTACAATGCAGGGACTACCAATCTCTCAGAGAATTATAAGGATATGTGCATTAGGAATATCAAGAATGGGACAAAAATGAAATTCTTAGATGAGAAAACAAACAAATAACACTGACATCCAAAAAAAAAATTAAGAGACTGAAATGGAGCTTAGCTAGACAAATTGTCATAAAAAATAATAATAGAAGAGTAATTGAGGTCTTAAATTGGATTTTAAGACCTTGTAAAAGGTTTAGAAAGAGATCACTTGAAAAGTGGATGAATGAAATAAAGAAGTTTGTTTATGTGATGATAAAATGAGAAAATTTATATTGGAAAAATGGCAATATACTTAAACAGATTTATCCAGCAATTAACTGATAATAGTTGAAAATGATAATGATATAATGAAGATACTAAAAAAGACGTATAAACAGTAGTAATATAAATATATCACATGATCAGTATTTCTTATGCTAGCTGTTATTAAAACATGCAAAACTCTCCACACAGTAGTGCCACCTTGTGCTAACCAGAGTAATCAATGGATGCCAGAAGGCTTGTGCATAAAATCCCTATCTAGTGCCTACTCATCCAATATCCCTAGACTAGTTTCTGGCTTGTGGCCTTCATCAGTGAGGAGCTTTGGATATGAGAGCACTACACCTAGATTTTAGGATCTAATGCAACCCTACAGAAAACACCTTTTATTTCTACTTAACTACAAAAATATGAGAATATAATTGAAAACACAAAATTTTCAATCTAAGCTCAATAGCTTATATAGTCATATGGCCAAAAGACACCAAAATGTATGGTTACTGAACTGGCTTCATACCCATATTACTATATAAGCTATTGAGCTTAGATTGAAAATATTATTGTGTTTTCAATTTTATTCTCATAGTTTTGTAGTTAAGTAGAGATAAAAGATGGCTTCTGGAGGGTTGCATTAGATCCTAAGATGTAGGTGCAGTGCTCTCAGATCCAAAGCTCCTCACTGATGAAGGCCACAAGCCAGAAACTAGTCTGGGTATATTGGATGAGTAGGCACTAGATAGGGATTTTATGCACAAGCCTTCTGGCATCCATTAATTACTCTGGTTGGTATTGAGTGGCACTACTGTGTGAAGAGTTTTGCCTGTTTTAATAATATAAATATATATATCTAATAGATAGATGTATCAAGATAAAGTTATTGTATGTTTATAAAAAAGTAAGACTTTTATACTTATATTTTGCTAGACAATTGTGAAAGGTTTATAGAAAAGTGAGTGAAAGTGATTGATTTTAAAACTGATGATAATGATATCATTAATAATTTTTGCCTCTTCGAATAAAAACAATTTACCTGCCAAAAATTGATTATGAATTAATTCTTAAAAAGCCTAGAACAGATATTTAAATGTATTAATATACTTGGAAAAATGACAATCAGAATTGTTTTAAGAAATAATATCTTCTATGTATCTTTGTGGGTGTAAATGTTGATATTTATGGTATTGATTTAGACATTTGGAAATAAATCCAATAAAATATCTTGTGATTTCAACTTACACAATGGTATTCAATAGTTTGTAACTTATGAGTTTAATTGATGAGTAAAAATGCATTACATCCAAAAGATTCAAGTGTACTGCTACCAATTCAAAAGTTCCTCGCTGATAAAAGCTTAAGTTAGAAACCAGTTAGAAGATATTGAACAGGGCAACAGAGAATTGGGATTTATTAAGCATTGCCATTTGGCTTCAATTAATTGTGAAAGTTTACAATAGATAGCATAACTGTGATAAGAAAAAAAATGCATCTGATCATAGATCCCAAATAAAGCATATGGTGACATGATAAGATTAGTGCTAAATTTTTACATTTTTTTGGTCAAAATTGTACTATTTAATCGCATTACATTATATTATATTATTTTGTTATATGCATTCCTTGATTATGTTGTTAAATTGTTAGTTGGAATAGATTGAATGTTATTTTATGTTGATTTTATTGGAAAATGTGAAAAAATGATGTTCCCAATAGACAAAAATTATAATTAATTCAACTTTTTATATGTCTTATCATGAATATATATATATATATAGAGGGGATTTGAAATCAGACTTTCAAGCTCCCTTTTGTCATTCAATCCATCTTATGCAACTGACACACATCATGACATGCATGCAAAAAACATAAATGACTTCCAATATACATATTTTGTGCTAAACCAGCACTTATCACTTGGTACAGTTCATCATCTCCCTCACATATATTTAACCAATGCTTGATGTATATTAAGATAACAAATCTTCAAATGTTAATGGACAAGCTTTAATCTTCTCCACTCTCCAACTCTTTGGCAATCCATATCATTAAAAATCTGAGGATAGCATATTATAATATACTTTATTCTGCACATCTCTCTTTTGTGTATTTAAGTGGGCTTAAGGTCCTGCATATGAGATATCAGAATAACTTAAAGTCAACATGGATATGGCAACAAAATTGGAAAATAAGGGCTTTGAACATGCCATCCTCAGATTTTGAATTTTATGGATGGCTGAAGAGTTGGAGAATGGAGAAGATTGAAGCTTATGTATTAAAGTTTGAAGATTTGCTATCTTAATATAAACCAAACACTGATTATATGTATGTGTGAGAGATGATGATCTAGACCAACTGATGAGTTCTAGTTTTGCATGAAATACATATATTGGAGATTATCTTTTTTGCATGTATGTTGTCATGTGTGTCAGTTGTATAAGATGGAGTGGATGACTAAAGGGAGCTTGAAAATTTGGGCTCAAATCCCCTCTATTTACATCTAGTTTATAATATACTTGTATTTAAATATGTGTGTGTATTAAATTAGCCTTGAAAATAAACTATTTATGAGGTTGATAAATGAAAAATTAATAAACAACTAAAAAATAAGAAATTTCAGTGTTTTAATAACAGAAGCAAAATGTGCATGTACAGAAGTAATAGAATATAATATTCATCATAAGCAAGAGTTGTTCACGAACAAATATGCTATTCTAAATCCAAAAGATAAAAAAAGTCAAAAGAAAAAACAGTTGTTTTCACTTGTCTTTTAAAACTTGTTCATAGATTGCTGTTTGAATAACTTTTCATATTTTATATAGCTATCTTATTCATTGCCTTTTCTACCATTACACAACATTTATAATTGCCGAATAAGTCATTCATTAATCCACTGTTATCTATTAGAGTTATTGTCTCTAGACAGCTTTTTAATCATTAAAACAATAGCAAGCTTTGGGAGTTCCTGGGGCTTGCTTCCTGGTCTTGGAGGGTGGCTGGGATGTGGGTGTATTGGGCTCTAGTATGGGCTTCAGATAAGAGAGTCTGGAACTTGGGAAGATTCCTGAGCCCTGAACTCTGGTTCTTACAGGGGGCTGGGATGTGAGTGCTATGGGGATTAGTACAGGTTTCATCTTTCTCATCTTCGGGCAGTGGAAATGATGTGATGTATTGTGGTTTTGATCTCTTTGTTCTCTATGTGACTCATAGATTGGTTATTAGACTATGTGATAATCTGTAGATGGCATATGATGTAAGCATATGGGATTTACATTTTTGATTAGTGCTGCAGCATTGCTTGTCTTGGCTGTGAGGATGAGAGAATCTCATGCTTGGGTAACTCAGGCCAGAGAGTTCTACTATGGTTTAAACTTCAAATCAAGGCTGCTGTGTCACTCATCTCTGCCTTCTGGATGGCAGGGTCTGGTGCTTGGAAGGTCTCCCAAGCCTGGGTTTTGGAGGGGATCTGGGTGCTGTGGGGATTAGTAAGGGCATTGGATGAGAGAGTCTGAGCTTTGGAAATACCCCAAGACCTGGTTCCTAGTCCTTAGAGGCCCCCAAAGGCTGGGACATGGGTGCTGCAGGCATTAGTATGGGTTTTCACTTTCTTGTCCTCTGGATGGTGGAGATGATGTGATTCTTGGCAGCTGTGATCATCTTGTTGCCATTAAGGTCAGAGGTTACTTAGTAAACTATGAGAGAAGCTATGAATGGCAAGATATATGCATATACAATTCAAGATTTTTCTGTTCACTTGGTAAATCAAATTCTGCATTATAAATCATAGTTTGAATCTTGTATATAACTACATATAACATGTAAATTCAAAGATTAATATTATGTTAATAAATCATATTTTGAGAAAAAGCAATACCAAGTTTTTCCAAATACCTACTTGTTTTTATTTTTTTATCAAATGGCTTCAAAAACATTTTTTAAAAATACCATTCAAATAACCTTGGTGATTTAACCATTTTTGAAAGTATCCAACTTATGAAGACAATATTTATTTGTGTGCTTTGAATTCCTATTTATATTCATTAGCTGGAATTGATATATTCTAAATGATCCGCAACGTTGTGCGGAAGGTAAAACTTTTTATTATCTTCAAAATCACAATATTTGAAATTAAATTATCTCCCACAAAGATGAGTCTTATGACTTTTATTTTTTATAGTCTATATTTATCAAACTATCTTAGTTCTAAGATATTTTCGAGTGCATATTTTTACAAGGTTTATGTTATAATGAATGCAATATTTATTTATAATCAATTCATACAACAAAATCATGCATATATATATAATTCACATAACGTATTTACTAATTTATATCACTGATATAATAGATAAAATAGAATTTCTCTATTTTAACTATTATATAGGTTTGAGAGAATTTATGACCTTAATATAAATATACTTTAAAGCGCATATTCTTACAAAATTGATGCCTTAAGGAAAGTAAGATATTTTATTTATTTATAATCAGTTCTTGTGATAAATTATTACTAATTTACCTAATAACTTTTATTATATATATATTTTCATATGTCATAGCATCGGCCGGGATGCGAACCACACCCGTCTGCAACCAACTACTTGCTTGCGAGGCAGGTGCGATGATCTCTCGGCTAACAACGCTTAACTATTATATTGTTTTTAATGCCATTTTTTCCATTTTTATACATATTTTAAAGCAATTTAATATTCTAAAATAAACTTAAAAATCACCACAGAGCGTTAATCATTAATTACTATAAAAATATTATTATTTTTTCATATGTCATAGCACCGGCCGGGACGCGAACCAACAACCATCTGCAACAAACTACTTGCTTGCAACGCGGCTGCGACGACCTCTCGGCTAACAATGCTTGACAACTATAAAAATATTATTAGTGCATTTAAATTAGCATACTTTACATATTCAAATATTACATACTCCTGCTTTCAAACTTACAAAAAAAAATTGCAATAAAAGAGATTTATTATTATTTATGAAGTAATAATTTACTAAGGCTTGTAACCTTAGAAATAAGCGTCTGAAAAATACGAAGGTAGGGACCTCTATAGGTCTTAAAACACAAGCTTACGCTATGAAGAAAAGAGAGAATCTTCTTTACTTCAACCTACTTTTATATATAAATAGGTGAAGCTGAAGTGTTTTGATCTAAGAGTGTGAAGCTATTCAATACTTCACTAATTAAGTCCATAATTCTTATAATACATTAATACTCGCGAAATCTTACAATTGAAGAATATATTTTATTTTCCGCTTGTATCTTCAATTAACAAATATATAAATTATACTGTAATTATAAATTATGCCATTTTCCAAATAACAAATCTTAAACAATTTTAGATATTATAATAATTGACAAGTAAACTTTCCACAATCACATTTTAAAAATAAAATTATTATTTTACATAAATTTGATATATATGACTTTAAATTTATTTTTAATATTTTTTTTATTCTTACGCACAGGATCCCTACAAAGAGCTACATATGTATGTTGTTACACTATAGACATTTGGTCTATATGCAAAATCTTATTTTATTAAGCTCATTATCATCAGTATCATTATTTGAAAAACCACTTTCTGACCTTTTTTCCCTCCATTTTTATGCATGTGACCAATAATATTAATTCTGTCCATCCTGTGAGAGCTTTGACAAATTTAGTTCTCTTTTGCTTTGACCCATTAACAATTTTAACCCTAATATTTTTTTCAGTGTATCCAACCATATCACTATATTTTTAAAATATTGTAGCTTTATTCATTTTACTATCTCCTGCAGTTGTTTCTATGGATCTGTGTTAATCAAAACTTATTCATTAGTTCGCATTAGCTGTCTAAGATACCCCAAAATATCCTTTGATATAACATATCACTTTAAAATCATTAGTGCTTGCCCTTATCTTGCTTCTTCACTGTCCATGCATCACCCCCACATGTTGTAATGGACCATATAAAAGTGTTTAGTTATCTACACTTCATTCATATGCTTATGCTTTGCATTTTCAAAACCTTACATAAAACAAATCCAATTTTTAAAGAAAGTATTGTTTCTTCCCCATTTTCTTTCATTAACTTTTTAAATGTATATTTCTTACCATCAATACTTAATTGTAAATATAGGGATTTGAACTCGGACTTTCAAGCAACCTTCAACTATCCACACTATCTCATACTACTGATACACATGACCACACACATGTAGAAAAGATAATCAATAAGCATATTTTGTGCTGAACCGGCACTGATCAGTTGATCCAAATTATCATCTCCACACATATATATAATCGGTGCTCAGTTTATATTAAGATAGCAAATCTTTATACTTTAATGGACAGGCTTCAATCTACTCCAACCTCCAACTCTTCAACCATCCATACCATTGAAAATCTGATGATAGAATGGCCAAATCCCATGCTATTGCCAATATTGTTATGCCCATATTGATCTCAAGTCACTTTCCCCTCATATATAGGATAGTATCCATTTAAATACATAGAACATGGGCATAACAACAATATTGGCATCAGCATGGGATTTTACCATTCTATCATCATTTTTTTAATGGTATGGATGGTTGAAGAGTTAGAGTAGATTGAAGTCTGTCCACTAATGTATAAAGATTTGCTATCTTAATATAAATTTGAGCAGCAATTATATATATGTGTGGGAGATGATAGTCTTGACCAACTGATGAGTGCTGGTTCAGCATGAAGTACGTTAATGGTGATTGATTATTCATCTTTTCTACATGTATGGTCATGTGTATCAGTTGTATGAGATAGTGTGGATAATTGAAGGTTGCTTGAAAGTCAGTTCAAATCCCCTATATTTACATTGACTAATCTAACTTTTGACATAATGAGAATTTCCATTACAATTTAATCAGGCAAGGAAACAATTAAACTTAGCATTATTTGACTCAACATTTAAACTAAAAATGCAAATGCTTCTAGCTTATTATGTTAGATTACATAAGATATGTCAGATTTAAATAATTTATATATATGAAAACTGGAAAGATCACATGTTCTCATTATACTTTCAATATTTACATCATTATGTGACAGTCTAAAAATCATATGCATAAAGCTGTGATCTCGCAGTCTCATACCCATGGATTCACTATTCAAAATTTCAATTATCCATTATTTAAAAAAGTATTAAAACAAAATGATAAATTTCACCTAAGCATTCACAATGTATGAGTACTAACATGAGCTTCCTCTCAAACAGCCGTTTCTTCATCTTGTGGACTTATCTAATTATATAATTGCTTTTTTCTTCTCTGATATTATTATTGTATATAACTACAATTATCTATATATTTTTTTGATAATTACATTATATCAAAAATATGTATATAGATGTTATGCATGTATATTATATATAAGGTTATCTTTTATTCATATATTTAGTTAATCAGAGGATGGTTTGGAATAAAAGAACATTAGATATGAAAAAATTACTATGTACATATAATTTTATTTATGGTGTATGTCTTGAATCAATCTTCAGATGATTATTGGTGATTAAAAACTTGATAATTCTAAGTATAGTTTTCAGTTTTGAAAAAAGTGCTAAGATATTTTGCATTGGAAAAAGTATTAAGGCTTAGTTTGTATCATTTAAAAAGTATTAATTTTTGCTATGGACTTAAAATCAAGAGTAAAAATATGATCGGAGTGAAATAGCATAATAATTCATAAAAGAGGTTAATTTATTATACTGTGAAAAGCTAGTGAGGAATTCAATAATGAAATCTAGAATACTTTGAGCTACATAATCTTAACTTGATGCAAAATTTTACAAATAATAGTAACAGCAATATTTCTTTCTCATATGCCATCTTTAATATTCCAAAAGCAACACTTTTATACCATTCTAGAAATATCAATTATAAACTTGAATTATCAATAAATACCAGATGATATAATATTGTAATATAACTAGCTGGTTCCTAGTCATATTACTCAATCATTACACACATCATTATTAATTCTAATTATTTAGGTGCAGAAATATAATTTATTATGTAATAGTTGACTTAATTGATCATACCAGAAAGTCTAATAATCAAAAATTGATTATCTTGATTAGTACAAGGTATAAAAAAGGTAGAGAATCAACAGAAACTGTTTGAAGATTGCTTATTTTTATTTCATTACAGACATCAAGTGGACAGCCATTTCAAAGATCATATGACTTTTGAGCTCTGATATCAAATTTATTTGACAGACATTTTTCCTCAGATGGAAATTGATCCAGGGAATTTTAGCTCAGGATCCCATTATTTTGATATGTGAATAAGCATCTATTATTTATATTGCTTTCAGACCTATCATTATTAAGAGTTATGAAAAGACTATCCATGTCCAATAATCTTCTGATTAATATCTAAAAGTCTTGGAATATTGGATGGCAAAACTCTCCATACAGTAGTGCCGCCCTGTGCCAACCAGAGTAATCAATGGATGCCAGAAGGCTTGTGCATAAAATCCCTATCTAGTGCCTACTCATCCAATATCCCCAGACTAGTTTCTGGCTTGTGGCCTTCATCGGTGAGCAGCCTTGGATCTGAGAGCACTGCACCTAAATCTTAGGATCTAATGCAACCCTCCAGCAGCCACCTTTTATCTCTACTTAATTATGAAAATGAAATTGAACACACAATC
Organism: Epiperipatus broadwayi; assembly: GCA_028023455.1. Lineage (NCBI taxonomy): Eukaryota > Metazoa > Onychophora > Udeonychophora > Euonychophora > Peripatidae > Epiperipatus > Epiperipatus broadwayi. The sequence goes on along the minus strand of JAQFVV010012403.1, from coordinate 14,858,436 downwards.
ACATTTTCAATCTAAGCTCAATAGCTTATGCAGCCATATGGGTTTGAACTCAGTTCAGCACCCATACATTTTGGTGTCTTTGGCTCTTTAACAACCATAGCCACCACTATTCTATTAGGGAGGATTGGTGTTAAACCACTAAACACCATCTCTTATATTAGCACAATTGTTATTAAACAAGACAAAACTCTCCATACAGTAATGACAACCTGTGCCAAATAGAGTAATCAATGCCTGGTTGACACAGGGTGGCAGTACTGTATAGAAAGTTTTGCCTTGTTTAATTAATAACACTTACATGTTAGTATAAGAGATGGTGATCATGTGATGTTTAGTGGCAACTCAGAAATTACAAACATTTATAAACAGGTACTTTTGTAGTATTTTCAATTGTAAGCAATGTGAGAATAATATCAATTAAAAAAATAATAAAAGAAATCCATGTAAAATTTTTTGATTGGAAATTAGATGATGAGAATAGTAAAACATGACTAGCATGCTACAAAGATAAAAAAAATTTTGAAAGAAAGTTCTAGTTTGGATTTATAAATACTGCTGTTTTTCCACAGAGGCAAAGCTCTCCATACAATAGTGTCACTCAGTGCAAGTCAGAGTAATCAATGGATGATAAAAAAAGTAAAAGGTGGCTTCTGGAGGGTTGCATTAAATCCTAAGATCTATGTGCAGTGCTCTCAGATCCAAGGCTCTTCACTGATGAAAGCCACAAGCTAGAAACTAGTCTGGGGATATTGAGTGAGTAGGCATTAGATAGGATTTTATGTACAAACCTTTTTTCATCCAAGGTTTGTACATTAAATCTTATCTAATGCCTACTCACTCAATATCCCCAGACTAGTTTCTAGCTTGTGGCTTTCATCAGTGAAGAGCCTTGGATCTGAGAGCACTGCACATAGATCTTAGGATTTAATGCAATCCATCCATTGATTACTCTGACTTGCACTGAGTGGCACAACTGTATGGAGAGCTTTGCCCCTGTGAAAAACAGCTTGTGTAAACATAAAGGATGGTAATCATGTATTGTTTGTTGGTTTAATCACTGATGTTGTATAAACAAATTTGGATAAAAATTATAAACAAATAATTCCAAAACATGGAATGTTTTATTATGAGGTCAAATAAATGACAGAATATTAAATAATAACAGAAAAAAATGTTTCCATTCTGTAGTTTATACAAAGGATTAAAGAATATTATTATTAAAGCTGAGATGTTAAGAATATGACTTCTGGAATAGTTGATAATTGGATTAACCAGTTTTAATACATTGAAGTTAATTTATAAAGTTTAGTCAACACTATGTTCTCTTGGCAACATGGAACAGAAAGCCTTTTTTGTGTATGAACTCTGTCAAATTATTTTTTCATTGCATTAACAAGCCATGTAATATTAGCAATATTGCATTGTATTGAACTTTTGATAGGGCATATATTTGCATTCTTAAATGTATAGTATCTGAAGACTACTATTCATCAAAATCCCAGGTATCATAACTTTTTGGAGTGTAAAGGTTTAGACTTTCAATAATAAATCTCCTCACCCCTTTTATAAAATCAAACTTTTCTTAAAGTTCAAATAAACATTAATTTTACTTCTTATAATTGTTATTGCGAAACAGGATGACTCCCTATCTCCAAAACATTTTACAGCAGTGCTGCAAGAAGTATTTTGTGGATTAAAATGAGAAGCTAAAGGAATGAAAGTAAATGGAGATTATTTAAGTCATTTAGATTTTGCAGATGATACAGTTGTTTTTGTAAATAATGCTTTAGAGCTGCAGAAAATATTGCAGGAGTTATCAGATGAAAGTAGGATTAAAGATAAATGTTAAAAAGACTAAATTAATGTTTAATGGATTTTCTCAAAATATGATGAGTTAAAAGTTAACAGCTACAAATACCTTGGTCAGATTATTACTACAGATGGAAACATAATGGATGAAATTAATCATAGAATTAAACTTGGTTGGAGTGCTTTTGATAAAAATAACTTGATACTAAAAGGAAATATGTCTATGTGTTTAAAAAGGAAGGTTTTTAATAAATGTATTTTACCAGTTCTTACTTATAGATTTGAGATTTGGACACTTAATAGAAGAGCAATACACAGACTGCATGTTGGAAGTAACAAGAGGAGATTGAAAATGCAATATATGGGCAAGAGAACAAACAGGTGTTAATGATCTCATTGAAAAAATTAAAAGACTGAAGTGGATTTGAGCTGGACATATTGCTAAAAGAGATGATAATAGATGGATAATTGAAATCTTAAACTGGATTCCAATAGAGTGAGATGGGTGGATGAAATAAGAAAGTGTACAGGGATGATGTGGAGAATAGAAGCTGAAGATCAGAGAAGATGGCTTGAAGTTGGAGAGACCTTCATTCTGCAGTAGATTAATAATGGTTGATAATGATGATGATTAAGAATTGTTCTTGTGTGTAATATATAAATTTGGAACAGAAAATCTCAGAACACTTACTACATTAATGCAATTTCCCCTAGTATCAAAGTCAATCACATTATAGACACTGTGCTGAGTTGTGCATTGGAAAAAACATCAATAGCATATGCAATGAACTAACTCAGTGTTCATTCATGGTGTGGATTATAAAGCAAGAAGACAAATAAAAAATTATAACATTTTTGGACCTTTATATACAAAGATTTAACAATGAGATAAACTATGGAATGATTGTCAAATCTTCTAACATTAGTGAAACAATACACTCCCAATCTCACACTTCCACCTTTCACTAATTGGCAGGTTTTAAATGCTTTCTTTACAGAAATCAAAAATTAAGCAAGTTTGAAGCAGATTGAAAAACCCAATATTAAAAGTTGTATTAAAGATCTGGTCAATGTACACTAAAAATTTATATTAAAGACCTGGCCAATGTGTATGCTATAATTATAGCAGTCTATTAAGAACACTTAAATTTTTTTATTCCAGATTAAATATCAACCCACCAGATTTTAATAATACAAACAAGTGGATGAGTCTTCTTTTCATGCCTGGATTATTGCATCATTTATATAATATATATTCTGATACATTTAACATCAGTGTTTGAACACCTCCTGATTTAAATAAGCTTCTAAACAATACTAAAGACAGGTTACTTCCTAACCAGCCCTCCAGTTTGTTTACAGGATTAATTGCAATGAGCCTGCTTGTAAATCAGTCTATAATGGTAAACCACATGCTAATAGTGCAACTAGACTGGTGCAGCATTAATATATTTACAACCATGCAAAGATAAAACAGGCAAAACTCACTATATATATTGCCACACACAGCAAGCTAGAGTAATCAATAGATGTTAGAAGGCTTGTGCATAAAATCCCCATCTAGTGCCTACTCATCCAATATCCCCAGACTAGTTTCTGGCTTGTGGCTTTCATCAGTGAGGAACCTTGGATCTGAGAGCACTGCACCAAAATATATGTGTACTGAACTGGGTTCAGACCCATATGACTATATAAGCTAATGGGCTTGGATTGAAAACATTAAGGTGTTTTCAATTTAAGACTCATAGTTTTGTAGTTAATTGGAGATAAAAGGTAGTTGCTGGAGGGTTGCATTAGATCCTAAGATCTAGGTGCAGTGCTCTCAGATCCAAGGCTCCTCACTGATGAAGGCCACAAGCCAGAAATTAGTCTGGGGATATTGGATGAGTAGGCACTAGATGGGATTTTATGCACAAGCCTTCTGGCATCCATTGATTACTCTAGCTTGCTGTGTGTGGCAATACGTATAGTGAGTTTTGCCTGTTTTAACAACAGTTATACACAAGCATAAGAGGTGGTGGTCATATGATGTTTATTGGCTTAAAACCATGCAAAGAAAGATCCCTAGTATAAATTCTGTGTTTCTTGAGCATGAAATAGCACCTGGCCATAACTTCATTCCACATAATATTAACATAGTGAGCACAGAACACAATGATCAGAAAAGAAAATTCAAAGAGGCAGGGTTTATTGTTAATAACACCTACACAATAAACAAAAAATGATTCTTGTATCACTTTGTCTAGAAGGTAGAATATGTGAATCACCAAATTCACTTATTAACTCCCTTTTATTAAGTCATTATTTTCTCTTAATAGTGTCAGCTGTTGAGTTTAAGTGTTATAAATATGACATTCTAGATTGAAAGAATTGCTCAGCTATTTATTATTTCAAATTTAAATGAATTAATGTTTTGTATGAAAGTGAATAAATGCTTATCACAGAATTATAAATTTTTAAAAAGAAATGTTTTGTTTGCTTTCTATATTCTTATATAGCCAAAGGTTAGGACAATATCAAATCATTCTAGATGTTATAGCATTTTCATTTGAATTAGAGATTTTTTGCTCCAAAAATTATATATTTACCAGCACTGCAAATTATCTCTCTTTATAGTAAGCCTGGCAAAGTGTATTAATCTTTTGTCATCAGTTTTCTATTTGGCTAAGTAAACTTTTAGTGTCAAGCATTTTAATCGTACTAGAAAATTAATTTTTCCAGTTTTCTATGTTTATAGAGTCTATTTATTTTTTTCATTATGCAAATAAACTATCACATAACCACCATTTGTTATGCTTGCTTATAATTGTTATTAAAACAGACAAAACTCACTATACACATTGCCACTCACTGCAAGCTAGAGTAATCAATGGATGTCAGAAGGTTTGTGCATAAAATCCTCATCCAATATCCCCAGACTAGCTTGGCCTTCATCAGTGAGGCGCCTTGGATCTGAGAGCACTGTACCTAGAACTTAGAATCTAATGCAATCCTCCAGCAGCCACCTTTTATCTCTATTTAAATACAAAACTATGAGTTTTCAATTTAAAACTCATAGTTTTGTAGTTAAGTAGAGATAAAAGGTGGTTGTTGGGGGGTTGCATTAGATTCTAAGATTTAGGTGCAATGCTCTCAGATACAAGGCTCCTCACTAACAAAGGCTACAAACCAGAAACTAGTCTGGGGATATTGGATGAGTAGGCACTAGATGGGCATTTTATGCACAAGCCTTCTGGCATCCATTGATTACTCTAACTTGCAGTGAGTGGCAATACATATAGTGAGCTTTGCCTCTTCACATAAACTAATTTACATATTTCCCTGATTGGATAACTTGATGCTATTAGCTTTTTTTAATAACGTGATTGATATATGCAAATTAATGCATTTACATATTAAGGATAATAAATAGACACTATAAAAGCAGCAAACAGAATGTAATGATATAGCTATGATTATGATGCTTGACACCAAAAGTGTACTAAACCAAACAGAAAATAAAATAAGAATAATAATATACATTCCAGGCATATTAACATATATATGCAAAGTTAAAACAAATAAGCAACAAAGTGGAAATACAATTTTATTTATATAAGCTATCAACAGCATTATAAAGCCAAATACAATTATTTAAATAAGTGGATCTCTACATACAGTTATTAAATTAACAGTTTGATATATATATATATTGTAACATTTTTCGTATTACTAGGCCTCTTACATGCTAATATAAACTGCGCGTGAGTTGATCAAGCTATGTCAAAAAAGAAGAAAGTTATATTTCTATTCTAAAAACATAGCTATATTTCCTGATCAACTCGGCCTAGAATTATTGCTAAGTACAATCGTGAGCTGACTCAGTTTTTAATTTCTACATGAGGGCGCCAGAGTCGTTAGACCCACTGAGTCGGTGTCAAACATATTGTAACTCGTAAACTAAACAGAAAAAAAGTGCTTTTAAACTAATCGGTATTGCATCATACCGTAACGAGAACTATTTTCTCCTTTTTGATTATTATTTCTGGGCTTGTTTAAATACATTGGCAAGGTAAATTCCGTTTTAAATCCCACTAAACTAATAATAAATTTAATACTAAAAAAAAACAACTATTATTAATAACGCACAATGAAAAGGTTGATAAAAGTAAAATCTCTTTTATTCTAACAAACTAAACATATTTATAAGTTAAATTACGAATTAACTAAACAGGAAAGTACACACACACCAATCCAGATAATGAATTGATTAACAAAAACAGATTAAGCAATTAAAGCAATTTAATAATGTCCCAAGATCTTGTATAAAATTCTTTATTAGAAAGTCCCTTGAATACAAAAAGTCTATATCAGGATGGTAGTCTAAGCTTAGATAAATAATTGTTTGCAAACTTTTAAGTCACTATCAGGAAAATTTATTCTTAACTTACCGGTAAGTTCATGTAGGTTTATGGGATCCCAGATCATGAGAATTTCCATTGGTCTCTCCTGCTGGCATCTTCCATTATTGTTCCATTCTATAGCTGGAGAAAAGGCACGGTTGTAGTGACCCTTTTATTGCAAAAAGCGGTCTTCACAAGTCCCGTTTCCATGCTTGCGTGACAGCTTGGTACAGCAAGGGGCATACCTGTGTAGAAGTATATTTCTTGCCACAGGTTATGCTCATGGAAACCTCCAACTTTCAGAGACGTAACTAGAAGTTAAAGAGAAGACCCAGATTGAAGTTGTCATCTCCTTTTTATATCGCGCTCCATTTTTTGGAACTTCTGCGCACTCTTTTGTCTTTTTATCAGCGTATAAGATAATAATCTTATACACTCTCTCTTAAATTTAAGTTACAAAGTTCTCTTTTTTTTTAGCATTATTCTTCCATCTTTAATTAGCTAAAATATTTTTCTTTTAGCTTATACTTTTGGAATTCTTTTAATTTATCTGGATTAGTAATCTGTATGTCATTTATTCTTTCCAATTAGATAAAAAAAAATAAGAATGACAATTTTAACCTTCATTGCACGTTTTAACAAAAATTATACTAATCAAAAAAAAATCTAAATTTACTTTTTTAGCTTTTACCAAATGCCAATATATTTGTAACGTATATAAATAAACGTTACAATATATATATATAGACTCTCAAATACAGTATTATAAAAATAAATATAATTTTTAAAATGACCAAATCTCTACACATAGTTATTAACCTAACAGATTGATGTATATTATATAATGATCTTGCCAATAGTTCTTAACAAGCTTTTCAGAATATTCCTATCCTCAGACCAGTTTTTAGCTCTAGCTGTTATCAGTGAGGCATTGAATATTTCAGCATTAGATTTAAAATACCAGGTCAAGCCAGCATTTTATCTAATGTTTAACTATAAAATAGAAAGTCAAATTTTCAGAAATTCATATGTCTTTAATCCAGATAACAAACTTAAATAGCCATATGGAACTGAACCAAGTTCAGATACATATGGATGCCTAATTTCAGAATTTTTACTTAATAGTTAAGCATTAGATAAAGTGCTGGGATTGACCTGGTACTTTAAATCTAATGCTGGAATATCTTAGTGCCTCACTGATGACAGCCAGAACTAGAAAGAGGTCTGAGGATAGGAATATTCTGAAAAGCTTGTTAAGAGCTATTGGCAAGCTCATTATATGTTTGTAATACAAGCTTATAAAATTAGGTCATGTAATATATGACTTGATTTCCTTGTGATATATTATATATATTGTAACACTAATGAGATGTGTGTTAAAAAAACTTAAATATATCTGCATTACATGTTTCATAAGTTAAAAATAGATTATCAAATTTATTTGAAAGAATAGATAAAAAAATAACTATTTAAATAGTTTTAAAATGTAGTTTTGTAAAAATAAAAAAAGATTGTGCTATATTTTTTTTAAAAAGAGAATAAAGCTTTTATTGAAAACAGGGTAGGAAAAAAGAATTAGGAATAAAGATTTAGAAACTCCTTTTTATAAATTTTTATAAATTTAAATAAGAAAATGTGAAAACAATAAAAATTAATTAAAAAAAGCTTTGGAATGCAATTAAGTTTGCAAAGTAAACTATCAATGAGATAATAGATTAATCTAAGAAAAAGATTAAATAAAATGAAATGTAAAAATCAAATTAAAGAAAAATATAAATTTAATTAAAAAAAAATTAAAAATAATGATAGGTAATTAAAAACAATGAGAGAGGAAAAGTATAAATATTGCAGTTGGCTATTATTATTCAGTTTGGATTATTATTATTTAGTTCTGACAATGCAGAATACGGGTTCAGAGATTTTCATTGAGAATCCAAACAACCAGAGGTCCAGGTATTCAGAAACTGTAAACATAATAGTAAGTCAGACAATCACTGTTGTGGTCAACATCAATGCAGAGGCCATAGAGCTAACAACATGCATTGCTAGACAGCCATAGGAGTTTCGGCTAGGCTTCAGACCCCAATGTCTTCTGCTAAAATCAACTATACTTACCTGGAGCCAATGCACTGAACAAATACCTAAGCTCTAAATAAGATGCTGCTGCGTACATTCTCTTCCATTGTTGAACCAAAGAAATGAAGACAAGCCCTGGAACTATCAATGGAACCAAAAGGCCAACCAGTTGGAAAATACACACAAATGAAAACCTAGGTAAAAATACTTCAAATAATTACATAGACACTTGATTTCAAATTAAATGAACTTTAATAAGGGACTATTATAACTATAATCTAAAGTCATCATTTATATTTTTTATATAAAAATTTATGTGCATAAATAAATATTGTTGCTTAATTGTTATTTGGTTTATTCTCTCTTGTCACTGTGTCATCAGTAAATTAGTGTTTAAATATCTATCTATCTATCTATCTATCTATCTATCTATCTATCTATCTATCTGTCTGTCTGTCTGTCTGTCTGTCTGTCTGTCTGTCTGTCTGTCTGTCTGTCTGTCTGTCTATCTGTCTATCTGTCTGTCTATCTGTCTGTCTATCTGTCTGTCTGTCTATCTATCTGTCTATCTATCTATCTATCTATCTATCTATCTATCTATCTATCTATCTATCTATCTATCTATCTATCTATCTATCTGTCTATCTATCTATCTGTCTGTCTGTCTATCTATCTGTCTATCTATCTATCTATCTATCTATCTGTCTATCTGTCTATCTATCTATCTATCTATCTATCTGTCTATCTATCTATCTATCTATCTATCTATCTATCTATCTATCTATCTATCTATCTATCTATCTATCTATCTATCTATCTATCTATCTATCTATCTATCTATCTATCTATCTATCTATCTATCTATCTATCTATCTATCTATCTATCTATCTATCTATCTATCTATCTATCTATCTATCTATCTATCTATCTATCTATCTATCTATCTATCTATCTATCTATCTATCTATCTATCTATCTATCTATCTATCTATCTATCTATCTATCTATCTATCTATCTATCTATCTATCTATCTATCTATCTATCTATCTATCTATCTATCTATCTATCTATCTATCTATCTATCTATCTATCTATCTATCTATCTATCTATCTATCTATCTATCTATCTATCTATCTATCTATCTATCTATCTATCTATCTATCTATCTATCTATCTATCTATCTATCTATCTATCTATCTATCTATCTATCTATCTATCTATCTATCTATCTATCTATCTATCTATCTATCTATCTATCTATCTATCTATCTATCTATCTATCTATCTATCTATCTATCTATCTATCTATCTATCTATCTATCTATCTATCTATCTATCTATCTATCTATCTATCTATCTATCTATCTATCTATCTATCTATCTATCTATCTATCTATCTATCTATCTATCTATCTATCTATCTATCTATCTATCTATCTATCTATATATATATATATATATATATATATATTATGAAAATGTGCTGGACCCCTGATACTGAGTACAAGCTAACTTGGGATATTTCAAGCACTAGATTTGTGGCTGAGTATGCTGAGCATATATAATTTTGATGGTCAGATAGCACCTGTGTTGTATACTCAATACAAATAAAGTACTCTGGATATAGGGTGTTGATCTAGCAGTCAAGAAGTGCTATGGCCTGGAAACGTGATTGTAAGTTGTGCTTTATATAGCCTTAATCTGGCCATAAGTACCATTGATGGTTAATTTATCAATGGTATTCTATTCCTCTACTTGAAGGATGAGTCTGTTATCGCAGTCAGAAAGTTGTCAAAAATTAGTTACAAAATTTTAAAAGTTGCAATAAACGTGCAACTTCGATGGACCTGGGTCAATATATATATATATAAGCTATCAAATACAGAACTACAAAAACTAATATAGTTATTGAAGTATTTACATATAGTTATCAAACTAAGTTTGATATATAAGCTATAAAATATAGCATTATAAAACTAAATATAATTAATGAAGCATCTCGATGCAATTATCAAACCAAGGGTAAACATAAAATGACCAATTAAATCTGCTCTCTCTTAATTTAATGAGTATGTCAGTAAGACACCTGATTTTAGTTTACATTGACTTTCAAATCAGACTAAGAAGTAAACAAAACTTTGATACACATTTCCAATCACGTGGAAGATTAATTTTTGCCCATCTAAAACCATTTGTGAAAAAATAATTATGTATATACTTTGCATACAGTATATATATCTTGTAATAATAATAACATAACATTGTAAAATATAGAAGTGATTATATTTATATCACAAAAAATATTTTATTCACAATAATTAAAACAAACTCTAAATTTGTCAAGAAAATAAAGTTTTTTATGTAGAGGAATAATAGTCTATCTGTATTTTCTTTTCAAGTTTATTTCATTCTGCTGCAAAGATAGCTGCAATTATCACTCTAAAGTTACTTTACAAAATCTACCACCATTGGAAAGATATTAGTTGCTTACCTATAAGACGAAACATTAATAGCATTATAATTAAATTTTGATAGAAAATATACAACCAAAACTCATTTATCTTGCCAAATATATAGAAGTCTGACTTATATTCTACAATCTTTCTAATTTGGAAATATCAAACTAACAAATAGAGAAATGTAACTCTTTTAAAAAAAGTAGATTAAAAACAAACAACACTATCACCCATTTTCATGCAATTTTTATATTGCAAATACAATATTTTGTTGTATCTAAATTTCTAAAAATAACCGACAGTTTCGACTATCCAACGGCTTTCTTCAGAGCTGTCATCCAATATATAAAAACATTATTATTACAACTAAATTAAACTCACAAAGCAAATTATTTATACAAAATAAAATATGCACAAAATAAATTTAAAATATTTAATATATTTACTTAAAATTTTAAAAAAGTTAGAATTCATTTTGGTAATATTTAGCAGATGGATATTTTCAAGTTTTGAAAATTAAAAAGTTAGTAAGTTATAAATAAATGTGACAGTTGTTATACCATTTCTTTTCATTTATATAGTCCATGATTTAGCATAGGCACACTCCTAAGAACTTTATAAACAAGAAATAAGATGTCATGTCAAAAATGAATTGGCTCACACCTTAAATTAAATTTCTTAAATATCAGAAATTTATTAACAACAGTTGCATTAGAAATACATTCTATAAAATTATTGTTTACTGATTTTCTCTTTATAACCTAAATCTGAGTGCATTTTTGGTGAAGTTCACCAATATTTAGTGTAGAAATGTTTAAAGTGGCACTTCCTATGTCTTTTCAATTCATTAAAAAAAGGGTTGGAACTTATGGATAGAAATCTTGAGTAAATTAATGTCAACTTCCATAATGGTTCTAGAAAAATATTCTCAAAGGAAAGAAAATAATTCCCAATAGATGAAGTATATTTATTTATATAAAATTTTACTATTAAGGCTAATTTTAATCTCTGAGCTGTAATTTCTTATTTTTTTTTACTGGGAGATTTTTTCCTAGGTGGATCTTTTCCCGTGGGAAATGCTTTTTCTTGCCACACTTGGAACATCAACTTTCATTTATTTCATTACCCTGCATAACTTAAGGCAGTGGTAAAGTGGTTGACTCTGGGCCTTAAATGTCCATAAATCAAATCTTCAGTTTGAACCCTTCTAATTTTCAAACTTCTTATGAATACCGAGCAATAAATAAGTCACTCCATTAAAATAGAATATGTTTTATAAAATAATCTCATGATAGATAGCAAGATGATCTGACTGAAGCCATTTTTAGTAGATCTATAATTATTATTTCTGAGTTACAAACTATTATAGATGTACATATAGTCGTTTCAACGTTTTGCCTAAGAGTTTGCAGTTGCTTACGTTAAATTAACATTTCGATTATAAAATGCCTTTCATATTCAATGGTCATGCACCTTTTACAATCAAGGAACATAAAAATCAAAAAATAAGATAAATTATATTTGTAAAGATTTACTATAAGTAAAATAAAGAGAATAGTAAGTTAAATTTCTGTTGGGATTCTAGTCTTTTCTAGGTGTTAAACGTATACGATATGTAAGAAATAATGCTAAAACAAACTTTATTTCATTTCTAAACAGACCAATTTCAATTATACAAGCAAATATTAAATTTTCTTTTATATAGGTTTATGCAAATATTAAATTTTCTTTTATATAGGTTTATGCAAATATTAAATTTTCGTTCAGTCAGATTGCAATAGAACATATATAATCAAAACACTCATATTTGACCAACATCCAGCAGTTGTTTAGTTATTGCGTGCTACCAAAATTGTAGAAAATAAAAGAATAGGTAATATGAAATAAATTTTGCTGAGATAAAAAATAATACGCTAATAATTTTATTTATACATGAGTGTGATAAAATATAAGAAACTGTAGTTGGCAAACGAAATTCAATATTAATTTTTGAAAGCATTAAACAGTGCACTTGTCTTCTTTTTTTAACTATTTAAAATTTACGAATGTGTTTACAGTTTGTTATATTTAATTTACGCTACATTGGGTTTTTGTTAAAATGAAACTCATAAAGTGAATCCTCCATTTTGACTTTTTCTATAGTCACAAATTATTACTTATTAGAAAATAAAATATTAATATTTTATAACGATGGTGCAATATTTTTGACAAACTTTGAATTATAGCAATTTAAAAGCACTCATTACGGTTGTATATTGACATATGTTGAACAACTTCTGGGTTAGAGAATTATGATTTGTCTGTTTATGCCAATTTGACGCTTTGAAAAATATGTATTTTAAACAAAAATTGTCTTTGACACGCCATTATTGTAATGTTAAAAGGGCATGGTAAAGGCCTCCAGTAACCAGACATTGAATTAGTATCATACCTTTACGTTAACTGCGACTGCGCAGCTCAGATTTTTTCTTTTGTAGCTTTCTATGTTTTTTTTACTCTCTTTCATTTTGCAGAGAAGAGCTTCTTTAATATTATGGAACATATCCCAGAGGTAAACATAAAAATATAATATATAAATGGTTAAAAGAGGTTGGGCTGAGGGTGTTAAGGTCATTGTAATATAGATTTTCCCCTTCCCTACCTGCCCCACCTTTTTTTCTTTTTTCTTTTTTTTCTAACTTTCCACTTCATTTCCATAAGAAAATACTCCTCCTCTAGGATGGACGTGAGGCGGAGCTTTATAATTGGCAGTCATTGACACAGGTGTGGTCTCTGTCACATCCAAAAGAGAGATGAACATTGGAAATATGGTCTCTTCCATTATAGTTCACTACAGGCTGTAAAACAAAAGCTCCCATTGCATCCAATCTACTGCAAGGAACAATATGATTTTAATGGGATCAGTCATTAAATATTCTCAAATTCTCAAGTTTTCTCCACTTGGGTCTTTTATTTTGTCACATTATTAGGAGAAGAAAAAAGTGGAAGTTACTCACCACGCTAAGAATAATCTAAATAAAATTAGCTTCTTTATTGAACAAACTTTTTTACATAAATAAATGATTGGGAATGTGTGTGGAATTGAAAATAATTTATACAACCATTATCTTATAGATAGGGGAAATTTAAAAACGCATTAGCTTTGAAATTTTAATTTTAAAATTTACTTTCTTTGTTACTCTGCAGACCGTATTTAATTTTATTAATTAATAATTATTGTTATTTTTTTAAAATTAAATTTTATTACTAATAGATATTTTTAATTTAGTGCTATAGTATTTCTGCACACTATATATGCTTACCATTGTAAAAATATTATCTGTATGTGTGTACACATACATGCACACATAAATACCATTATTTGAATTCACTTTTATTTTTCTTAAAAAAAATTATTTGTAAGTTATTATTTTCTTTTATATAGACTATATTTTAAATTTATTTATTTATTTTTTAAATAACAAATTTTAATAAAGGTGCTTTTGTTGTCGTTATAAGTAAGTTTTAAAAATGCATATTATATATTACAAATATGTCGATGTGCTTGTGTGCTTATATCTAATAGTGATAAACTGTCATTATGGGTTTTCTTTCATTTTTGTATTTATATAGATATGAAAATGCATATATTTAAATAAAGTTTTTTATGCAATCATATGTACATATTGAATTATTTTACAAATATACAGTTATTTGTACTATTATTATTTTAGAAACAAACTAGATGTTAGAATTATTTCCACACATACTTATCAACACATTCTAAATATTAAATTCAGAGTTTTGAATATTTATATTCTTAATTATAATTCAATACGTGTGCCCACAACAACCATTAATTAGTTAATAAAACATTAGAATTAAATGTGTTTATATGGTTGTAGGGTTAGAGTAGATTATCAGAAGTCTTAGCATGGGGTTTGGGGAGCGAATCCTATAAAGGTACAGGTCTTTATTAGTTCCTTTTTTTTTTGAAAATAATTTGTTTCAGAGCATCTGATTTGCATATTTCATATTATTTGAGAGAGAATTGTTTGTCTTATTACATGATTTGTTGTAAAAGTCTAAATGGCTTATTGAAACATATATTTAGTTGTGAAAAAAAATTAATAAGGAGAAGACCAGGATTGATTGTATATACCATTAAAATGTTATTTTTTGATCATAATGCTTATTGTCTAGTTAGTCTAAATTTCCTTTAGACAGTAATGCACTACATGCATTCACATCTCAATTCTGACTTTTTATATGCATATTTTTTCTATTTAATTGCTATATTTTTTTATGACTTTGCATGTTTTTGCATGAATTGCAATATTTTTTTTTCAAAAATTACGTTTGATTAAATACCATTTTGATAAGTAGTCTTTTTTTTTTTAAACCTTTTAATGCGATGTAAACATATCTATATACAGTTGAAGTATGTTGTTAAAAGTAATTGGAATTTTTTTATAAATAAAGTTAATAATATTTAGTTTATTTCTATTTCGAGCTATTAATGTTTTGCTAAACAATTTTTGCGTATTATGCTGTTTTTAATGCAGGTTATATTTTTATAAAAACTCTGATTTTTTTTTAATGCAAAAGGCAAGTATACACTATGCATATCATTTACTGTTTAAAGACAGTTTAAAGTAATGAGCATTACTACTAAGTAATAAATAGCACTTAATCACTATTGTGGACATTTTGTTAATGATAAACAAAAAAAACAACATAAACTATATATTTTATAACCAACAATAACTATCAATTAGACAAACAAACAAACTGTAAAATATCTATTTTATATATCTAAAACTTTCCCCCCAATGATGAAAAAGCTAAGTAACACACACATACACATTGCTACTAATAGATAAATTAGAATAAAAATAATGTAGATAAATAAAGTAAATGAAATATGATAATATGAAATATGATAAAGATTAAAGTTGATGACATGTGTGGTTTGGTATAGAAGTAGGGTAGCATTCTGTCCATAAATTGCACCCAAATATGTCATTTGGGCACTCAAACTTTTTACAACTCCCAAACAATAGTCATTCTATTATTGATAAATATGGAATCATAAAAATAAGGATATACAGATTTTTTCTCTTTTTTTAATTCAATGACACTTTCCCACTACATTTCTATTTTTTCCTCTCTCCCTCTCTCTCTCTCTCTCATGTGTTTTCTTCTACCCCAATCGTCAACAATAGCTACTGATTAAATCAGTATGTTCATATTAATTATAGGGAAAAAAAAAGAACAAGAAACAAAAAATAAAAAAAACTTTTGCGAACTATATATACATCAGTCCATGAAATACAGATATAACCCCACATATACATTCTATTATTTTAATAAGTTCATCTTATCTACTTCTAAACTTTTTTATTTTTTTTATTTTCATTTCTGTACTATAGTAATTTTTCTATTCTTCATAATATACTTCTAAATTTAAATTCTTATATTTTTTTAACATTCTCTCTTATTTATACATTGTTTATTAGCTTTTTAGAAAATTATTTTTATCATAATTTTTATTTTATTTTTAATTATTTTGTATTTTAAAATTGTTAAACATTTCATTTAATTTTTTATATATATTCACACGTCTATATCCAGTTTCTCTACAAATATCCACATGTGTGTATATATATATTATTTTTAAAAAAACTGCAAAAAGCTACATAATTCTTTTATTTTTATTAATGTACTTTTAGTCAAAACTGCATTCTGTATTAATTTGCGTAATTATACTATATATGTCTTATATCTGTATGTATACTTAATTTATTATTACTATTTCTGTATAAATATTTTTTGTATATATATGTTTGTATGAATGTTTTTATTCTTATATTTATGTATATACATAATTTATTGTCATTACTATTTCTATATAAATATGATATATATATATATTATATGAATGTTTTGGTTGAATATTTATATTCTATATAAATTTTTCTACTTAAATTTAAATAATACTATTTTATTTTACGTATTAAATTCCACAAAAAAAAAAAAAAAAAAAAAACAGAGAGAGGGATGGAGAAAAGTGATTTTTTTTTTTTAAAATGTTTATCATTGTACATACATATTATACACAAATTGTTTATACATTTATACATACATTGCCTATATATTTAGGTATACTTAGGTGTATTCTTGTTTCTATAGTTTGTTTAATAAAATATTAAAATTATATTTATATTTCTAAAATAATGAAAATTGATGTATAAATATATTTATAAATGTATATAAGATATATGTAAAATAAATTTACAATCTCTATTTAATGTATATAAACATATGTTTAAATAAAAAAGTATTATTAGAATAACAAAACATTAAAGTACGGTCCACTAGTAAACTTGAATTATTATTTTTGTCATTAAATTTGTTTTTGAAAGTAACTTACACTTTACTTATTCTAAATTATAATTTAAGTCACTCTCTTAAAAACGAAACTTTTTACTTTGCTGTTAATAGAAATGAACTTTTGAGAAATAACGTATATATATATATTTCTTTGTGTGTTTGAGTTTATATGTATAACTAAAAGAATTCGCCTACACATAAATGTGTGTTTATGAATTATAATGAAAATTTTGTAACTGTAATAAATGTACGTATTTGTATATTAGAACATACATCAAGTCTTTCTATATGTTTATGAAGTGTAAATAAAATTTTATAATAATAAAAAAGGTATATATTTATATATGTGAACATTCATTTATTCTTCCAAAAAAAAAAAAAAAAAAACTATACTAATAAAAAATTATTTATAAATAAAAATTGCTATAAGTTATGTATGTAATTTATATTTATAAAAATATATTTTAAAATTTGCTTATGCATAATAAAAAAATATTTTATATTTTCTCACAGAAATATGGAAGTTTTATTTAAAAGAGTATTTACACATTATATTTATAAAAATATTATTAAGCATTTTTATTTCAATGTGAATTTTAATTTTTATCGTAAGCAACTTTATTGCAATTATTTTTTTGAGTTCTAAAACTTGCATTAAGTTATTTGGAATATTTGCCATATTTTAAAATAAAATTATAGGCTAATATATTGTTAAAAAGTGTGTAACCGTGAAATATAATTTTATATAACAAATTTAATAACTATTATTAAATTAGCATTAATTAAAATATTATATGGTTGTTTTTTAATTTTAACATATTTGTAGCTCTCCATTTTTCATTTGTTTATTTATAAGTAATATTTATTTATTTATTTATTTTAAGTTTAAAAAGTCGTATTTAGAGTATAGTTGAATGACTTAATAAATGTTTAAAGAACTAATTCTGCCATGTAATGAAATCGACTAGTGAATAAAGACTCCTATCTATTTGATATTATTTGGGCAAATTCTGTTAATTTAAATAAAGTAATGTTTATTATTTTTTAAATTTATTTTTATAAAGCATATGTCTCTATTTGGATTATTTATAATAATGTATTTCATGCTCACAGCAATGCATGCATTATATATATGCAGTATATCTACATGCAATTTTAAATTTCTTATGCATTTATTAGTTAATATAATATATTAATATAATATAATATGTTAAGCTAATTACATAAAGAAATACAGTAATTAAAATTTTTTTTTTCCAGTTGTACTTTGGTCGAAAATATTTAGAATTTTATCAAATAAGTATTTAATTTTTAAACTGACATTAACTATAAGCCCAATTTGAGAATAATTAATTATAAACTCACAATTAGTTAATTAACGAAAAATAAATATATAAATAGCTGGGTATATGTGACGATATAAATATAGACCTAAATATTTTTAAAATCTTCAGATGGACTTTTTTTTTACTTTTACAATTAAGTCAATTTTGAGAGTATGTAAAAGATTGGCACAATCTGTAAAAAAAACTATTTTAAATGGAAATTTTCGTTTATAACTTTGTTATATATATATGTACATTTTTATTTGCAAGCACAAAGCGAAATGATGTTTATTTATTTTTTGTTTAAGAATGAATTTTTGAAAGGCAGGTATGAATTTATTTCAGGTAATTGAAAAAAGAGGAATGAGATCATTTCTATAATGCTAGAATTATAAATACTCAAATTTTTTATTTTGAAGTTTTTGATATTAAGATATAAAACTAAATTAGTTTAAACTTTTACAAAAATTACTAAATTTTTCAGATATAAAATTTGTACACCTTTTGTTAAGCTTTTATAAATCAAAAAAATTATTAGTTTTAACTTTATATTTTGTTTATTACTTGGGAATAATTTAGAATGAAGATCTTATCTTACTTGACTAGAATTCAGTAGTAGAAGTGAGAAATAGGAAATAAAAAGAAGAGGGGGGGGGAAGAGAAAGAGAGAGAGAATGAGAAGAAAAGAGAAAGAGAGGGAGAAGAAGAGAGAGGAAAAAGAGAAAAAAAGAGTAAATTAATAGAAAAAAAATGCAATGAATGTAATAGAATAAAAATGTTATATTTTTTAAGGTCTTTATTGAATTTTCTATAGATAAAAACTAAATAAAATTTTTTAAATTAATTGGGTAACTGTTTTGACTACTTCACTTTATTCACATTAATTTTTTTAAAAAATCATTATTTAATTTATCTCAAACTAATGTTAAAAACTAATTAAAAGTACATTATTAATAGTTTTAAATTTTATTGAAAAATGTAATACTGAAAGAACTTTAAGAAAGTGGTTATGAAACATTGTAAATTTTTATAGTTTTGTAGTTAAGTAAAGATAAAAGGTGGCTGACTGCTGGAGGGTTGCATTAGATCCTAAGATCTAGTTGCAGTGCTCTCAAATTCAAGGCTCCTCACTGATGAAGGCCACAAGTCAGAAACTAGTCTGGGGATATTGGATGAGTAGACATTAGATGGGGATTTTATGTACAAGCTTTCTGGCATCCATTGATCACTCTAGCTTGCACTGAATAGCAATATATATAGAGTTTTGCCTGTTTTAATAACAGTTATGAGCAAGCATAAAAAATGGTGATCATGTGATATTTATTTATAAACAGTTATTATTTTTTTTCAAAAGACATTGATTGAAAATACCTTGCTCTATGAATGAAATACTATACACTGATGTTTAAGGTACTAAAGTCATCATTAATTTCTAATGGCTCTGCCTTGTTGTTTCAGTCATACAATTCTGTTTTCAGCCAAATTAATTTCATTGATTACATTTTAAACATAGGATTTTCTTGCTCTGTCACAATCTTCTTCTTAAAATTTTTACTTCTAAAATATTCTGTAAAAAAATTATCATATCTTAAAATATGTCCCAAGAATTTAACCTTTCTCATTTTTATCATCTTCAGTAAACTAATAAAATAGTACACTAATAAAAGTTTAAGTGATGCAGAGAACATAAAAGCATGAAATTGCATGACATGCAACTGTGTTAAGAAAAACAAGTGCTACAATAATAATGAAATTGATGATGATCATAGTGATAATAACAATAAAAGAAGAGGAAAGGGGAGGAATGCTAAATTTTAGACATAAAAGACAACAGGGAATTATGACCAATCATATTATTATTTGATTTTTACTGCAAGCATGATTTTTAGAACAGTTTATAAAGCAATATAAGAGAATAGCTTCTAGAAATTAGTTTACAATATAGCTCTAAAATTAAGATGCTAAAATAATCTTTATTAAGAAGATTGCAGGCAATGGTTTTTTGTAGCACTCTTTTACAAAGTTAATTTGATCTGCAGCTGGATAGTAAACTTAATATGCGTCAAAGAACCAAAAAAAAAAAAAAAAAGACTATAAGAACCAAACTGGAGGTGCATTCTAAAAAATGCTCACTCTTTTACTAAGTTAACTCTATCTGCAGCTGGATGATACACTTAACAAGTATAGAAAAATAGAAAATAAATTAGATTTTAAGAACCAAAATAGAGCTATACTCTAAAAAATTCTTCTATTGTTTAGTGACAAAATTTTAATATAATATTACAAATAATACTAAGTGCAGGTAAAAGGTCATTAATAAAAATCCTAGTTGCTATGTTATTTTCTGCCAATCCAAACTCTGTAAAAACAAACAAACAAGGAGTTAACTGCAATTAAGTTTATTAATTTATAGATATTTTTTATTTTAAGTTTGTTTATAAATGTGTGTACAAACTAATTTATTTATTTTAAAAGATTAAGTATTATCTTTGAAATTTTGTTTGGATAATAAGTTTTTGAAAAATAGCTGTTTGTATTAAGTTATCCCCTTTATAACATTTAAATAACTATTCTTCTAGTAATTTTTTTATATTTTTAGTTTTCGAATATAATATTATTTTTTGTCTATTGCTTGAAACTACATGGAAGCAGAGTTTAGTTTTTTTTTTCATGTGTGAAAGCATCGGCTGGGAAGCGAACCCGGGACAACTGCTTTTAAGGCAGCTGTGCTGACCACTCAACCACCAACGATTGACGAGTTCGGTTTGTTTAAATCCCAATTTTGCTCAGTTAAAATATTAAAGCTTTTTTTTTTTTTTATAAAATGATTGGTACTGTGTTGCTAATTTTAAATAGTTTTATAGTTTGAATCTTTAAAAATGTTTAGCAATCAATAAGCATAATTAAGAGTGCATTTTTTTTTTTTTTTCTGAGCGACCAAGTTATAAAAATCAGTCTTCAAAGCAATTCTGTAGCCAGTATAATTAGCTATTATTTCCTGTAGCTTAAGTATA
Source organism: Epiperipatus broadwayi (assembly GCA_028023455.1). Classification (NCBI taxonomy): domain Eukaryota; kingdom Metazoa; phylum Onychophora; class Udeonychophora; order Euonychophora; family Peripatidae; genus Epiperipatus; species Epiperipatus broadwayi. The sequence goes on along the minus strand of JAQFVV010012403.1, from coordinate 14,836,998 downwards.
TTAAGACAGTCTTCAAATAGAACAATGAAACTTCTAGACCATACACCGAGGTATGTTTTTTGCCCTTTCTCTTATTATATATTTTTATCTGAATATTGAATGTTTCAAATTTTTTAAAACACATCAAAGATTGAGAATCTCTCTTTAAAGTTTCGCCCTTAAGTTAGCACAGCCATAAATAATTATACTTATAAAAGTGTACTGTTGTTCGCTTATATGTAAATGACTTTATTTAGACTATCCATGATGTTTTAGATAATATCACGTCTTTTAATCAATCTATTTTTTTTAAGATATCAAAAGATTGAAATGCGTCTTGCATTGGTCGTCGAGAGGTCAGCGCGACTGCTTTGCACTTGCAGGCAGTTGCCCGGGTTGCGGGTTCGCGTCCCGGCCGATGCTATGACACTTAAAAAAAAAAATTGAAATGCAGATTATACTCTCATTGGATGGACGGTTGAAGAGTTGGAGGGTGTAGTAGATTGGAGCCTGTCCATTAAAGTATGAAGATTGTCTATCTTAATATATATTTGAGCACTTATAGTATATATGTGTGGGAGATGATAATCTGGACCAACTGATGATTGCTGGTTTAGCATGAAATACGTATATTGGTGATTATTTATCTTTTCAGCATATATGTGCTTGAGTATATCAGTGATATTAGAGTGGAGAGTGATGGGTCATCTGAAAGTCTGTGCTCATATACCCTATATTAAATATATATGATTGTAAATTTATTTCATAATCTATTTCTGTCTCAAATTTATATTAAATTTATATTCATTCTAGTCTATTATTTGATTTCTACAAAAGTTTTTTTTGTTGCTTATTTTAACTATGAGGTGAAAGATTTATTCTAACCTTTAAAGCATAAAAGTACTTCAATATTGTTTTTTTTTAAAATAATTTATACCATTTACATATGCACAATTTTATTTTTTATTGCACAAATTCTTTTAATAATGTTTCATTATTGCTCTTATCCCATTATTTTCTGTAATCAATTTCTATTTCCAGTCATTGTAATTAGTTCCTTGTGTAACACTTTATTATTTCTAAACACTAGACATTATTTGAACTCTGAAAATATATGTATAATTTTTTTGTAACAAATATTAAACAATGTAAACACTTTTAGGAATAATCTTAATTAATCCCTTCTTTAGGCATGGATCTTGATTTTCTTTTGTGTGGGGATCGAATATGTGTACCATTATTTCAGATGTTACAGGTCAGTTTGTCAAAGAACTTAGAATTGAAGTTTTTGGAAGACAAGTCATTGGTATAAAACATTGTCTAGCTTTAATTTCCACAGTATAATTTTCTTTTTGAAATTTAAAAAAAAGGAATGACCAAAGCATGCTTTAATGTTTGATAAATAAAATTTAGAAAGTGCTTTAAGTTTTTGATGAATATAAGTTCAACTTATGTAATCTTAGCATAAAATATTTACTAAAGAGAATTGTTACATTTTTATTTATCACTGTCAAACTCACTTCACTCACAACTTTGTCACCATCCACCTCAGATAAATACAATAATGATTATTACTAATCATTTTCTAAACTAGGGATTATCTCTAGCACAGATATAAACTTTAAACCTTAGTTAAAGATTAATATATCCGATTTTTTAATTTTAAACATACGCACACATGGAATTACCTTTCTCTTTCCCATGATGTTTTTAAAAAGGATAAACATTTATGTATTAGAAGCTAATTTTTTTTTTTTTGTAGAAATATTTTATTTTTATATATAAATATTTTTGACCACTATTTTAATTAATGACAATAAAAACAACAAATATCTTATAAATGTAACAATGTTTAAGTGATTGTGTACAACTAAATCCATTTATTGTTTTAAAGATATATGATTTTTGTGCACTTTATTACTTGAATTCTACTCAAAAATGCATTTTGCTATTGAGTTTTTTTTATTTATTTATTCAAGCTATAATAAAGAATGCCAATTCTCTTTTATTCAAACTTCTGAGAATTTATTAAAGTGAAGTTTTAAAATTGATTACTCTATAATAATTGTGTATAATTGCAACTTTAAAAACTCTTTTTATGCAAATATTTATCAAAAATTATGCACATAATGTAAAATATGTAAATAAAGCTAGTTAAAACATTTATAATTATAATATCTTCATTGATGGGAAATATTCATAAACAGTATTATATGATTTTCTCATATGCTTATTTATATACTTTAAGAATAGTTCTCTTCATTCTAATTTAGAACCTTAGTATAAATTTGAGCAATCAATGGATGGCAGAGGGCGCCAAAGTAGAATGCAAATAAGTGCTTTTTTTATAGCAGGCAGTTGCAAACTGTCAAATAATGCATATGAGAATTGCTTATTTAGTATTTACTCCCAATAATCTTTACAAACTGACTCTGTGAAATCATAAAATTTTTTAAAGATTCATTGATTTAACAATGTAGTCATATTTTATTGTATCATTTTATGTAACAAAATTATAATATATGGATTTTTTCTACAGTACAGGCTTTTTTATACCTGCGCTCCAATATGTAATATATAAGAGGTTTGAACTCATTGTTTAGCTTTTCTACATGTGTGTGATCAAGTGTGTCAGCAGTATGATATAGCATGAATAGTTGAGGGTTATACAAAATTATATAAAGTACTTAAAATACAAGTTTATGTTCAAATCCCTTATTTTAAATCAAGCACTTGTAAAAGCTAGCATTTCTATATAGTTTTGGCTATTTAAGGGAGCTGAGATAGAGAAGAACAGAAAATATTCGAAATTTTAAAATTTTATTATTAATAATTAAATTATAAAAGCAAAATTCTATTATTTTTTTATTAACCATTTTCATTAAATTATGTAAAAAAATTATATTTTTAAGAATGTAATTATAAATTTATTAAACGCACATAGAATGGTATATTACATATATTGATCCAATTTCTATATAAATAAATTTTATTCAGTGATCTTAATTCTAATTTTGGACTCCTACATTGTCAAGGTAACCATATAATAGCTTACAGTATAAGAATATTATTCATGTTCTATTTGTCACAGTTTCAAGTTATGACATCATATATTACAAATTAGTACATAATGTTTAGATTTAAAGAAGTAATTTGTTATTAAATAAGAAGAAAATACATTGATTTCTCCTTGAGTTCTTAAAAGAACAAGGAGTTTATTCCTAAAGTCTATAATTATATATGATTATCATTGTGTTTGCTATTGTGTGATTATTCGTAATGTGAATGAACCTGGTTGGATTGTTAAGTTAGTATTCATTTCTGATTTTAAGATGAATGAAATGCTGTGATCCCCTTTCCCCAGATGCTCAACTGTTTTTAATTGAAATATTGGTTAGGTTTAATCAAAGGCATGATAAATGAGTGCCTTTATAAATGAATGCTCATTTATTTATCCTGAAAGTTAGAAAATTACTAATCCAAGCTGCAAATGATGTTTGAAGGCAGAAGAGGCTAACAATCAGCATGTTACTGGCGGAGTTTACATTCAGTGATTATCTTTATTAAATAAAGTACAGTTACAGATCACATCCGAGAGGATAGAAAGTTGCTGTATAATACAGTGAAGTTAGAAGAAAAGATAAAGAGAAGATTTACAAAGTTGGCATATATTTTACAAAAAAGCACATATAATAATGAAAACACACATAAAATGAGATTTATTATAAATAAAAAAATATAATAAAATTATTAGAGAGGTTGATGGAAGTGACAAGATTAGTTAATCAATTTAATGAAAGATCTCAATGCGAACCATTTAGGTTTATATTTCAACAAGTTGCCATATTGGTGAAGAAGAAGAAAATTTATATATAGCATGCTTTAGTTTACAACAAATAACTTTTAAATTTAAGCCAATAAACATCACATGATCACCATTTCTTATGTTTGTTTATAACTGTTATTAAAACAGGCAAAACTCGCTATATGTATTGCCACTCACTGCAAGCTAGAGTAATCAATGGATGCCAGAAGGCTTGTGCATAAAATCCCTATTTAGTGCATACACATCCTGTATCCCCAGACTAGTTTCTAGCAGTGCTCTCAGATCCAAGGTTCCTCACTGATGAAGGGCACAGGCCAGAAACTAGTCTGGGGATATTGGATGAGTAGGCACTAGATCGGGATTTTATGCACAAACCTTCTGGCATCCATTGATTACTCTAGCTGGCAGTGAGTGGCAATATGTATAGTGAGTTTTGCCTGTTTTAACTGTTAACTTTATCACAGGAGACTTTCTTACTAAGATTAGAAACAGAGGAAAAACAAAAGTCTTGTTCATAAATTTGGATACAAAAAAGGGCAGAAATAATTAAAACACCAACATAAACTTGTAAGACTTTTGGAAAAAGAAATCTTATGAATTCTGTTCTTGAGGAAAATTCCAAGGTAAAAATGGATTTGCAAACATCCAAATGAAATTATATCAGAGTTGGATTAAATTTTTATTAACAGAAAATGTATATTTCAAGACTATAATATAGTTAACAGATTCAACACAGGAAATAGTCATTAATTAGGAAGATGTAGGATATATACCAAACTTTTCTATATACTCTCATCATATATACTTCAATGCAATTTTTATATAATTCCTTCTTTATTTTCCTTGCAGGACAGTCCAAACTGTAAGGAAAATAAAAGAGGAATTATACAAAAATTGCATTGAAATGTTTTTGAGGAGAGTACATAGAAAAGTTTGATATACATGAATATATGAAGAAAGATGCAAAGAAAGTGAAAGTGAAAAGAAGATAAGAATATTAAGATGTAAGATACGTATTGTTGCAAAATTAAAAAGATGAAAACTATTTAAAAAAACAGTGCTAACCTTCACAAATGCTCAATGAATTAAAGGTCGAACTTTCAAATTATTTAAAAAAATATTGACAGATTTTGATGACAATTCAAACTTGATAACTTTATTGAGAAGATAACTGACACTTTGATAAGGATTGCTATGCAGATAGATGGGACATATGGCAATAATTAAGCAGTAAATTTTCGAATGAAGCATAATATGTTTTTAAAAGATTCATTTAGAAGATTTGAATATCTGAAATTCTTTAAATGATGCAAAAAAGCCTTAATGATGATATAAAAATATAAGTATAAATTATCAAAAAGGAAAAAAAAATGTCTTCGAGAGGTCAGCGCGACTGCCTTGCACTTGCAGGCAGTTGCCCAGGTTGCGTGTTCATGTCCTGGCCGATGCTATGACATTTAAAAAAAAAATTACAATAATTTGATATTGAATAAAAAGTTCCAATAATGAAAAGTAGTGAAGCATTGGTTGTCAAGTGGTCAGCACAGCTGTCTTACAAGCAATTGTTCTGGGTTCGCTTCCCAGCTGATGCTTTGACACTTGAAAAAAAAAAAAATGAAAAGTATAGAAGATATAGAAAAGAATTATATAGTAATAAAAAGCACGAAAACAAAGCAGCCCCTTAATTACCACAAATTTTTAAATGTCAAATGGATGATAGACATGCATTTAAATATATGAAGATATGAAGATGATAAAATCAACATCTGGCAGTCACATCACCTGCTGAATCCTGAAAATACAGTTATTTATGCTCACCTAGGGTGCAGCAATCATAAAATACCCCAACAATATTTAAATATCTGCTACTGGAGCCAAAACTTTTGGATTATCTGATCAAGGTGAATATGGGCTCCATGCCAACTAATACATTCTTATACTATAAGCAGTTTCTAAATAAAATAGACCCAATTTGTCATGCCTGTTCTAGAGGAGAGGAGACCTTTAATTATCTGTTAAATATATGTCCAGGATATAACAGTATTCGAAGTGTCATCTCTCAACACTGCATTATAGCAGTGGATAAAATCCTGGACATCAGGGGTTGTCTCTTCTCTGGAGACTTTACAGTTATCAGGTTATCTATCTTCCTGACATACGCTTTTTGGTACACAAGGTGCAGGATAAAGTTCACACAACCAACACTGGACCCCAATGCTATATTTTGTGATAGGCTCAAAGCTCTTCAAAACAAGGACAAGATACTATCCTCTAGATTTTTGTTTAATAATACATGGAGCCTACTAGTATGGCCCACAGACTCTACATGAATTTTGGACCTGATATATCCACATTGTAGTGTATTGTGGAAGAAGTAGTCTATGTTGCAACATGTTGGATTCTACTAGAGAGGCATTGATTTCACACTATATGTATCCCAGCTGATAAGTTAGCATTATTGGGTCAACCTCAAAAGGGGTGGGCAATACCAACAAAATAGTACGTATTTACTCATATATCAACCTGCTAGTGCAGAGAATGGTTCTGGCATACATCTACCAGTCCAACGTCAGCAATGGATGAGCCAACATTAACTAAGTGTATTTATTATTCATCTGTACAATTTTATTATGTCAATAAATATATTTTTAAATAAATATATGAAGATAGAAAAGTTTTAAAAACGACGAAATTATTACAATTATCTTATAAGAGACAGATGAAGAAATAGAAAAGTTGTTGACAAAGCTATATAGCAATTGTCCAAATCAGGATTGGCCGACATATGACACGTGCACCAAATATAATACATCATGGGACTAAACTGGGCACATAAGACGATTGATTATAATGATAAAAAGTAAGTTTAGGTTTTATGAAGAAATACTTTAATCAAAATCAATTTTATTATTATTCATAAAATAAATTCAAGTTCAGTGAGTCAAACTAAAAAAAAAATAATTTGTAAAAACATGTTTGACACTTGTCTAATCTTAAGGAAATAATGCAGGCTGAGTCCATACTAGTTTTTAATTTTCATTGTAGTTTTGTTATTTATGAAAATTATTTTTATTTAAAAACAAACAAACAGGTAAAATATATATATATTTTCTAATTTAAAAATATCTTGCTGTTTTCATTAACAAATTTAATTCTAAACACTGAAAATTTGGTGAGAGTAAAAACTGCTTATAATATTAAAATAAACAATGTTTAAATTTAAATTTTTTATTCTAAAGAACATTATTATAGAGGGAAGCCTTGATATGCACTGTATCAATATACATTATTTCAATTAGCCACACACACACACACACACACGCACAAATAAATAAACAAAAATTAAAAACATTAAAATTGGCAAATTTAGTAAATTTTATGATCAGTTATTAAAAACATGCAAAACACACTATACGTATCCATTGATTACTCTACCTGTGTATGGCAATACGTATAGTGAGTTTTGCCTGTTTTAACAACAGTTATGCACAAGCATAAGGGGTGGTGGTCATGTGATGTTTATTGGTTATTAAAACCATATTTCAGCAGCCATTTTCGAAGTATAATTTAAGACAATTCATACTTTCCTTAATAAACAATAAAATTAAAGTTAACAATTTGTGGTGAAAGAAAAAATTATTTCCCAATTTGAATATATACTCAAAAAAAAAAAAAAAACATCTATTAGAAAAATAATGCAAAACATATTTATGCCACAATTATTTATGCTTTTTAAATGGCTAAAATTATAACCACGTTGAAAGTTCATTTTTAAATAAGACATTGTATTTATAGATGGATGATGTGAACTGGTAAAACGTTTTCTGGTAGATGTTATTATATTGTCTTCAAAAATTTAAAGTCAGTAATAAGACTTGACACTTTATTACTGAAGATAAGTTGCAGTATGTTTTAGAATATTATTTTTTGTGTGAATGTAAATGAATGAAACACACTCATAGCAAATACATATGTAAATAGTTTCTGCCAATTTATTGTTAATGACGTCATTATTATTTTTTAAAAAAATTGTTCATTATAATCTTATGCGTATATGCATACTACAAACGTAAAAAAAGAGGTGTGTTTTATATATGTACACATGTTGAAAAATACTATTCCTGTACAATACAATAAACAATGAATAATGTATTGAAATTATTTACCACTTACAATGTATAATGTGTCTAGAAGCTAAATATGGTGGATGTTGTAACTAATTAACATTTATGAGGCTGTACAAGTTTTTCTCTAACTTGTTTTACACAAGAATTAATCTGTAAAAGTGGTATGGTGCATAGACTGTAAAAGATTGTCCATTTTTAGTTTAGATGATATGATGGAAAAGTGATCATAATATTCAATAAAAGTAAAAAAGAAATTAGAAGTTGCAGACCTATGAATTTTTAATCAGTTCTGCATAAAGTTTTACTAAGATTATTATAATTTGTCTTCAGAGATCTTTGAACTTAAACTAATCAAAAGGTCATGATGGTTGTAAAAGTGGAGTTATAACACAGTATATCATATTATAGTATTAAAAAAATGTAATAGAAAGAACCAACGAGTATAATTTGCTCTTTCACATAACATTCTTTAAGTATTTCACAATTAAAACTTTAGGATGTTAAGATATAGATCTAGAATATTGTTAAATTCTAAGAAATGTTTATGAAAATCCAAGAATAGTGATTTCTTTCATGGCAATAATAAAATATAAACACTGATAAGAAGATACAATAGGGTAATTTTATATTTCCCAAACTTTTTACAGTCATTTTAGGTGGAATACTTCATGGATTAAGTTAAGAAGCTAAGGAAATTAAATAAATGCCAATAATTTAAATCATCTAGATTTTTCACATGATGTGATTATTTTTGAAATTAATACTTTAGAGCAAAAAAAAAAAGGGCTAAAGATAAATGTTAAAAAGTAAGTGATATCAATGGCTTTCATGTAAGTGTATTTATATAGTTGGTGGCATAAAGGAAAAAATAATAATCATATAATTAAACTTGAAGGGTGTGAGTTGGCTAAAAATAATTTAAAATTAAAAAAAAAGTCTTTGTACTTGAAAAGTAATTTGACAAATGTGTTTTATTAGTTTATACATAGAGATCTGAGGTGTGAATACTAAATAGAAAAAGTGTGAACAACATTTAGCCTGTAGAGTTAAATAAGATATGACATGTGTTGGGAAAATAAGAGCGTTAGTTGAAAACAAAATACTTGGATAAAAGAACAAATATCATTGAACAAATTAAAAGTCTTAAATAGAACTGGAATGGGTATGTTTTTATAAAAAATAATAATGATGGAGAAGTGAAATCTTAAATTAAATATTAAGAGATTGTAAACGATCTAGAAAAAGATTATTGGTGAGATAGATGGATAGAATAATAACATTTGCTGTAGTAAGCTGGAGAAGAAAAATTATAAATTGAAGAAAGTGAACTTAGTTTGGGGACAAACCTCCACCCACGAATAGATTGATAATGGCTAATAACGATGATGTAATGTTTAATTTTTTCATTTTATCTCGATTTATTTAATAATTACAAATAAGACGATTCAGAGTGTTTGTTAGAATGTTTGGTAAAATAGTTTTGTATTTAGATAAATACACTGAAGAAAATTTTATGGTTAATAGAAATGAATTGAGTTATTAATCACTTAGTAGAAATATTCCATAGCTAAACATTTTTGCTATATATAATGTCTTTTGATTTGTAAATTATAAAAACGTAAAATGAAACTACATAATAATACTTTATATATGCTTTTTATTTAAACAATTTGAAAATGGCATATAACAGTTTAAACTATATTTTATAATTTTAATTGTTGTTTTAAATAAAAACATTTAAGTATATATTATATTTTAGTAATAAAATATGTTAAATTTTGTACTGAATATGTGTGTGTGTGTGTAAAGTTATTATAATCGAGAAAAATATTTGTTTGATTCATGATTGTTCTAATTTTTATATTTATCACTTCGTTTCTATTTAAAGAATATCATAACCTATGCTTTGAATTACATTATATAAAACTGAAACTTTCTCATTGTGAGACCCGTTCATTATCATCATCATTAGTTATGTGACAAGGAAATCTTCTTCAATTCCACAGACTCTCCAAACCATTTTATCCATAGTTCTAAGTTTCAGAAAATCATAACATTATTATTTTTTTTAAAATAATAAATCACCAAACTTCCAACTAAGAAGATAAGAATAGCTTTCTACACTAGTGCAAGCTAGTATAAGCCTAAGTAATCAGTAACTACCATATATATATAAAATTCCTATCCTTAGTATTTAATTCCGATACTTAGATTGGTTTCTAGCTACAGTTAATAAAGAGCTAATGATATTAAATACATATTTACTCATCTAGATTCTGATTCATAAAATAGTAAAACAAGTTAACTTAAATGCAAAACCATATATTAATTTTAATTACAAGTCTTTAACTTGCCAAATAAAATGGAGTTAAAGGTGGATATCAGATAGGGGACTGCATTTCTTCTAAGTATGAGTCCCAGATCTCACTGCTAAAGGTAAATGCTGTAAATCAATAATCAGATGGTGATTTATATACCATGGAAAGGGAATTATATATGCATTTGATAATAATTGATGATTCGAGGTTATATTAGATAGCATTAGAGCAGAGATCTGCTCTTATTCTATCTACTTTTTTGAAGCAGCAATCATCTTTTTCATCCTATTCTTCCTCTTTTCTAACAAATCAAAATTTAAATTTTTATTTTTCAGCCTCATCTTTTTTTATTCTTATGAAATTCATAATTCAAAAAGCCTACAAGATTTGTTTATTTTTTTATTGAAATTAATTGGGCCAAGTATATTTTCAACACTTGTGTTTCATAGTCAGGGTTATTCTATTGAGAAGATCCATTTTTTGCTAGTTTGAATACTGTTCAATCTTTGTTCATTATTTTATTTTCTATCACCCCTCCCTTCTTTCTCACCCTTTCTTTCTTTTCCCTTCATTTTAATAAAATATATACTAAATCTCTCTCTCTTCCTCTTTCTCTCTCCTTTCTCTTTATATATATATTTATTTTTTAATTTATTTATTTATTTAATAAAGAAGAAAAAAAAAGAAAGGGAACATGAAAAAGAGGTTTGTTTTAAAAAATAAAAAAAAAAAAAAAACAAAAAAAACATCCATTTCTTTCTCCATTTATTTTTTACAATAAATCATTAATTAATTTGATGAATTAAAGTGAGAAAAAAAAAGGGTGATTTATATTTTTTATTTTTTTAAAAAAAAAAAAAAAAAAAAAAAAAATACACTTCCTTTACTTATAAAAAAAAAAAATTAATTAAAAAAATAAAATAAATTAAATTAAAAAATATTATTTTATTTTTTAGATTAAAAAAAAAAAATATTTATAAAAATAGTGAAAACTTTTGATTTTTAATTTCCAGAACATTAATTACTAATTAACATTTATGAGGCTGTACAAGTTTTTCTCTATTAACATATACAATAGCCCCATTGTTAAAGATTTTAATTGAATATAAGGGTTCCTCTTTTATTTCAAACCCAAGTTATTATAAGGATTTAAATCCAGACTGTAAGATCTTCTTGTTGACACTCTTTGATGTTTAGAAGAATGTTGACATTAAATTCAGCAATGTTTCTATCTTCCTATATACCATGTTTAGCTTATTTCTAATTCTGACTACTATTTTTTTTTATTGTTATCATTTTTGATCTTCTTGGTTTTTACATTTATTTTGAATTCTAAAACAAGTTGACCATGTTTCCCATATAATATTTTAAGGCATGTCACAATAGTTCAATGGACATGTTGATATTAGTTGCATGAATGTAGTTTCTGGGTCTTGCAATCTATCAAGAAGGGATTCTGCAGTAAATAAAATGTAATGATCTGAAGTTAAATCTTGCAAGTCAGTTGTTATACAGCAATAATTTGTTCAAAGCATATCACTGATGAATTTTTCAGTCATATATTTTTAGAAGTGTGACTTATTCTGTCTCAACACATAAAAATGTTTAGCTTCTTATCTTTAACATTATTATATTTTTAATGAGATAGTATTTAGCTAATTGTTTTGTTTAGATTCAGTTCTATCATGACACCCAAAGAGTTAGGATGAATTCAGTCAACAAAGTAATCCAGTTATACTATTGAATTCAAATTTCTATTATTTTTTCAAAAAGGAGTTTGTAAGATGTTTTATATATTCAAGGAGTTTATTCTGTAATAAAGTTGGTTTTGCCCCAAATCTCCATAAATTTACCCACAATGGCTACAGCAGAGTTTAGAATATTAAAATTATAAGAGGTATCTCACAGTACTCCTATGATATGTATTTGTTTTGTATAATTATCATTTCAATTACAATATCAAGTTTAAAAGATAGCCAGAAAATAAAATAAAATTATTTTTATTTAATTGGATTCTGTTGATACCTTTTTTTTTATAATTAATTGACTGCTTGCCTTATAATCATTGATTTTAATGAAATAAATTTGATATTTATTATTGTTGCACAAAGACAAAACTCTCCATACAGTAGCACCACTCAGTGCAAGCCAGAGTAATGAATGGATGCTAGAAAGTTTGTGCGTAAAATCCTATCTAGGGCCTACTCATCCAATATCTCCAGACTAGGTTCTAGCTTGTGGTTTCATCAGGAGGTAGAGTAGGCACTAGATAGGAATTTTATGCATAATCCTTCTTGCATACATTGATTACTCTGGATTGCACTGAGTGGTGCTACTGTATTTAGAATTTTGCCTCTGTGTTAACAGCTTGAATAAACATAAAGAAAAGTGATCATGTGATATTATTGTTGTCATAGTTACGACACATTTTACTTTCTTTTAAAAATGTAGCAGAAAAATGTCATTTGAAAAAAATTTCAAGTCTAGACTACAAGCAGTATAAGATACTGCTAAAACAGAAACAGATGTAAAATTAAAACTGCATGACCTAAATTCCCACTAATTTGTTTTTGCAAAATAAAGACATACTCAGCAAGGTTCTGAGAGATGACTTGTTCAATTTAAAAAATAATATGAAATTCGATATTTAAAAATTTATAGTGTATATGATACCAGTTGTTAAACCATTAAGCATCACATGATCACATTTCCTATACTAGCACATTAATTATTGATAAACAGAGCAAAACTCTCCATACAGTATTGCCACCTGTGCTAAACAGAGTAATCAAAGGATGCCAGGGACTTGTGCATACAATCCCTATCTAATGCCTACTCATCCAATATCCCCAGACTAGTTTCTGGCTTGTGGCCTTCATCAGTGAGGAGCTTTGGATCTGAGAGCACTGCATCTAGATATTAGGATCCAATGCAACCCTCTAGCAACCACCTTTTATTTCTACTTAACTACTAAACTATGAGAATGAAATTGAAAACACAAAAAATATTTTCAATCTAAGCTCAATAGTTTATATTGTCATATGGGTCTGAACTCAGTTCAGCACCCATACATTTTGGTGTCTTTGGCTTTTTTACAACCATAGCCACCACTATCCTATTAGTCAGGATTGGTGTTAAACCATTAAGCATCACATGATCACATTTCCTATACTAGCACATTAATTGTTGATAAACAGAGCAAAACTCTTCATACAGTATTGCCACCTGTGCTAAACAGAGTAATCAATGGATGCCAGAAGGCTTGTGCATAAAATCCCTATCTAATGCCTTATGGCATCCATTGATTACTCTGTTTAGCACAGGTGGCAATACTGCATGGAGAATTTTGCTCTTTTTATACCAGTTGTTGTTGTTGTAGATTAAACAAATATATTTTTTCTGACTCATAAGTGATTTTCACTGTCTGAGCAAATAAGGTCTTTGTTGTGCTTATTGAATCTTATTTAGATAATATAATGAAGAGTAATTTTAACATTTTTTATTTAATATTCTTTAGTTATGTCCAAATTGCTTTCTTTTTCATAGGTGTATGTGACACTTTTAGGAAAGTTTTTTTGCCCTCAACTACCTCTTTTTATATTATTTTTTATTTTTATTTTACCTTTTTTTTTAAAAAAAAAGATTGCTTGTATATTTTTCAAAGTCATTTTGATATTTGGATAGTGAGAATGCCGTTTTCTTTATTAGATGCATAGATAATTCAAATAAACATCATAATCACTTCTTTATGGAATATAAATATAAAATATCAAAAATACATCATTTTTAAAAAATTTGTTTTATAAATTGTAGGATTGTTGTATTACAATAAAATATTCATACTGAATTCCTATATTTTATAGCCTTTCTTATGGGAAACAATTTTCTAAAAATGTAAATTTGATATTTTTTTTAATGAGAGCACGCACACACACACTTACGCAGCGCGCGCACACACACATATGCGTATTTGTCTAAATATATTTATATTTTCACGAAATTAATTTTTTTGAGGAATAATACTATAAAATTTTATTCAGTCGTTTGAAACATGTTTTTATAGTAGCATACGAATTAACTTATTAAGTTTTATAAAAATAATGTTTTGATGTTTTTGATATTTTTTTTATTAGATTGTAATTTTTCTTAATTTAAATATTCGATAAAATTGAGTTTCTAACATTATAATCTTAATATTTATGGAGGTTATTGTTTTTTTTTTAATTAAAAGAAATAACCAGTTGATTTATTATTGTGAGATTTTGAAAATAATTATTAATTTTTCAAATCTGTAATTGTTTATTTATTTATTTAAAACTCTTTGTCAAGCGTTGTTAGCCGAGAGATCATCGCAGCCGCCTTGCAAGCAAGTAGTTGGTTGCAGACGGTTGTGGGTTCGGGTCCCGGCCGATGCTATGACATATGAAAAAAAACAACAACAACTCTTTGTTATATTTTAACTGTCTTTCCAAGGAAGTTTAGACACATCTATAATTATTAGAGCATAATGAGATTCTTGTAAATATTTAACATCTTTGCTTATATGCAATATAATATGAGAACAATCAATTTTAAATAAATATATATTGATAGCTAGATAAAGAGATCATTTTTATTTTTAATTAGAATATATTAACAACAACATTAAGACACTAAACTGAAAACTAAAAACTAAGTTATTTTTTTATTGTTTATAAATAGTCAATCAAAGTTAAGTCTTAGATAAATAGACCATTTTTATTCAGATGTTAGTTTTTTAACTTTTTTTATTACATATTTTATATGTAGAAACTTTTATTTCAACATTATAGTTCGTTACATCGAAATACTGTAATAAAAATGATTTATCGATTCTAAAATCTTCCCAGAAATCTTTGCAATACTATTTTACTAAACACTAGAAATTCCATCTGTTCCAACTGGTTTTTTTTAAATATTTTTATATTCCTTTATTTTTTCATGCATTGGTGAAAATTATAGATGGATTGCTGTCTTTTTTTGTGCCAGTCATCTTTGCTACAGTTTTAGTAGAATATCAGTTATCTGCTTACCCATTTCAGTTAAGTTTGAACCATCTTCATCATCTATTAAACAGGCAAAACGCTCCATACAGTAGTGCCACCCTGTGCCAACCAGAGTAATCAATGGATGCCTGGTTGGCACAGGGTGGCACTACTATATGGAGAGTTTTGCCTGTTTAATAACAGTTATGTGCTAGCATAAGAGATGGTGATCATGTGATCTTCATCATCTACTAATGTTTTCAAATGATTAAAAAGTTCTACTTTAAATTTATTGCAATGGCTTTAAAGATTAGAAATATCAATTGCTAATATTATTTTTTGTAGTTTTTTTAGCTTTGCTTATAATTCCTATCTTACATACCCTGGGTGCTTTGGTGTTGTTGGAAGAGCATCCAATTTGGTATTGGGAGGTCCCACGATCAATTCTGATGCTTGCAGGTGTGACACATTTCTTATGAACTCCTGGGCAATAATACCATCTTCCCTTTTATATATTTATTACATCTTAATAATTGATAATCACTTCCTGTGATAAATTTAATAATAGCATTACAATCTTGAAATACATATTTTCCATTAGTCAAAATATAATTCAATTTTTCTATACCTTCATTTGAATGTTTCCATGTCCATTCTGTTTAACATTTTTTTGAAGGGAGAATTCAAACTATATATTGTTTCTTATTTTTGTAAATTTCTCAAGTCAGTGACTTTTTTTATTCTTGACACCATAGCCAAATTTACCCACAGCACTTTTACTTTTTACTCATTTCTCAACTCTATCATAAAAGACTCCTATGACAATTTTATAATGTTATTTAATGTGATCAAAAGAATTTGGTACAATCATATAAAAATTCTCCCCTTCTATATCACAATGAGTATTTGTTGGAGCATAGACTTGAATAATCTGTAATTAATATCCTCCAAAATTTAAATAATATTTAAATACAAGTATATTGAAATATACTAGAACTTGCCAATCTATCTGATATATCATCAATCTCCACAAGGTTCTTCTTCCACTCTTTATTTATTATGAATCTCATTTCACTTGTGCTTCCAATGTTTGTGCATTTGTAGTTACAACCATTTTAAATATCAATTGTTTCTTTACCTTTTATTCTAACATTACAAGATCTAACAATGTTCCATTTAATATTAGATGGAATTTAGAATACTATTAAATGGTCTTTTTCCTAGGGAATGATATTTATTCTTTGAGCCTTATGATGAATTACATTACTAATATTTATCAGAATATTATTAATTTTTGATCAGTGGAGAATGTTGACTAATAAAATTTAAGAATGGATGGTTGGCCACTCTTATAAAACATCTATTGATGTGAAGTGCTGTATATTCATAGTACACGAGTGGATAGGTTGTTTTATTCCATTTAAATTACACACATATATTAATATTTAGTGAAGAATGTTGTGTTAATATTGTATATCTCAACACACTTCTAATTTTGTCTAAAGTACTTTTTATATAAAAAATGCTTATATTTATAAAAGGATTTTGTTGTTATTGTTGATTTTAATTTGAAACAATGAATTGTTTTTAGTAATGAAATTGTAACCATTTATTATTAAGCTGCCATATGTAAGTTTCATTTTATGTATAAAAAAAAACCTTTGCAAAAAGGAAAGTAGGTGTAAAAAAAAATCTAAGCTGGATGGTGATGAAATGACTCATTCCACCATAATTCTGCAGATGAATGTTTTCTATATACAAAAATTGTTATTCTTATTTATTTTGGGATGTAACATCAAGGCACAAAAATAGCCATCTGTCTTTGCATCCATAATTAATTTAAATTCAGAAAAAAGACTATTAGTATCTATTAAAAAATCATGCAGTTTTGCTTTTCATATTACAAAACAACGGATGTAGTTTTCTTACCTTTGTTCTTAAAGGGAAAAAAATGAAAAAGATTTTCATGTATAAATATGCTAAGTTCTTTTCTGATAGTAGCTTCAGCAGAATAGCAACTTAGTTAAACAGCTCTTTAAATTAAGTTTTCATGAATCTGAAACTATAAGTTACTGATTTTACCACTAGATAGTCACTAGTTAAGCTACCAAGACTTGAAAAATAGAAACGAATAATATCATTTGAAAATTATATTTTGCATTTACTAACCTACATGTTATTACTAAGATTTGTATATATTTGGAAAAGTATAAATAAAATTTGTATTTTTTAAAAATACCTAGCTTTTCAGGTACCTGATTAAAAAAGTCCAACATATAAATACAAACATTATGAAGAATGTTCAAATTTAAATGTTTACTTGTAAAAACTTTTGATTATAATTAGCATTGACTTTTCTAATATTTTTTACATCATTAAAATTTAGTTTCAAAAAAAGAATTTGTTTACTTTCAACATTGCACAATTTCAATCATCACTCTGGAATCTCTTCCCTTCTATAAACTTATCTATTAAATTTAACAAATGGTAACCAAATGGAGTCAAGCCAGACCTGTGCAGCAATCATCCTTGAAGTTTAGCACATTAATATGATATAGACTCTATGGTTAACTGAATAAAAACCCACTGTGCTATATTTAATGTTTAAATGTCACATGATCTTCCATGTAATTAACCATTTGATTATTTTAATAGTTGAGACAGTATATTCCATTTCAATCATAATGATTTAAATTATTTAAAGAAGATATTGTGGAAAACAAAATAATTTTAGAGTATTTTTTTTATAATGTTAAATGCTAGTCGATTTCATTTTACTCAGGTTAGTCAAATATCATTGTTAATTAAAATATATAAGATAATAGTATAGTTGTTTTTTGGGTGGGGTGGGATTGGAAAAGCCCAATAAAAATTTCAGAAATAATGATATAGTTTTATTTAATAGATTTGTCACTATAATTTACATTTTATAGAAAAATAAACACTTTAATGTGGTGCATTATGAGATAAACCAGCAACACTACATGGTTTTTTCAAAAGAAATTATTTTCAGCCTATATTCTAATCGTATATTGAAAGCTTAAGCAATCAAAAAGAGACTAGATACTAAAATATCTTCATTTTCAGACTTGTTTCTGATTTTTACTTTCATCAATGAGTAATAAGAGTCAAATCTGTAGCTACAGTATTATTACATTTATCTTTCCATATTTTACTCTTTTATATCATTCAAGCTAATAGTGTTAAATTAGTAAAAATAATCAGTTTTATTGTAAGCTTATTACTTTTTGTCTAGGAAAATTACTACCAACAACTATTATGCTTCCAATAATACCACCGCCCTCTACTTTAAAGACATGTACTGCAAGCTTAAATAATCAAAAAACGCTGGCATAGTGCTATAATATCCTTATTCATAGATCAGTTTTTAATATTTTCCTTCATCTGTTGTCCATTCATTATTCAAGTTTACAGTAGATAGCTCAAGGTAGAATGAACTAAAGTCTGAGTTAAAAAGTATGGATTGTAAATTGTAAATGTATAAACATCTTCTACTATCAAACTTTGGAAATGTTTTCAGAAATACATAGGCTTAAAATTATTTTTCCAGATAACTTACCCAAAGCCCACCAAGCTATTGATGTAGACTTCTTAAATAGACACTTACTTTCTTCTTCTTCTTTTTCTCTTCCTCCTCATTATTATTATTATTCAGAATATAAAAAATACTAGTCTAAACCAAGTTGGTCAGATGTGTGCTGATATACAAATAGAACATTAAAAAATTTGGTTGTTGTGTGAAGCAATGGGAAAATGTTATATTCCAATTGGTGATGAGTTCATAGTTACCTTTAACTTTTAAACTACTGTATTTACTTGTTTGTATGTTATCATTATACTTATAAGGTTTAGTGCAAGAACAAATTGATAAATTTAAGAGCTAATGATCTATTATGCAAATCAATCGGTCTCTTCTGGTGTTTGCACATTTTATAATGCCTCAAACAATAAATCATTTGCTTATTTTTATATTTTACACTATTATTGATAATTCAAACATTACATTATTTAGATTTAAAATGATTTATATAGAAGCTAACTTTATGAAAACAAGTATGGAATGAAATGAATTCAGAGTGTTTACTTATATTGGGGCATAGAAAGTATTCTATAAAATATAAGAGTGACTTAAAATATAAAAAGTTTTAACAAAAAAGTAAAGGTACTTATGCATTATTTGGTCTACCAATCTTTGCAAACATTTGTTAATTATATAGTTTCATGGGCCTACATGTATTTGTTTATGTTTTTTCAATTTTATTTTACTGAATATATTAAAAAAAAATTATAAATTCCATTCAGAAAGTTGATTTCATTTTTTTAATATTTATATTATAACATTACATTTCAATTTTTAATTTTCATATTAATGCAAAAATAATAATAAATAATGTAGAAACATTATAATTAATTATAATTAACAATAATAAATAAAAGGTAAATATTTTAATGTGTAAATACAGATGTTTATATATATTAAAACTGTAATAAAAAATTATCACCTTTCTTTATAATTAATGCACATAAAGACATTTCATGTTTTTTATATTAATAAGTTAAAGTCTGCATTAGTGAGCACAATGTGGTGCTTTACATGTCTATTTTTTTATTTTCATATTACTAAATTGTCTTAATACAAAAAAATAATCATAAATAAAGTGGAAATATAATGAATTTTTGTAGAAATGTTTCTTTTTTTAAAATAATAAAAAAAAGTAAATATTAAATATGGCTGCTTTTTGTCAGCCATTTTGTTTTAAATATTTATTGTAGATCCTTGAAACTGTATAATTGACAAATGACTGCCATGTTAAATAGACCAGATAATGTGCAAGTACCAAAGCAAATAATATCATGCCCTGCAACACAAAGAAACCTGCTACTTTGATTTTGAATAGTCAAATAAAAATAATTTTACAAAAATCAGTTTAATTACTTTGAGTGTTTTGTATTGTTTGATGCAATAGTAGAATATTCAACTTCTAGAGTTTAAAGTACATAGATCATGCTTTCAACTCCATCACTTCCAGCCATGTACTTCTTAATAAGTTTTTACACAGCAAAACTATTAGATTATTTTATTTTTTGAATTAAAACTAGACCAAATATTTTATTTTCGAACAAACAAATAATTGAACATGTACAGTTTTTTTTTAAATACTGAAAATATTAACTTTTAAAATTATATGACATTTAATCCGAGTTATTATTTTGAAAAGTGAATTTTTATTTTTGAAGAAAAAAATTATACATATATAATTTAATTTAATATATAATATGATAAATATCAAATCATTATGGAAATAGGTCTCCAAACTGATTTTTTACAAATTCAATTTGGACTTAATGAGATTCATATCTATAAATAAATTACAATTTAAAGATATAATTGAACCTTCTAATCCTCTTAGTAAAATATATAAGTTTAGTTATATTTTTGAAAATCATAGCAGGAATTGGATTCTGGAGAATGAATCGAGAGGTCAGGAAGATCATACATGTTATGCTTCTAGCAAAAGTTATATTAAAAATTTTAAATTTAATGTAGTCAAATCTTTTTTGTTGTATGTAAATAAATATGTAGAGATAATTTATTTTAAAAAATACTAAAAAATATTTTTGGGAAAAAAATTTACTTCATAATAATTTAAATATGCTCAAGATTATAAGATGTAAGTTCAAAACAAATTTTTTTGAGTGAATTGAAAATTATAAAATATATTTCAAATAGTCAATTCATAATTAGCAAAATTAAAAAAAAACACACTTGTTAACCTGAAGTTACCCACTTTTAGAGAACTGGAGATATTTTTTTATCTGTATTGAACTGGTTAAATGATTTAAATATATTGATTTAAATATCTACTATTTATTTTTTATTCAATCCAGATATTATTAATTACCAGACTGTATTTGACCTAAATAGGTTGATGTTTTTTTAATTAGTTGCTTTAACAATTTTTATTTCAATATTTTCTGTAAATTAAACAAAAGATTTTAATATTATGTATTAAACATGAGAAATGTATCCGACCTAAATACTGTCACTTCATCTTCATTTATATATTAACCAAAACTTTTTAAGATTTAATTTAACAAAAAAAAAATTAATATTATATATTAAACATGAAAAATGTAGCTACCCAGAAATTCTGGCATTTTGCCTTCATTTATAAGCAAATCAAAACTAAATATTAAAGCAACTATCCTACTAAATATCACATTTTAAACATGAATTTATATACTGTAATCACATTTTTTTCATGATTTAAATAGTATATCTTTGTAAGTCAAAACACATATACTGATTTTTTTCCGATTGTTTTTTTCTTAAGTTTTCACATAAACGTAATAATACGCTAACCAAAATTCAATTTAAATATGTTACTATAGTATCTATTTTTCCCTCCTCACATAACACATTTTAAACATGAATTTATATACTGTAATCACATTTTCTTCATGATTTATATAGTATGCCTCTGTAGTTAAAGTCACATATTTTAAAAGCATTTTTTAATGGCGGAATCACTTCCTTCACAGTTTTTTTAATTGGTTGAGAATTTGTCACATGACATTGGACAAACCTTCATACATTCATCAATCAGACAACAGAAAAAAATAGGGATTTTATATATAAGAATTCAAGATAATGTATCTGAACACAACAAAAATAATAAGGTATTGCACACACTCATGCAAACCTGCATATGACATATATGTTTTTTTAAAAGTAAATAGATGAACATTATCTTTAAAAAGTTTTAATATTAAATAACTATAGTATTATTATTTAAAAATAATTTCTGTAAAGTATTTTTTACAATTGCTTTAATATTCAGTGTTATATATATACAAAAAATAATAAAATATAGAAAAAAAATGTACTTGTATATACAATTAACTTAATATTTTATTCAGAGGACTCGTTTTTATCAGAAAAAATATATATATTGTGGAGACATGGACTATGAATTATGCCTGTTTTGTTTTATATCCCCCTTGTGTACAAATATATATATATATATATATATATATATATTTGTACATAAGCAATTGTACACTATATATATATATATATATATATATATATATATAGTGTACAATTGCTTATGTTTTTTTTTTGTAAAACATTGACTAAAATAGAATACATATTGTTTATTAAAATGTAAGGGTATAGTATTTTTTAACATGCACATATATGTAATACAGATGCTTTTTTATATGTATACTATGTATATAAAATTAAAATTATAGTATAAAGAAAATTAAAAATAATAAAATAGTTATTAATAATATATTGAGGAAATTCACATATATATATTCTGAGACAATAAGAATAAAAACAACTACCATATTTTTTTTTCATATGTCAAATGCATTGACTGGGAAGCAAACCATGGCCAGCTGCTTGGAAGGCAGCTATGCTAACCACTAGGCCACCAATGCTTGACAACAACTACTATATTTTTATTTATAAAATATAATAAATAGTAAAATATCTGACTTTCATTGCTATTAAATATGCTGTGGGCAATATTTTTTTTTTCCAATAATTTTTTCTTTTGTAGAAGCATAATAGTGGGTCTATATGTAATTGTTTGATGTTTTAAAGTCAATATTAATTTTTAATATCTTAAAAAAATTTGTAAAACTTTTAGCATTATGCTCAGAAAATATTCTATTGTGCAACATTTTGCACATTTATTTTGAAAAGGATAATAAAGGAAGAATAAAATATATTTGCTTTCAACATAAATTGAAGCAATATTATTAATATATATAATGATGTATGGTGCTCCAATAAGAAAAAATAACTACTGGCATATTGTAAAATTTATTTACAAATTTTACTTTTTTAAAAAACATAATCACATAGAATATATAGGGTATATGAGCACAGACTTTCAGATGACCCACCACTCACCATTCTATCTTATATAACTGATACATTGAACACATTTATGTCAAAAAGATAAATAATCATCAATATACATATTTCATGCTAAAATAGCAATCATGAGTTGGTCCAGATTATCATCTCTAGACATATATGTAATAAATGCTCAGATATATATTAAGATAGCCAATCTTCATGCTTTAATGGACAGACTTCAATCCACTCCACATTGTAACTCTTCAACCATCCATCCACTTAAAAATCTGATAATGGAAGGCTCATAGGCCACCCTGAGGTCAAGATTCTTGTCATACCCATGTTGACCTAAAGTCAATCTGACCCCTCATGTACAGGACATAATCCATTTAATACATATACAAGGGATGGGAAGACATTTCTACTATGTAATAACTGAAATACAGGCTTATTATATATCTATATCAATATATGTAACATATAAGGTATATGAGCACAGACTTTCACATGATCCACCACTCACCACTCTATCTCATATCACTGATACACTTGAACACATATATGTCAAAAAGATAAATAATAACCAATGTATGTATTTCATGCTAAAACAGCAATCATCAGTTGGTCCAGATCAGAGAAGAAAAAATGGCTGTTTGAATATTGTAAAATTTGTGATTTTTTTGTTGTTGAAGTAATGTAGTTAGGTATAGCATAATTGATAGCTCCATTGTATATCAAATTCTGTTAATAAACAATTCAGTCACCCCTTTGGTCATTTTGCATCGGCTGAACAATCTAATAAATAATGGGTTGTTGAAATGTTTAATAGCAGCATTTGATTCATTAATCAATACTGGAAATTGCATATAATATTGTAAAATAATAATGTATTTACTACATATGCTTGAAAATTTACTGCTCAGTATTCTATTTCAAACAATTGATTAAATTAATCACAAAACATCTGAGTCCCAAGATACAGTTTGATTGCATTAACGTAGTCAGTTATCCCAGATGACTTCACATTATGTGTAATTAATTTATCCACAGTATTTATTGCAACTAGTTTGCAATCTTTGTAGTGATTTTTTACACTTTGGGTAAAAAAATCTACCTTATTTAAAAATTGATACCTATGAAATTGTCAGCAAGAGTGTAAAAGAGCTGACAGTTTAGATTATGTCATAATCAAATATTTCTTTTTTGTATAATATAGGATATATACTAGAGCTTTATCTTAAATTCAATATTCACAAATCTAAAGGTCCAGATTTAATTCCTTATGTGAGTACTATCACACTAGTGAGGCCAGAAATACATGAAAAAGAGAGGAGAATAATGCCATTTGAAACATTGTGTTATGTAATAACATGTGTGTATTCAAATAGTTGAATGTATTTGGAAAGCTTAAATAACATTTAATATTTTTTTCTAAAGACATTAATATTTAATATTAGATGACAGAAATAATCCCAACATATAAAATAATCCTAATCTATAATTAATACAAAAATTCTATCATCATGAACCTTTAGACAAACGAAAATTATGCAATTAGTTGAATAATTATCATAAAGCATTCTTCAAAAAAATTCTGGAAATATAAAAAATGTTTGTGCTTACATCTCTCTACAAGGGGTTAAAAGTGGATAGAAACCAGTCCCTACCTTGCATGAGAGTGGTGCAGTAAAAATTACACTACAGAAATATTATTCATTATTTGAATAATCTCTAGTCTAATGAATGATTAATAAAAATTATCAATGTACTTCCATTAAATGGTTTGTGTCATAGTTTATGAGGGCAGAAAGTTTAATACTTATCAATTAAACTGTAATAGTTTGCTATATGCATATACTGAACAATGATATAAAGATATGTGTAAGAGATTCTGGTCTGGGCCTACTGATGAGTGTTGGTTTAGCATAAAATGTGCATATTGGGGATCATACATCTTTTTTGCACATCTTTTGTCATATGTTTCTGATTACATCTCTCTACAAGATGTTTAAAGGGAATAGAAACCAGTTGCTATCTTGCATGAGAATGGTGTAGTAAAATATTACATTTCAGAAATATTATTCATTATTTGGATAATTTCTAGTCTAAAGAATGACTAATAAAAATTGTTACTTTACTAATGTGTTTTAGATAAATTACATAACACGTTTTTATATTATTCTATAGTCATATAATATATATTCTTAAAATTTTCTTTCAATTAGTTAAATAATTTTGTTTTCCATATCTGTCAATAAATAAATATTACTTCGTATTCTTTATTCCAAACACTTTTCAGCAATATTATATTTTTCCTTATTTTGCTAAATAAAAAATGTTTTCCCCTGTAAAAATTATGCTGTTTAGAACTTTAAGTTGTCATTTTAAATCAGGTGTTCTTAAACTTTTTGTTGCATGGATTCTTTCTGAGAATGTAATGGCAGATATATGTATATGACACAAACCTCAGAATGCAGTAGCAGATAGTTTTATGACATTCAACATTGATGTATGTTACTTGTCTTAATGCTGAGTCATTGCAAAATGGCACTCTTATAGTTCAAATGGTCAGAAGCAACACTTTTGAGATTACTCTCTATTCATTTTTATTCTCTATTTTTAAATAGTTTGTCAATTACACCATCTAATAGTTTGTATACAGAAGTGATGTGATCATATATGTTCTAGTGTCAGAACTAAAAATTATTGTGATTTCAAAATATGGATGGGTGTAAAAAATGTTTTGAAATATGCTGTAACTGTAATGTGATATAAAATGAATATTATATTAATGAATACATTTCATAAATGAAGACAATACTAGATTTCAGTTAGAGTCTAAAGAAACTGTAGTTGATTTAATTTTTATTCACATTGAAGTATATCCTGAAATCTTTTCATGAATCCCTTGGGGATCTATAAACCCTTGGTTAAGACATTCTGCTTTTAAGTATAAGATGCTGGATTAAATATTATTACTAAAGTAATGACAACAAGTGATCAATTATTATTGATTGAAAAACATGAGTAACTGAACTTTCATAAAAACTAAAAATAGAATTTTTGTATGATTCAACCTTTTTCTTGCCAATTTACTATATTACTATTTATAGGGGTTCAAACTCAGACTTTCACACGATCATCCAAACCATTTCATATTGCTGACCCACCTGATCACTCACATGTTGAAAAGATAAATAATCACCAATATACATATTTCATGCTAAACCAGCAGGTGTGTGTAAGTCTGTACAGTGTATTAAATTATATATTACTGTTTCTATATTTTGAAATTGTCAAAAAATAAATTCAATTTTTAAATCTTTATTATTATGGATCTTTGGCAAGTTTAAAAGAATTTTCATGAATATAGCAAGATTGTCTAAGAGGGTGATTTATGCCCAATAAATGGATAAAAAATGTTAGACTTTGTAGATTGAAAAGATAGGACAGAACCATCTGATATTCTTTAGTGAATTTCATAATAGTTTTTAGCCTGGGAACATCTTTGATGATGAGAATTATATCAATTACATATGTAAATCTAAAGGTATAACATATAATGTGTAACTCAACTAATCCCTGATTAGTTTTTTTTTTATCTTAAAGAAGGTCAATATATATTGCAAAAAGATGGATATGAAGTTAGATTTTTGGAGTCATGCTGGAGTGCAGTAAAATTACAGCTTTATACAAATTTGTATATTTTTTTGTATTTTTATATTGGACTATTTCCATAATCTAATATGAGTATTGAATGTCTTTAGAAAAATTTAACTTTATTTAAATATTCCAAATACATTCAACTTTTAGTAATAGCACATCAAACAGGTTGTATATGCACAATGTTTCAAGAGGTATTATTCTCCCCTCTTGCTGGCTTGACCAGTGACAGTACTAGGGATTTGAAATGGGACCCTTAGATTCTTGAGTATTGAATTTTAAAGTAATACTCTAACCAACTGAGCAGAGCATTACCGTAAAATTCAATACTTAAGAATCTAAGGATCCAGGTTCGAATCCCATGCTAGTACTGTCACTGGTCAGGCCAGCAACACCTGAAGAAGAGGGAAGAATAATACCTCTTGAAATGTTGTGCAGATACTTTCCTGTTTGATGTGCTATTATTAACAGTTGAATTTATTTGGAATATTTAAATAAAGTTAAATTTTTCTAAAGGCATTCAATACTCATATTAGTTGATGGAAATAGTCCAATATAAAAATACAACTAAAACACCATCATCACAAACCTTATAGGAAAACACATATATTTATTGTTTGTAATGTAAATTGTTCACACCTTAAAATCATATATAGGTTCATTAGTATCATTTATCTTAATGGAATAATAAAAAAAAAAACAATTACCAAAGTCAAGGGTCACATAGTCAATTTAGGTGATAATTTGCTATTTTCTTGAGCATGAAGTAATGTTTCTTTGATCTTAAGGGATATATTTTTTGGCTTCAACAAATGATGTTCTATTGGCTGTTAAGAAATAACTTCAGAGTGTAATATTATAAGATTGATTTTTATTAAGTGTATAATTTCACTCTACTCTGACTTTGGCTGGTATTGTGCTATAATATCCTCATTCTCAGATCAATTTTGGCTTCTCCTTATTAGTGAGAAATGGGATTCAAATTTGAACTGATGCAATTATGTATATCTCTATATTACTCAAATGTTGTCTTGGGTTCAAAATCTTAAAAATTCTTTTAATTTAAATAAAATAGTTTGATTAGTATGAAGGAGTAAAAATTAACTGTAGTTTTTAGATGTATACATGTATTATTTCCAGCTTTGAATCTTACTTCTAACTGATGAAGATAGTATATATTTTTACTTATGAAATGTTTATAAGTTAGAATATGCATATATATAATAAAAAGTTGCAAATAGTTTTGCTACAATTATTCAGTACTTTATAATAAATATTGTGAAAGGTTAGGAGTAACATATTAACCTATTTAAATGTTAAGTTATGGTAAATTTTATAGACATCATACAAGGGTTTTAAAAATTTATTTAAATAAAAACATTAAGATTCTTCAGTTTATATAAATAAGTACTTTCGTTGCAATTATTTACCATTTTTTAGAATGGTATGTAGAGGGTTAATGCATCAAGAGGTGTTTGGATACCTGGAATTATTATTAATGCACTTTGTTTTTAAACTATGATCATTTGTTAAATATGTATGCCATGCAGTATATACTAGGGAAATCATGATTAAGCTGTAGCAATAGTCCACAGTTATGAAATTAGAGAGAATTGATCACTTGAGATTACAATATCATCTTGAATATTTGTATGAATAAGTTATATTGTGAATCTTATTTAGTATATTTGGTATACTGAGAGTTATATACAAGAATAATGAAGGTTTTTTTATTAGGAAGTAGATAGCCTCAAATAATAAGATAAATCAAGCCTCTTTAATCTTATGTTTCATATCATTATGATTAGTGCAAACCATCTATACTTTTTAGGTTAAGAACATGACCAAATATTCTTTAATATTTTAAAAATATTCACAATACTATAGGAACTATTTAAATTTTATTATACATATACATTAAATACATCATAAATACATAATCTATTAATGCTATTTATTTAACCCTCTATAGAGATTTATAGAAGCTTTTATAGTTTTATATACAGTAATATTTGATGAAAAACTGATAAAACCTATCAAAAGATACATGTTTCTTATCTGTTAAACCTGAATTCATCAGCTGCCAGAAATGTGACTTGAGATCAAATGAAATATAGTAATTAAGTTGATATCAAAGTTTGAATATGAATTATGGCTTTAATCAAATTATCATTAAAATTATTGTTCAAACATTAATATCAAATTGCACATTATGAGTGTATTTAAATGGAAATTAAATTATTAAGTCTAATATAATTTCCCATGCATCTGATAAAGTTGTTAAAATTGGCAAAACTCTCTCCTTAGAGTAGTGCCACTCTAAGCAAGACAGAGTAATCAATGGATGCCAGAAGGGTTGTGCATAAAATCCCTATCCAGTGCCTACTCACCAATATCCCCAAACTAGTTTCTGGCTTATGGTCTTTGTCAGTGAGGAGCCTTGGATCTTAGAGCACTGCACCTAGATCTTAGGATCATGTGATGTTTTAAGGTTTAACATCTGATAAAGTTTAAATTGATGAACAGAAATTTTTTTTTGTAAAAGACATGTAGTAGATTTTTTATCAAATGTTGCCATATATATTTTAAGTTTTTATAAATTTTTATAAAGGGCACAAAAAAATAACATTAATAGATTAGACACACATATATAGATATATGATGTTTTAATCTTACATTGATGTTCACTGCATCATAATAGAAATAAAAACAATTTGATTCCTGACATTTTCTGTAATTGATTTATTATTTCAATGTAATCATGTTTTTTTAAAGACATATAAATATTACCTTGACAATGACATCCAGCTCTGAAAATGCATAAAGTTGTATTTAAGAATTTCAATATTTTCTTTGAATATAAAGTATTATGTCTTTATTTCATTACTTTTCAATATCAGAATTAGAAAAATTATGTTAATATTTAGTATATTCTGTTTTACTATCATGATTTATTTGTTTGACTAGCTATTATTTTTATTTACCTGTTGTGGTTTTGACATCACATGGTTTATTTTAGCACTATCCATATTAAGAATCTCTTGTGTGAAAATTTTATCATAATTCAGTGCAACAGTTCTCTTCCATCTATACCATTTGGATCTAAATTGTGATATGGATGTAAAAATTTATGAATAATATTGAAATGTATTATGTATTTTTATTTACGAATATATATGGATGCATGCAGGTATTGTATATGTCATGTGAACAAAAATATAAAATGTAGATTTTATTTCTTTTTTATAATTAATATTTTTTTGCATTCTTGGTTAACTGAAAATAGTGTTTGTGATGTTTTAGTATGGAAAACTACAATATTTTCTAGGCTTTGATCATTACATAAATAATAATGGAATCCAAGAAAATTGTATGCCTTCATATTCAAGCTTGCTCATGGAGCTAGTATCGCAGCTCTAACACCATTACTTCTTCTACCAAAACTCGTTATGAGTTTTTAAATGCAAACCATTTGATTATTTCAATTTTAAACTTTTTTCCATTAGGAAGCAAATTATTATTTGGAAGAGTATTACATATGACTCAACTTCTCTTAGGATCTGTAATTCCACAATAATGGACAAATATTCCAAATTCTTAGCATTTTGAAAACAGGTTGCCAATTTACTAATATTTAAGTCTTTCTCTTTATTTTAAGAATAAGGATTATCACTATCATTTTATTTAGAATAAATTTGAGAAGTAATTTATTAAAAGACTTGCATTCTTCAAATATTGGAATATATTTAAAAATATATAATGTAGGTTGTTTTTTATTTAATCTGTGCTGTTTTTGATTAGAAGAATTGTTTATTATAAACAGGGTAAGTATATAAAATCTTTTCATAGGTCTACTTTTTTCCAACATTGAATTTTATTAATGGCAGTCAAGCACTTTTTGATGTTTCTTGTTGCATTTATTGAGTATAAACTTCTAGGTGAAAATTAAAAATGTAGTTTTTGGTTTCAAAACCCAATTGAGCTAAGAAAGTAATAAATAATTCTGGGCTAAGAAAAAAGTAAATAAATATCATTAAAGTTTAAGTAATTGCTATCTTAATATAGGTTGAGCACTGATTGTATATATGTGTGGCAGATTATGATTTGGCCCAACTGATAAGTGCTGGTTCTGCATGAAATACGTATATTGGGATCATCTATCACTTTTGCATGTATGTGTGTCATGTGTATTGTCTGTTTGAGAAGGAATAGAGGACAATTATAGATTGAAAAATCCTAAATTCAACTCCCTCTACTTATATATATTTAAACAGAGATCATTTTTACATTGAATACCTTTCTCATGAAGTTGTTTAAATTAGAACAAGCGCATGCGAGAGATTTCAGTCTTTCAATTTAATTTCTGTTTGCACTTTATAAATAAATATTATTTGCATAACAACTTATGGGAAGTTATTACAAAAATTATGAATGAGACCATTAGCAATGCTGATCTAAGAAATTATAAATTTGAAGGCAACATTTTTTTATTAACAATTCCGCTTTTTCAGCATTTATACATTGGATAGTTGATTATTCAGCTATTTGGCTATACTTTTCATCAATAATTTCTGGTTATTTTTATCTGGTGATTAAACATTTTGGATTTAATTTTTTAAATATATATCTATTTGCCTTTCATATTATTTGCTTGAAAAAATAATACTATAACACTGATAGAATGTAATTTCATTACTGAAATCTGTTATGATGTCCTATTTTTTAAAATAGTTTTGCTTTTTCCCATTGCTTTTAATCTCAATTAAAAAAATTCTATCTTTACACACCTGAATTTTAATACTCTTTATTACAGTTTTAGATGTGAATTGTTTTGAGTGCTTTACACCTCTGAAGAAGACTGTGATCTAGTTGAAACTGCAAACAAAGATAACTTCAATAATAAACATTGAATTTTAAGTATACAAGGATTAAATTTATTAGGTTTGAGATCTGATACTTTTCTTGTCCAAATAAGATATAATAGATTTTCAAAATTATCATCATTTAGTTTTTAAACAACTTTTTAGTTTAGTTACAATAAGGATCTGATTTGAATATTTGTAGTCAAGCCTTGATCAAAATTAGGTATGCAAAAGTACATGAATACTCAAAAATGTCTTTTTCTTCATTTTTAAGCAGCTTTACTTGATTTTTTTATTCTTTAATAGAATTTTACTTTTCATTTTTTTTTCATTCTTTTTTTTTTTTTTGTATTTAAATTAAACAATATTTCTCAAAATTTTAAAATATTAATGCATGACATGTATTTTAGGAAACAGAATATTTGTGAATTGTATATATATATTTTTTTGTGTGTGAAAAAGTTTAGTATACCAATACTCCCCCTCCCCTTTTGGTCTGGGGGTTTTATTAACTTTTCCTTTTCCAAACCCCACAAAATAATAATAATATAATCTTTTATCCTGAAACTTAGAATTAACATATATATATATATATAACTGAATATTTTTAAATATAGTAACTAAATAATTAAAAAAATTTATCCACTTATGAGCGCTTTCGATTATCCCAGTAATCTGTGTCAACTAAAGCTTTGAAATGTTAACTTTCCCACAAGTCCATGACCTTAATGTTTGCTGCTTGCTTGTTAATTAAGTCATGTTTATATTTGTATATTAGCATAGCTTCCTTTATTTTTCTTTTATTGTTATTTTTTTCAATCTGTTTTTTATGACCATAATAAATCATGTATTTATGGTTTTGACTTCAATTTTAACAGTGTAAAAATATTGCAAATTGAAAAAAATAACAATAAAAGAAAAATAAAGGAAGCTATGCTAATATACAAATATAAACATGACTTAATTAACAGGCAAGCAGCAAACGTTAAGATCATGAAATTGTGGGAAAGTTAACATTTCAAAGCTTTAGTTGACACAGATTACTGGGATGATCGAAAGTGCTCCTAAGTGAATAAATTTTTTTTAATTATTTAGTTACTGCATTTACAAATATTCAGTTATATAATTACGTATATTGCTTTAAAAATACAGACATCGAATCATAATATTATATATATATATATATGATATACTACCAGTGAACTGCTAATAGACATTCATCAATCTCAACCATTGAGCATGTGCTCTGAAACATTAACTCCAGGCTTGCATTCTGAAATAAATGTGAAGATGGTTAAAACAAAGAATTCAAGAAGTAGCATAGTTGAATTTTATGAGTTGTTACTGCTTCCTAATTTGAAAGATATACAAGGGGTTGTGATAGATATGGACCATGATGTTAATTTGAAGTGGATAGGTTCACACAATAATTCAAACTTTATTTAATTCATAAAAAATCAAACTGGAATAGCATTATTTAGCTTCTTCAGGTGAATAATCAAATGAAGTTGATGGTTTTATATAGATATTGAACTATTATAATTTAAAATTAAACATTATATTAGTGATCATTTATCTTTTTCACATATATATGGTCATGTGTATTGATTATATTGGATACAGTGGATGATTATAGGGATCTTGAAAGTCTGGGTTCAAGTGCCTTTTAATTAAGCATTAAATAATAAATTTTTTAAAGCTTAGTAAAAGAAACATCTATTTGTAGGACTGCAATAATCAAACATTATACATAGAACCCTAGGAGAACAAGAATATGGTTTGATGGGAACATTATTTGTCAGAACATTTTTTTATCAATTGAATTTTTTTTATCAATTCCACATAAAGGTTAAATTTTTATTATTTTGAATTAAATTTAAAACGTTTTCCCTGTCATAAACATTAAATAATTAAATTTTTTAAAGCTGGATAAAGCAAATTTAGGTATGTGCAAGCCTAAAACAGAAAGTGCTGCAGAAGAGTCCCTAATAGAACAGTTGAATAATTAGTTTCTTAGGAAATCATGTGACCTTTGAGCAACAACAGTTTAAACTTTATTCAGAGACCTTTAACTCTTAACTTCACTATTTTTTCTACTGTACTAAACCACACAGTGATAAAATAAAAAAAGGATTGCATTTCTGTGCAGAAACTTTTAGCTTTAAATTTCATCATGTGTTATCACTGTGCTAAACTATACAATGCTAATATGGAAGAGTATTTCCATATGTATACAATGGTGTAAACAATGAATTTACTTCAGAATGTAAATATACTAGCACTGTTATATATATATTGCATGAAAATAATAATCACAATTATATTTCTTTATTTGTCAATTTTTAGTGATTTTGAATAGACTTTAAACTATTTTTTAATGTACTTAAGGCTAATATGGATTGTAGTTACAGTTATTATGAATATTGACATCAGTTCAATAGTTTTGTCTTCAGAAAACTCATTCCAGTGAGTTTTATATACATACATATTAGCGAGTTTATATTTAAAAAATGTAAAAAAAAAATTTTTTTATATTTAATTTTTTTTTCATATAAAAGATCTAATTTTGGAAAGATGTTGGATTTGAGAGTAGGAAAGTAATTTTTATATGTAGCCATGAATATATTGAAATAATGGATAAATAATTAAAAGTGAAAATTATTTGAAACATAAATTTTAACTTTTCAATCTCATCTGCTTTGACCAAATAATGAATACCTCAAGAAATTGTTTTATTAGTAAAACTAGCTGTTGGAAGAGCAGAAAGTTTCTTAATCAAGTTCCAACCAAGGAAATAGGACAACAGATTCAAAATAAATGTAACTATTGTGCTCCAACTGCTGTTTTGGTGTTTAAACATAATCTTTTAAACAGATGAACATAGTTGGCAACTAAACATTCACACTTTTTGGTTTTATCAGCAATGCATTAATAGTAATTAGACCACTATAGATTAAACTGAGATCTTTATTTTCTAGTCAATAATAGTTGTATATTTATCCACAGACCAATACTGATCATTTATCTGATTAATTATGGCCAGGTTATTTATAGATATCATTGTAAAAAAGTACTAATTAAATTAAATTTGTTGAAGCAATAAATAATTTGAAGACTTTACTAAATCCTTACTCTGACTCAATTTTCCCAAGGCAGAGCCACATAGGACTCAACTACATAAATTCAGTATAAAAAAATCAATTTATTGTGTTTGCCCCATCCCCTTCACAACATTGTATATATCACATCTAATACATTAAGTAAGCAAAGGTATCACTGTTGTTTATTTGATATTTTAAATGTGATAATGCAAGAAATATGCAGCATTATATATTATGAGAATTCAAAATTTATTATATAATCTGAAGTCTTGTAATTTAATTACAGTAGTAAACTAGACTATGGATGAATGCCCTCGGCAGTGTAGTATAGAGATGGCCTGACCTCAGAATCAAAATTTCTACTATTGATTCTAAGCTGAGTAACATAAAATACTCAGTTCAGTCTAAATAAATAGAATTAATAAGTGCTTAATTTATTGTAAACAAAGGCAAAACTCCCCATACAGTAGTGCCACCCTGTGCCAAGATCTAGGTGCAGTGCTCTCAGATCCAAGGCTCCTCACTGATGATGGCCACAAGCCAGAAACTAGTCTGGGGATATTGGATGAGTATGCACTAGATAGGGATTTTATGCACAAGCCTTCTGGCATCCATTGATTACTCTGTTTGGCACAGGGTGGCACTACTGTATGGGGAGTTTTGCCTTTGTTTACAACAAATTATGTGCTAGTATAGAGATGGTGATCATGTGATGTTTGATTGCTTAATTTATTGTTACGGTGCTTGAATATCACATGATTTCCCAAGCATTTAGCTACATGATTTTAACTTGATGGAATTATTGTTCAATAGCATGACATCAATAAATCATTAAGATAGCATAGAATAAACTGTGGAAGCCACTTACTCCCACATGAAGAATTATTTGAAACTTATCGCTAGACTCATCTATAGCAACACAAATTGTCATCATTATATGGAGTGACTTGCTTCATGGTGAATAGTGATGATAAAATGGTACATTCTTCTTCACAATGTTAAAACAAAATAGTATGAAAATTTTAAAAGATAAAAGGAAATCTTTTCCACTTGAAAATTTAAGAACCTTTTTTTAATAATTCAAAATACAAAAGTAAAATAATATGTTAGTATTGAGAATGTAGCAAACAAAAAAAGTAAAAATATATTCTTTCATTTTAATATTTATAAATATACTTGATGTATATGTTATGTCAAATTCCTAGGCATTCTATAAATTGCCAAAAGGAAAATTGCCAATTTATAAAATAGTCACAGCATTAACATTTAATGTTCGAAAATATGCATGTAGTGTTAAGTTGCATGGGTATAACATGTAATTAGTATATATAACAACTGCAAGTATTAATAAAACTTATGTATACAACTTACAGTTAATTAATGAAGAATACAAAGACAATCTAATTGTTCATTATGTAATCTAATTGTTGCTGTTGTATTATTATAAATATTCTTTAAAATATGATAATATCCTGGATCTATATCTTGATGGTCCAATGCTTTAATCACTGAAGAAATGTTTATAGAATCAAATTCCTTTTCATAATCTACAAATCCAAAGCATAATGACAACTCATATTTATTTGTCTTTTCTATAACTTTTCTAAATACCTAAATATGATCTACTGTACTAAAACCACTTTTAAATCCATCTTGTTCTCTTGGTTGGTAGAAATCCAATGTTCTCTGTAGATGAGTTGTAATTATCTTGGTAAAAATTTTGTATAAAGCTGATAAAAGGCTGATAAGTCTATAATTTCTAATATCTTATTTATCACCTTTTTTAAATATTAATATTAATACTGCATTCTTCCAATCATCTGATAAATCTTTAGCATTTAGACATTTGGTATATAACTTTGCTAAAAAAAAAATTATTTCTTCACCTGCTTTTTTTAATATATCAATTATAATTAAATCATTACCTGGAACTTTTCCTTTCTTCATAAATTTAATTGCATGTCTCACATCTTTATTTAAAATTCTGAGCAATTCAGAAGATCTAATAGATATAGAAGGTACTTGTTCTTTATTACTATATAATTTTTGATAGAAGTCTTGTACCCATTTCATGATGTTATCTCTCTTTTTAGTAATAATTTCATCTTTTTTCTTATTGCAGGTATAAATTTCCAACCAATACCAAAATGTTGTTTTACATTCTTGAGACTTTTATTCTCATCTACAGCTTTCCTTGCTAGTTCACAGTTATACTTTCTTATATAATTTTCCACGCTATTTTACAAAATTCGAGATACTCAATTCTTTTTAATGCATCATTTTTGTATATCTTCATATTCCTTCTTTTTTTCATAAATTTTCTAGTCTCAGTAGAAATTTTATTACAATTAGATTACATAATGATACTAGGAAAGTCAACATTGAGAAAGGTGTAAGACAGGGTGACTCCATATCTCCAAAATGTTTTACAGCAGTGCTGCAAGAAGTATTTTGTGGATTAAAATGGGAAGTTAAAGGAGTGAAAATAAATGCAGATTATTTAAGTCATTTAGATTTTGCAGATGATGTAGTTGTTTTTGCAAATAATGCTTTAGAGTTGCAGGAGTTATTAGATGAAAATAGGAAAGTAGGACTAAAGATAAATATTAAAAAGACTAAAGTAATGTTTAATGGATTTTCTCAAAATATGAAAATAAATTTTGATTATGATGAGTTAAAAGAAGTTAATAGCTACAAATACCTTGGTCAAATTATTAATACAAATGGAAACATAATGGATGAAATTAATCATAGAATTAAACTTGGTTGGAGTGCTTTTGATAGAAATAACTTGATACTAAAGGAAATATGCCTATGTGTTTGAAAAGGAAGGTTTTTAATAAATGTGTTTTACCAGTTCTTACTTATGGATCTGAGACTTGGACACTTAATAGAAGAGCAATACAAAGACTTCAGACCACTCAAAGAAGTATGGAGAGATACATGTTGGAAGTAACAAGAAGAGATCAAAAACACAATATATAGGTAAAAGAACTAACAGGCTGATCTCATTGAAAAAATTAAAAAACTGAAGTGGAGTTGGGCTGGACATATTATTAAAAGAGATGATAATAGATGGACAAATGAAATCTTAAGCTGGATTCCAAGAGATTGCAAAAAACCCAGAAAGAGACCACATGTGAGATGGATGGATGAAATAAGAAAGTGTGCAGGGGTGACGTGGAGAAAAGAAGCTAAAGATCGAAGTTGGATTAAACTTGGAGAGACCTTCATCCTGCAGTGGATTAATAATGATTGATAATGATGACAAAGACAATACGAAGAAATTCTTTACATTCTTGAAGATACGTAAGATTTTTAAAATTCTTCACTCTTAGCGCTTTACTTCAAAAATAATTGTAAAAAAAATGCCGATATTTATTTCCTGCCTTTTCCAATATTTATTTAAATTTCATTATTTCACTACAATTATCACGTGCTAATTTCTTAACATATTTTATCACCAGAGGGCCTGTCAGTAAATATTAATAATCATACCGTGCTTGAAATTAAGAATGTGGAACTCTATAGTAATATCAGAAATTCAACTTATGGGTTTTTATTATTTAATAATAAAAACATTACTTTTTATAATATCTTTTGTTCTATTCTTTTATGATGTAATAGATTAAATACAAAAATCCCCACTCCCCGTATCTTATATTTTTTATTTCTTACATTTCACATGTATCTTGTCAATAAAAGTTTTTTTCATACTTTACCGAGAAACTATTTGTCATTTTTTATAATAAATAGACATTCTACACAATGTCTAGGGAAAGTATATAAAAATTGAAAATAAAAATGAAATTTTATATTTTGCCTAAAATCATCATACATTGTATAGAATAAACATTCTATACACTGCCTGCTTTTTATACTTTGCTGATATTATATATATAATAAGAATTTATTCTGCTTGCTGGTGTCATTTATATTTGTTTTTGTGTTTCAATTTTGATTTGATTAATCATTTGCCAATGTATCTTACGTTTCTTATGTTATTAGCTGTAATCCATCAAATCAAAATACTGGGTAGAGAATTTTAAGATAATATTATATCCTAATAATTATTTAATAAAAAAAATAATAATTGAATGATTTGTTTCTTGGAAGTTCATGTGAAGTTAAACACAAGAAGTGACAATTAAGTTACAATTGATAAACTTTAAGTTGAACAGTCTGCCACTCCACCCCTGTACTAAACTATGTAAAACTTAATTAAATATCCACACTCATAAAAATCAAAGAATAATCTACTCATTGCAGTAACATTAGAAATAGTTAAATAGAATAAGATATGCATATAATCATAATGAAAATTACAGAAAACATTGAATATTTTATTTATATATTTACATATATTTAAATAATCATCATAAATATATTTGATTTGAAATATAATCAAAAAAAAATTAATTGCTAAATTAAAAAAACATCTTATTTGCATCATTTGTTTCTACAATCATATATATATATAATGTTAAAAATTAGACTAGTCTGTCTAATAATTTAAATACACCAATTCACAATTAAAACACTAGCCAATATTAAATTATAAATAGATTACAAATGGTTTTCCTATCAAGATAGAATTCTCAATCACAAAGTATTACAACACAAAACAAATATTTTACTATTCTATTTTTTTTATAATTCCAATTCATATTTCAATCCCTTTAATGTTATCAGAAATTTTAAACAAGTTAATAGTTTCAGAACCATAAATCTTTATTAGAAGAGATTAAAATTTTTTTCTTTTCTTTCTTATCAAAGAAAACAACTTTAGTTTGTTCAATCATAAACTTATTTCTTTTATGAATATATAATTCAGAACTAACATGTTTATTTTTTAGTCTATTTTGATTAATTTTTATCTTTCAAGATACTTAGTTTAATATATATGTAAACAATACAAATAATATATAAAAATTATATGATAAACTTCTAAACACTAACCTTATTAACTCTACATTCTTTTAATCTAATAATGGACAACTAGTCATTCATTATACATAAATGAAGAAATAACATATATATTAATACTTGCATATTAAATACTATATTACTTTGAATTAAAGCCACAATAGGATTTTAAAATTTGGAAAAAATAAATAAAATGATTTTTTAACAGGTATTTAAAAATAATAAACATTTTTATTTACCAAAATATGAACTAAAAAAAAAGTGTGAAGGGAAATTTCCGAATAAACTGCTATCAACGATTGTAATACTAAGCACATAATAGGATTTTAAAATTTGGAAAAAAAAAAAAATCAAAATGATTTTATAATAGGTATTGAAAAATAAACATTTTTATTTATTTAAACAGGAATTAAAAGAAAAGTACAAACATGGAATGTTCATATAGACAGCTATCAATGATCATAATACTATACGATGCATAAAGCATAAAGCGAAGATGCGATCATTGGGGATTCGGAGCTCAGCAGAAATAAGATATTAAAATATTAACTTTGAATTTAAGCCCTACTCCAATTTTATGTCTTCAAAATTTCAATAAAAATTGCAGCTAATTTGAAGAAATACAATATTAAATAAATAAATGTTTTTTAATGAAAAATTTAGTTAATACAAATTAAGCTTATTTATTAAACATTAGCAAGCATAATTCTCAAATGGTATTTTAAATTATATTAACAGAGAAAAAAAAAAACAACAAACAAATATATTATCTCTCAATATGTTTTAATAAAACATAAAAATGTGAATACACACATGAACTAAAAATAATAAGATGATATAAGATAAAAACACAAAGTTTTGGTTTTAATATTTACAAATGTAAATATTTATAAAGTGTTCTTCAATAAAGTGTTCTTCAATAAAACTTGTTCATAGTGTATAAATTGCATTTGTAGTATTGTATAAAATGAATACAATAAATTTTAAAATAATGTTAATTGACGTCTTAATTATATTATTACAAACTTATGGTGAATTGGAAATTCACAAAGATATTAAAATTGAGGAGATCCTAGTTTTTGAATATTTCTTAATTTGAATTAGCTGGAAGAAACATCTCTTTAAATTTGATGACGAATACTTCAACTGCAACTACCCATACTTGATTTTTTAAGAAGTAACTCAGGAAAAAGGCAAAAATGTTGTATTTTTATCTGCTTTGCAGGTAAATGCTTAAATGAGTGAAATGTTTAAATAAGTTGAATATAGATGGCACTATAAGATTTCATCAAGACCTAAAATAATGAAAATATTTTATAATACAGGTAAATTGTAATCATTGAAATTATTATCTAAGTACATTTTTTGATTTATACATAAATAAATTTAAATTATTAAATACCAAATA
Organism: Epiperipatus broadwayi; assembly: GCA_028023455.1. Classification (NCBI taxonomy): domain Eukaryota; kingdom Metazoa; phylum Onychophora; class Udeonychophora; order Euonychophora; family Peripatidae; genus Epiperipatus; species Epiperipatus broadwayi. The sequence goes on along the minus strand of JAQFVV010012403.1, from coordinate 14,795,888 downwards.
AAAATATTAAAAAGATAAAATCTGAACTTAATATAAATAAATGATTTTTAATGTTTGCATATTGAACTAAACCTTTTCCAGAAACCAAACCATATTTAAGTGTTTTATTATATTCAAAATCCTATTTGTAATATACATTCTTTAATAAAAACTTATTTGTGTAAAAGTAAATCAAATTGATATGTATATTTTTATCATATGTTGCCTGGATAAAAAAAATCCATATCATTATGCTTGAATTATTATTTTTATATTACCTAATGCTCTCTATTTAATTACTTTAAAAAAAAAAAACTCTTCACAGACTGGGCAAGTAATAGAAAACAGAATAAAGATAAGTAAAATGCTTTGATAAAATAAGAATGTCTTTAAGAGGCAAACTTTTGAAAGAGTCCATATGAAATGGTTGAACTGACTCCCCTGTTAGGTTATGGCAGTGGTTGAGTGGTATCATTGCCACTTGCAATGGCCAAACATCTTATGAACTCCTGAGAAATAAACCAATTGATGTGCTCTGTATGATTTATTGCAGTAGCAGAGTAAAAAATTTGGAAACTCAAGGTTCACAGATCATAGTTTAGTTTTGTCATTTCTGGTGATCAAATGTATTATGAGTTTCAGAGTAATAATGGATTCCATGCTTGGTTTTATGTGGCAATAGAGTGGGGAAGACAGTTACTAAAAGCTATGGATTTCAATTCAGATTTATTACTATTCAGGTTGGAATATCTTATGATCTTCAAGTGGCAAACTATTAGATTACTACTGCTACTCACACAGCCATGACCATGACCACAATGATGATGACTATTACTACTACTACCATTACTACTACAACTACTGCTACTGCTATTGTTGTTGCTTACTACTACTATGACAATGACTCCTACTACTACTAGTACTACTATGACTATGATGATTACTATTACTATGATGATGATGATGATTACTACTCTTACTACCACCACAATCATGATGATGATGATGATGATGACTGCTATAACTATGACTACTCCTACTCTTTCTCGTCCTCCTCCTACTATTACCACCACCATCACTATTACTACTACTCAAGTGATTTATTAAATAAATAATTTATGGTGATATATTCCAATTTTATGAGTTTTTCTTATAAAACAAAACTATTACAAATCAAACTAAATAAGAAAGAAAAAATGGACTAAAGTAACATAATTGCTACACTAAACAAGTGATTTTACCTTAGAAAGCAACATTTTAAAATAGACAAAATGTACAATCAAAATAATTTATAAAAATACAATTATATTTTTGTAAATAAATAAAAATATAAATAAACAAATGTTTTATTTAATCTTATAGGAAATCTGGTCAAGATCTGCTATTAAAAAGAACAAGATTCACTAAAGCATCAAGACTATAACCTGGGAATGTTTGGAATTGATAGATTTTACAGTGAAACTTTTTTTTATATCTTGCAGTGTTGACCTCTGTTATGGAGAATGCACAAATAATAATTGTCTTTCATCAGACAGCTATAAACATTTTGATCAGCAATTGGTGACCAACTTGATTATTTAGAATTTATAGACTCACTATTAAAATAAAGTATAATGAAGCTTTATTATAGACAGTAGGCCAAGCAAAGAAAATAAAAACAACTCAACAAACTACTGCTGAGCAAAGTGTTGAGAAAAGTCAGTCTTTTGTTGTTCAGGAGATCATGTGGCATTGGATTATTAGAAGCAACATGTTGGGTTTTGATCCAGAAACCTTTAGCTTGTGAGTCTAACAGTTTATTATTATACTAAATAATGATACATATCAAAGAGCATTTTAATAATTACTTCAGTATATACTTACTACCATTTTGTTTATTATAAATTTAATCCATATTTTTATATTGAATGTGAAATAAATATTCAGTTCTCTAATGGATAATCAATATTTTTTGTTTTGTTTTTATATTGATATAAAAATCATTCTTGGCTTCCTGAATAACATAATTTGTTAAGTATTCTATAAGTATTTCTATGGTGGTTAAGAACTTGAACCAACAAGATATAGACCAAAATATCATTGTATTCAGAAGAATTTTTACCAAATCGTAACAATAGGTATTACATTACATAATGATATAAACCTTGATATTGATAAGGCTGTATGATAGGATAATTCCATAGCTTTTAAAGTTTTTACAGCAATTTTATAAGAAGTATTTTGTGAATGAAAATGGAAAACTAAAAAAATGAAAATACAGGAAAGTCATTTAACTCATAAGAGATAGTGATCATGTGATGTTTAGTGGTTTATCATCTAGATGTTACAGATGATGCAATTGTTTTTGCAAATAATGTTTCAAGACATTAGGAAATGTAAGAGTTATCAGAGGAATATGTGTAAAAATTAATTAAAAAGACTAAAGTAGTCAAGCTTTAGTGGCCTAGTGATTAGCATAGCTGCCTTCCAAGTAGCTGGACCGCCATTCGCTTCCCAGTCAATGCATTTGATATATGAAAAAAAAAAGACTAAAGTAATGTTCATGCATTTAGTAAGATTCTTAATGCACATGAAAACATAATGGATGAAATTAATCATAGAATTAAACTTGGAGGAGTGCTTTTAGTAGAACTAACCTTAAATTAAAAAAAATAAGCCTATGCATTTAAAAAAGAAAGTTTTTAATTATGTATTAATTTTTACTTATACATATAGTTCTTGGGGTACTTAATAAAAGACCAATATAGAAACTTCAGATCAATCAGTGAAATATAAAGGGATGTATGTTGGAAGTAACAAGAAGAGATCAGAAAGAAAAGTACAAGAATGAAAAATCATTAATGTTATTGAAAAGACATGAAAATGAAGGTGGATTGATCATATTAGTACATAGAGAGGTGAAGTCTTAAACTGGATCACAAAAGATTGTAACATATACAGGGACCACATGCTAAGATGTATGGATAAAATAAGTGTGATTTGGAAAAGAGAAGCTTTGGATTAGAAATACTGGATTCTACTTAGTTAGATTTTCATTTTATAGTGGATAATAATGGTCGAAAATGTTTATGATATGATTTGTTAGAAATTCCTAATTTACAGTTATATTTTTATTTTCTGTATGTAAATATTATTTGTTTTTATTTTTAATTAACAAATTATTTGAATCTATCTGTTAAGAAAATAATCATATATACCAATAAAAGTGAAATGCATATTGGCACGTAAACTCTCCACTAATATCTTGAAAGAAATCTCTCACTATGAGGACAGTATTACACCATTCCCATTTCCACAATCTCACTTCTGCACCATTTCAGTTATCTGTGATTTGAAAAAATCTTATATATATAAATCAGAACTTAATAATAATAATAAAAATTTTTGTTGTTTACAATGCATATCTAGTATGCACATACAATTATATTTATGTGTGTTATAATTTTTTCAACATATGAGTGTGTGTTAAAAAAAATTTATAACTAGATTGTTACTATCTATGGATTTCAGTTTCCACAATGCAATTTGGAAATCAGGGCTATGGATACAGAAGAACCAATATATATTCGATGATGGCTATTGACATATCCTGAAATGCTTTGTTAATCAATACAGATAAAAAAAAAAACATTCTAAGAGAATCAAAGGTGTCCGGGTGATCAACTTAAAATCGTAAATGTTATTTCACCATAGATTTATATTTTATCGAGGGTTCAATTAGTTTTTTTAAAATAAATTTTACATTCGGTACTAATATAAATATATTTGTCTTTTTATGAACTGCTTTCATTACTAAAGAAGTGCAGGGGAAAAAATATTTCGAAAAAAATAGTAATAGGTATCAGGTATTGATTCAATCAAGCATAGAGTGACATATGGTTTAGACAATTATAATAATATTATTTTCAAAAAAAAAAAGGGGGTCTATATTTGCATTGTTACATACTCGCAGAAATTAATTACTAATTTAAAAAACAATTCTTCAACTTTTTTTGCTACTTTAACGTGAACAGGACTCATTAAAAAGATTTAAGACTGGGTTACAAGCATCTATTTCCTATATATGCATATATGACTGTAAATGCGTATTTACACGTTCATAATCTTTTTGTAAAAGTGTATTGTGAGAATTGATTAACTCAAATTTTATTATACATATGTATATAATATTCCTTTTTTCACTTTCATTTTTTTTTTCTGGGTCTGTTATTGTTGATAGAAATATAATTTTTTATTCCGTTACAAAAGCTTCTCTTGTTAAGCGTTTTTAATGAATGAAATTATAATAGTTGTAATTTATGTCTGTGTAATTTCTCCTTTAAACTGCTGAAGATGCAGCTTCCTATTAGAACGTGACTGGATAACTAATCATTACAATTTGAACCAAATCTTTTATGTCCAAATCATGTTTTTCACAGATGTTAAACTCATGTCAGAGTACACTATTGTGGTAAAAGTTGTCTGTGGATTTACCATTATCAGACCTAACATCATGGAGATAGAATCACAGCCAGATTCTGCTTGGCCGCATGGCTGCCACCAACGATAACATCTCCAAGTAGTGGCTCCAAAGTCTCTCTGACAGAACTCCTGATATTGACCCAGGACTAGCAAGCTTTGGCCCCCTACCAGGTCAAAGTAGGCAGACAAATGCTGTACATTTTGACAAACAAACAAAAAAAGAATAATGAAAAAAAAAGATTATTATTTGATTGAAGGAGGGGGGGAGTGATATCAGGTATTGCTGAATGTATAATATTCATTTCACTGAAAATCAGTATTGAAGGTAATTATTGAAACATTATTCAAAACTGCTCACCTGGGAGGATAAGTTGGAAAGAAAAAGAGACGATTTTAGCAATATTTGTTTTTTCTTCATAAATATTATTTGTAAATTAAAAAATATGTGTGTGTACGGGTAAATATAAACTGTACATGTGTATACTATATACGCGCATGTAAGTATCTGTGCATATACAAAACACATGCCCACTAAATACTATATGATATATATATATATGCACTGGAGCTCATTAAATATATATATTATACATATTTATGTCTTATACGTTCATATAAATGTTTATGTGTTAAAGTGTAAATTAAATCTGCAAGTACAGAAACACTTGTACACTATATACTATACAAATCTATATAGCTATGTAATATATATATCTTGTAGCTTATTAAATGTCTATAGATATTTATATTATACATGCGCAAATAAATATTTATGCGTTTAAATTGTGATTTAAAATTGTTTATGAAAAACACATGCACATTATATGCTATATACATCTATATAGCTAATATATATATATATGCATTAGGGTCATTAAATATGTATCAATTTATATGCATTATGTATGTTTATATGGTACCTGACTATATAAGTATTTGCGTGGTTAAAAATAAAAACTTTACATACAAAACACATGTACACTATATAGTATATAAATATATTTAGCAATATAACAGATATGTATATTAATTAATCTTATATTTTATTTTTATAATTTTATTAAAATACTGAATACTGCATATAAAGAGATATTGCTTTAATAGGTCATTGAAATCAAATTTGGAAGTAATAACAAATGTCTTCCAATTGAATAAAAATAAAAAGTATATATTTTTATAACTTGTTTTTATATAAAAACGTAAATACAAGCGAAAAACAACTCTACATATAAAAATTTTAATATATATTTATAAATTTAATTTCCATCTACATATATAATAATAATAATAATAATAATAATAATAATAATAATAATAATAATAATAATAATAATAATAATAATAATAATAATAATAATAATAATAATAATAATAATAATAATAATAATAATATGATGCTTATTTGTATATTACATATTGCCTAGGGTATTAATTTTTTTAATTTTATATAATCATAATTTAGAAAAACCTTCGTTAATTGTAAATCTAATAAAATATAAACATAAAATGTATAAAAATGCATTAAGCTATATAGAGTTATTATGGTATTTTATATTCTTTGGATATTTCGTACATACGTTCATATTTTGCTATACAGTTATATATATAAATTTATTCATGAACACTTATATTCTTAGTTGATATTAGTCACGAGCACCAACACACACTATTCAATACCTTTATTTACTATTAAATTTGTGAAATAAATCATCAGTTTTTATCATATTGAAAATAAAATTATCTATTTTTTTTTTTTAGATAATATACACAATATTGTATAATAAAATCATAAATGCATTTCTAAGATAGAATACTTTTATTCTTGTTTACTGAGTATTGAATATTTCTCTACAATTGTTAATAGACACAATATCCTGTAAAGGACTTTTTGCTTATAACCATTTAGCCTAAAAACGATTTACTCGCTGACGAAGAAGCTTCCAAATAAACAAAACAAATTTCGCTTAAAACTATTAAATGGGCCAAGCGCTTTCGAGGTTTGCCCTCATATTCATGGCCGACGAAAGTAATAAATCTTTACGTAGTGTTATTAATAACAAATATGCAAATATAAAATATATATATACGGAATTATTACTTGGGGGAGGGGGCACAATTGTTGACTGATAAATTTTTAAGTACAGTATTTATTTATTTATTTTTTGTTTTATCAATGAAGTGATAAATTAAAAAATAATTAAATATATAGTTAATGATTCTGGAGGTCTTGTGATTTTAAGCAATAATAAAACGCATATTGAAGGAAAAAAATAAATAAAACGATATTTAAATTTGAAAATAAAATAATGCTTTCATTTCATGATTTGATAAACGTTTAACTATTATAGTCATGAACAAAAACGATAATGTTCAAATGTTGGGAATATACGATATAAAACTAATTGCTTTTTAATAACATTAATAACAAAGAGAATAGAATTTAGGTTAATTAAATATTTATTTTTTCAGTTTTTGAACAAAAACCTATTTGTTTAAAATAAATAAATGAAAAGGATCTGCTTTCTTTATCTCTTCATATATTTTTCAATAAACCACTTTTACTTCGGTTACGTTTTAATTACTATTATATAATACAATCAATTCATATATAGAGGTATATTTATTTACGAATGTGGAATCTATATGTTCATTTTTACATTATATTTACTCTAAATTAAAGTTTTCCACACGTATGATTTACTTTCATATAGACATAATAGAAAATACACCTGCAGATATATATTGGTCTGTGCAGAATGAAAGTAAAACAATATTAAAATTATTAAATAGCAATCTGCAAGCAGAGAACTCTACAAGATTCACTCTAAATAAAAATAATTGGATACCCACTTACTAATTAATAAATGAATGATTTATTAGTTTGACTACAATCCGATTATTAGCAAAGTTTAAGCTTGCAGTTATACTAATTACTAAAACACATCTATAATAATATATACCTTTTAGTATATACAATAAATTTACACATATATATTTGGACATAGCGTGCGCATAAATATGCAGTATTTATGATTACACACGTATGTTAATAAATATAACAGGTATTATTTTAATAAGGTTTTGTAAGTGACTATAGTATAATGTATAAGTATAAGCTATAAAACATATGACGTGACAGAAAATGATTTAATAAAACTAAAGTTTTGAAGCAGTTTCGATAAAGGGATTTATTTTTAAGTTATTTTATAAAAATAGTGTTTTTTTTTTTCATCCCATTGTTTAAAGCTCATCTTTATGCTTTATCTTTTGTTGTGCTCATCAAAATGCCCCCTCCCCCCCATTATAAAATTTAAGAAAATATAAAAACTTATACAAAAACTACCGATAGCTCCGACATTAAAATGTAATAAAAGCAATAGTAATTAATACATGTAAAAATATTTGAAAACATGAAATGAAATCTTAAAGCATTAAGATTATATTTAACGTTTTCATTATTTTCTTCTTTTGTGAAAGTATCAATATTACTTTTACCTTGTTACAAAATTAAAAGTATGTTTAACACTTTTTTTTTTATTCCTATTAACAAAAAAAAAAAAAAAAGAAATGTTTAAATTTATTATACAGATAACTTGTCAATATATATATTTATTGGACTATTTACTCAACTCTAATCAATAGCTGTTTTCTATTTATTTTTGAAACAGTGGTATAGTGAAATTTACATCACAGAAATATTATCCATTATTGGAAAATCTCTAGTCTAATGAATGACTAATAAAAATTATTAATATACTTTCATTAAATAATTTGTGTCAAAGAAGCGAGGGCAGTACATTTGACACTTGCCAATTAAACTGTAGTAATTTGCTATCTATATATTTACTGAACAATGATAAAAATGTGTAAAAGATTGTTGTCTGGGCCAAATGATGAGTGCTGATTTAGCACAAAATATGCATATTGGGAATCATGAATCCTTCTTTGCGTGCCCTCGGTCATATGTTTCTAATTACATCCCTCAACAAGGTGTTAAAAATCGATAGAAAGCAGTTCTTACCTTGCGTGGGAGTGGTATAGTGAAATTTATATTACAGAAATATTATTTGTGATCTTTCTTGCAAATTAAACTGGGTACTTATTATTTACATACATTTCTTTCTCTCTTTTAGTTCTGAAACCACAATTTCATCATTTTTTAACCCCCCCCCCCCAATTATTTCACAATTTTTTCCACTTTTTTTAAAAAAAATGGTGTTTATGATATCTTCAATATGATAAATTATGTCATAAAGTTTTTTTAAATGTTGAGCCACTTCTTTATGATATGCTATAATTAATGATGTTTTCAACTATTTTCTAAATAGTACATCCAAATGATCTAATTATTTTCCAATTTTTTTTTACCCTGCACATTTTGGTCTGACTGGCTTGGGATCGAGAGGTAACCAGGATCAATCTTGGTGATATTAATGCTCATGTTATCTGGTTTAAATATTCTAGTTAAAGAAATAAAACAGGACGTTGTAAATTTCAAACGGGATAATGTAGCAATTATGGTGTCATTTCATATTTTTCATGTAACTTCCTATCTGTTAATATTATGAAAGTTTTTTTTAAAGCAACCATGAAGGTATTCATGTTTCCAATACACTCTTCTGAATTTTTTAGATCAGTGCTTTATCAAGCATTTCTGTTTTTATTATTTCAGTTTTTCAGTAATATTAAACCTGGATGTTCTTTTTTTAAAGTCTGATGCTTGGAGCAAACTTCATGGCATATCTTTTCTTTATGCTGACTATTGTACAATTGTTATTGTTAATATCATATTTAAAGATGATGAACTATTTACTTAATCTCATTTGATTACATTATAGTTTTAAATTTTGGGTTATTAAAGGGGGTTTGAACACAGGCATTTAAGCTTCCTTCAGTTATCCACTTTATCTTATATATACACATGACCACACATGTGAAAAAGATGAATGATCTCCAATATACATATTTCGTGCTGAACTAGCTACTCATCAGATGATACAGATCATCATCTCCCACACATATAATCAATCAGTGCCCAGCTCATACTAAGACAGCAAATTTTAATATGGGCTGAGCACTGATTGTATATATGTGTGAGAGACGATGATCTGTTACCAACTGATGAGTGCCAATTTGCACAAAATACGTATATTGGAGATCATTTATCTTTTTCGCATGTATTGTCATGTATATCGGTTATATAAAACGGAATGTATAGCTGAAAGAAGTTTGAAAGTCAGTGTTCAAATCCCCTTTAATTACACCCTAAAGTTTGGTATTTACAATATACTAGTATTGATTTATTAAATTTTGGATTAATAGATACTGCGAAATGATGATTTTCAAGTGTCTTTCAATAAGGGGATGATAGAGGGGTGTGTGTGTGAATTCTACCATATTATTGAATAGTAAGTATAATATCTGATGTAACTCAATATTGTCAAATTTGCTTTAAGTATATATTCCTTATTCTTAGCTAGAGTTATTTTTCTTAAAGTAATCGTTAGTAATTTTGTGAGAACTTATTCATTTTTTTTTTCAGGAATGATACCTGTGTTTTGCAACTTCAAAAAAAAAATTTTTTTTTGTTATCATTATTAAGTGAAGCTCCAAATAATGCTGTATCAATAAATCATAACTTCATTTATAGATTTATAGGTAGTCAAAAAATAAATGTAAATAAATGTAAAAAAATGTAAACAAACAAATAATAATATTGAAAATTTCAAACTTGAGGGACTAGATAGAGATTTTATGCACTAATCTTTTAGCATCTATTGATTACTGTGGCTTCTATTGGGTGTCACTAGTGTATGGAGAATTTGCTACTGTTTTAACTGCTTGGGTAAGCATAGTAAATGGATGATCATGTGATGTTTTAATGGTTTAAAATCAATCCTATTTATAGGATTATGGTGGTTATGGTTATTAAAACCCCCCAGAGACACCAAAATGTATAGATATTGAACTGGATTCAATTTTATGAATCTCGGTACAGTGACAAACATTTTTTCTCACTAATATAGTATTCTCAAATCTCAAGCATGAATTTATTTAATTATGTTTTATTCCAGTATGGTGGCAACAATTTTTTCCCCATTGGTAAATATAATGTTTTCAAATCTCAAATGCAAATTTATTTGATCATATTTTCCTCACTAATTAAATACAATTTAGTACCATGGTTGCAGACACTGTACAAAATTTTTTCTTGCACGTTTTTTTTTAAAAAAAACCTTATACTGTGTTCTGTACATACCTTACCTTTAGCAAAATATTTTGTAGTGCAGTGAATAATGATTCTTCTAATATGTCAATGGCATCACAAGGTCAGTAGTCTGAAACTTTGCCATCCATTTTATAATAAATAAATAAGTTTTATTATTATTGTCATATCTGACCCTGCCTTCAGAAGTGGATTATTCCAGATTCCTTGCCTGATTGGCTAGCACCCAGTTGCTATCCAATGGGATTAAAACCTACACACAGATTCGGTGTGCAAACCCCAGTGAAGGTTTTAATCCTGTTGGATAGCAACTGGGTGCTAGCCAATCAGGCAAGGAATCTGGAATAGTCCACTTCTGAAGGCAGGGTCAGATATGACAAACACAACAATTATTTTTTCACACAATATTGTAAATATATATGTAAATGTTCTGTCATAATTTATTATTAATAATTATATTATTTTTAAAAATTTTGTTTGTTATAATCGTAATTTATAAAAGCATACTATATAAATAAAAAAGTGTCTGTTATATATGTATAAATTTTAAATTATCATAATGGTAAATGATAACAGTAATAATAAATAAATTAAATACAAGTATTTTCAATTATGTTGCAATCATTGTTAACTGAAGTCATGTAGAAAGAAAACAGATATCACATGACTTTCAAAAAAATGTATATATCAATAATAGCAGATTGTCTCTTTATTATACATCTTTAAATTGGTTTGTAAAAATAGCCTCTTTAATCTTTCTCTTTTTATGATGACTTTCTTCATTTAAAATTTCTGTGTGATCAGGCTTAAAAGTAATTTAAAATTTGAAGATTTTTCATGGCCAAAGAAACTGAGTTAGTATTACAAATACATTCAACTGTCAGTAATAGCACACAGGTTACTATATGCATAATGTTTTGAGAGATATTATTCTTTCCTCTTCTTTGGGTGTTGTTGGCTTGACCAGTGACAGTACTAGCATGGAAATCGAACCTAAACCCTTAGATTCTTGAATATTGAATTTTAAGGTAATGCTCTAACCAACTAAGCCAGCCTGGATGCTATTACTAACAGTTGATTGTATTTGGAATATTTAAATGAGGTAGTATTAGCATGATTATTTATAGCATATTTTGCAAAAATCATATATTGGAAAATTAAGATGTACTTTGGTGAAAAAGATTAAAAGAACATCAACTACTATACAATTGTATAAAAATGCTATAAATAATCAATCTAATACAATGACTATGAAAAATCTTATAATTTTAAATTTGTCTTTGATCCAGATACACAAAACTATTAAATGAAGAAAGTCATCATCAAAAGAGAAAAATTGAAGAGGCTACTTTTATAAGCCAATTTAAAGATTGTATAATAAATAGACAATCCACTAATATCCATATACCAGGTTCTTGGAAAATCTAATGATATCTGATTTTTTTCTCTTAATGACATTAGTTGGTAATGTTTACAACATAATCAAAAGTAATTCTGTTTAATTTATATATTACTATTGTTACTGTTTATCATTATCCCAATTTAAAATATACATACAATATATTTTTAATGAGTAAGTCATTATTTTGTATATATACAGTATATATATATGCATAGGCAAAACTCTCCATACAATAGTGCCACCCTGTGCCAAACAGAGTAATCAATGGATGACAGAAGGCTTGTGCATAAAATCCCTATCTAGTGCCTACTCATCCAATATCCCCAGACTAGTTTCTGGCTTGTGGCCATCATCAGTGAGGACCCTTGGATCTGAGAGCAATGCACCTAGATCTTAGGATATAATGCAATCCTCCAGCAGCCACCTTTTAACTCTACTTTACTACAAAACTATGAGAATGAATTTGAAAACACAATAATATTTTAAATCTAAGCTCAATAGCGTATATAGTCATATGGGGGTATTGGATGAGTAGGCACTAGATAGGGATTTTATGCACAAGCCTTCTGGCATCCATTGATTACTCTGTTTGGCACAGGGTGGCACTACTGTATGGAGAGTTTTGCCTTTGTTTACAACAATTATGTGCTAGTATAGAGATGGTGATCATGTGATGTTTAGTAATTTAACACCAATCCTGCCTAATAGGATAGTGGTGACTATGGTTGTTTAAGAGCCAAAGACACCAAAATGTATGGCTGCAGAATTGAGTTCATACCCATATGACTATATAAGCTATCGAGCTTAGATTGAAAATATTATTGTGTTTTCAATTTCATTCTCATAGTTTTGTAGTAAAGTAGAGTTAAAAGGTGGCTGCTGGAGGATTGCATTAGATCCTAAGATGTAGGTGCAGTGCTCTCAGATCCAAGGCTCCTCACTGATGATGGCCACAAGCCAGAAACTAGTCTGGGGATATTGGATGAGTAGGCACTAGATAGGGATTTTATGCACAAGCCTTCTGGCATCCATTGATTACTCTGTTTGACACAGGGTGGTACTACTGTATGGAGAGTTTTGCTTTTGTTTACAAGAATTATGTGCTAGTATAGAGATGGTGATCATGTGATATATATGCATGTTAAAAAAAACTGACTACTTATAGTATAATAAACAATACTTATTGCATTATAATCAAAACTTGTACACATGAGCTATTATATGTGATCTTCCTATATGCAAAGGAGATTGGGAACAAAATATAACAAATATTGTGGTTTTACTATATTAATTTATTACCTTATTTCATTTAATATATTACTCTAATATCATTTTGCTGATGCATTTGACTACTTAACACATTAAATAAATTTTCAAAAATTATTCTATTTTTATGTATCTTCACATATTTTATTCAACTTTCCTTATAATTTCAATTATCTAACAGTCTTTATTAGTGTTGTTTATAAACGAAGAAGATTCTTAGGCAGTCAAAACTGTAAAGCAATTTGAATAAAGTATTATGGGAAGTGCCTATGTAAAGTGTAGTTTTTAAATACCTATTTGTTATAAGCAAACAAGAAGAGTGGAAGAAGTATTAAACAACTTGAAAAGACTTCGTAACATATTATTAACCCATTAATGTATACTGTAATGGATCATAATTTGAATTTTTGGTTATCATTATCTTATCAGGTTAAGATTTCTTGGAAGGAAAATGAATGTATCTGTATAAATATGAGTGAATATTTAACTTTATGCCTATACGTATGAAGTACAAGAAAAATATCTAATCGCTAGGGACAATAAAATTATCAATTACAATAATACTTGCAGACTAAAGGGTAAATGCTTTATAAATTCTGAGATTTTAGAACGGTAAACTGTCAAGCGTTGGAGGCCGAGTGGTTAGCATAGCTGCCTTACAAGCAGTTGTCCCGGGGTTCGCTTCCCGGCCGACGCTTTGATACATAAAAAAAAAAAACAAAAAAACTACGGACCACATGAATTGAAATAAGTATTCCATATTGAATAATAGATTATTAGATTCTGTAAAATTAGAAGAAAAAATTAGAAAATGATACGACAAACATGTGCATTTTATATTAAAGTGCATAAATACTGAAAATATATAGAGATGAATTTATTATAAGAAATTTAAGAACGCTTTAATAAAGATTGCATGCATATGAAAAAGGATGGCAAGATTAATTATTTAATTTACTAAAATAGAAATTCAAATTTATGACCCAACATGTTCTCATTCTATAAAAAAAGATTAAATCTCTATATACAGGTAATGAATGCTTTTGATGAGATTAATCAATATTTTAAAGCTATCATGAAAGGTTTTAAGGTTAAAATTGAAAAATATTTGAAAAATGAAAGTGTAGTAATTAAAGTTGGATGGGGAAAGAAACAAGAGGTGCATAGATTTTGTAAATTTGTGTGTGTGTGTGTGTGGGGGGGGTTGTACATTGTATTCCCCCCCCAAAAAAAACAAAAAAAACATGATAAATAGGAAATGAACATAAAAACATCAAAGTTTGAAGACACAGCAAACGCTAGATTTCATTCTAATTAACAGAAAATATATATTTTAAATCTGAATGTGCTTTGAGGTCCTAAATTGTCTTAATTCAAAGTTAGATATATGTGACAATTATTAAAGGAAGGGTTTATTATCAACTAATATCAATAACCTTCAGAAATAATCTAAAACACAATTTTAAAATAATAATAGGTTTTAAAAATATCTTATATGATAATAAATTACAGTAGTTAAATAAATATCAGAATAATAGATTCAGAAATATGCAAGTATATTAATAGAAGTATACTAACAAGATACAATGTGAAAATTATTAAAAATAACCAATTTGAAAGAATTGAATATGTAGAAAAATGGTACAAAAGTATTTGTAAATAAATAAAAATAAACAACAACAAAAGTTATAGAAAAGAATAAAAATCTCATAGCTATAAAATATTTTCTTGATATTAAAGAATAGTTATGTATTCATAAACCTAAACCACATGGAATGGTTATAAAAAAGGCAAAAAAAATGTAATGTATATAAAAATTTGCTTGTATATTAATAGATGAAGTATACTAAAAAGAAATAATGTCAAATTGTTAAAAATGACCAATTAAAAAAATGTATATATAGAAAAGTAGTACAAAAAATGTTAGAGGATAAATAAGAAGGGTAATTGTGAAATGACAACATAAAAGTTACAGAAGAGAATAAACATTTCACAACTATAAAATCCTCTCTTAATATTAAATAAATAACACAATAACTCTGCCAAATAATGTAAATTATTACATATGTATAATATGTAACAACCAAAGTAGAAAAAATTAAAAAGCTATTAAACAATAATATTATTTTGCCAAGTGCTTTTGACACCATATACCAGAGTCATGGTGACATATTGGAACTGAATGGTTAATATTCTAGTGCATGCTCAGTGGAACACTAGTTACATTGATTGATAATGTTATTTGACTTAGTAATAGAAAGAGGAAGTTGACAGAGGCTTGGTTTATTGCTAAGACAAATAACATTTTTAATCAATGTAACACTAGTATTCTGCTGAGCATGCACTGGAATATTAATTGTTCAGTTCCAATATGTCACCATAAGTGTGGTACATGGTACAGAATGTGTTTGGCAAAATAATATTAGTATTTAATAGTTTGATTTTTTTCTACTTTTGTTGTTAAACTTTATAAGTGTCTTAGTATTAAAGAATAGTTATTTTTTCATAAGCGTAAATGATATGGAATAGTTATAAAAAAGAGAAATGCATATAATAAAATTCTATAAAACTATATAATAATAAGAAAAAGGAAATTAAAGCAACTCACATAATAATCTCATTAATTAAAATGATAAATAGTGAAATATGAAAGTAAATCTGACTAATACAAGAAAACTTCAAAAATAATATTTAAAAATATTTTAAAAGAACCAGATGATAAAAATAAATATTAACAAAATTTTGTACAGAATAAATAACCTTGTCTTTGTGACTATGGCTTTTGACCAGATATCTTACTTGGTTAGAGTTTCATCAAGATCACAGTTCAATCCCTGTATAAATATTATCAGCAATCAGGCACAACACCTAAAGAAGAGAAGTTAATAATATTATTTTAACATTATTTCTAAATTAATCTGCCTGTTATTACTAGTAGTTGAATGTATTTGAAAAAAAAAAGTTTGAATGTTTTTAAAAACATTTAACAATCAAAATAAATGATACAAATAATCTAACTCATTATTGCAAGGAAATGCCATCACAACAAACTTTCAATTATTATATACAAAAGATTTAAATGATCATTATGAAACACAAGATGAAAAATATGCAATAATATTTATATGTAAGGAAGGGGAAAATATGATATAGGGAATTTTGAACATGAACCAAAATTTTTCTGAAGTATAATTTTGATTAATACCTTATTTATATTGGATCTCAATAAATTGCCATCAGAGAACTTGGATTCAAGTCAAACAAAAAACATAAATTTATGAGCAATAGATTGTACTAAAATATTTAAGGAAAATTGTAGATTGGACCAATGAATAAAAGTTGCAATTTTGTATGAATTTTCCATTTATAAAAAGCCATTAGACATCAAAGCAATGGATCATGGATTTGGAATATTGACAAAAAATTAACATTTATGAAAATGCACTAGTAGGGTTTAAATTACATAGTAATTCTAAAAAAGATATTAGCAAGATGATACATTGCTTCATAGTAATTCAATATTTCCAAAGTGTTTTATAGCTATCTTACTGGAATTTTTTTTGTAAAAAATGGAAAATAAAAAGACATAATAAAACAAAACCATTGACACATGACAGCAACAAAGGAAAGCTAATTTTTAACATTAATAAATTATCACTCTGGATAATTTAATATCAGTGTTTGTAATCAAAGAAGATTATTATTAATCCAATGACCAAGTTGATATTGTTGCATGTTCATGACATATGCGTAAATAAAATTAAAACTGCTACAAATCAAGAGTGAAATTGTGACAGAAGAATTTATATGGTTTATTTTTAACGTGGAATGATATTATTAAAATTAAAGTTATATATCTTTGAAGTATGAATTTTGTATTAACATATAGTTAAAAATGTGTGGTCAAGAACTGATACCAATGTTATAAAAATGTTATTTTTTTAATTTAGAGTTAACAAAAAATTGTCCTGCTCAAAGTGCTTAGATGTTATTGTTTGTTATATTAACTAATATGTCCAGGGCCATGCAGTCAGTTGGCAGCTGAATAATTAAATAAAACTTCAAAGTTTATTTACTCTGAATAATAATAATGATATTATAAAAAGAAATTATTTCACAGCTGTTATGCGCTGATTGGTGCAATAAAATTATATAATAATGATATTAAAGTTGTAATTATAAATTTATTAAACGCACATTGATTACGTAAGTAATATTTACTGAGGCTATAACCTCGATAATATGCGTATAAAATGCGATAGTAGGGACCTCTACAGGTGTTTTAACCACAAGCTTACGCTTGCTAATTTCCAGGTTGAGAATAAGGTCCCCTCAATCTCTTTAAAGTTCAAATCTCCTTAGAGATTAACATCTATAAAGTCTCTTTAAGTCAATAGTTTATAAGTCTATAATTTTGAAAGTATAATTTGCTCATACACATTAATTTTAGAGATAGACCAATTAGATTCTTAAATAGAACTCTTCTTTATTAATTCCCAGAACAACTTTTACTAGTATATCTTTCCACTAGTTTTGCTTTTAAACTTTTTCTCTTAATTTTTTTTCAGGCTTTTTTTATCAGCTTTGTTAATTTGCATAAAGTAACTCTTCTTTACATGCAAATTAGCCTATTGCACTTTCTAGTATGTTTTCTTTTTTTTAATAATTATTGATTTATTTTGTTTCTGGAGTATTCTAGATATGAACATTAAATGCCTATACTCACACACCTTTATTCTTTAATAAATATATGATACTTAGCATTAATCATTCAAGTTTAAATTTGATAGTAATTACTATATATATAGCATTATTATTCTCACAATATGCAGAGAAATAAACCATACAATTATTCGAACTGAAAATATAATATTAACAGTTATAGTGAGATTTCTTAGGCCGAATAATGATTAGATAAAAATACTTTTCTCACTTCCATAAGAAGATATTTTAAGTTTTATTTTGATAGTATCATTCTTAATGGTTGCACACTTTCTAGAAAAACATGGGATTTTATCTTGGAAAAATCGATATGACATTTACAATACAACGTAAATATCAAGAAAGTCAGCGCCCCCCCCCCCATGCCACAGAAATTGACCCCTTAAGAAAAATTCTCAAGAGGTTACCCACATCAATTTTAAAATGCTAAATTTTTAATTATTTATCGTACAAAGTAAACATATAAACACACTCATTTTAATTAAAAGCCTCTTTTCTTGTCATTGCTAAATCATTAATTACTTCTCTAACACAATAAATATAGACTAAACATAATCAACACATTTATGTATTTTAATTTATTATTTACTCAATCAGATTATATTATTTTTCCAAAATTGCAGAGTGCAGAATTGATGAGAAAAACAATAAACTATTCCACTCATGAAACACAAAAATAAACAACTATTCATATTTTTTTTTTGATATTATTTGTATTATCATTTTTTTTATAATGATAAAATTATAAAGACTGTCTCAATAAATAGTAAAATGTTCATTTATAATTAGTTGTTCCTACTCAGAACTAACACACAAAAATATTATGCACTTTTAACAATATAACAATTTTGATTAATCTAGCAGCTTTCTTCAGAATTTTTATTTTTATATCTCTTATAACAATTCTGAAAAAAGACTTCTAGATAGTCAAAACTGTCAGATAATTGAATAAAATATCTTGAAAAGTATAAAGAAGTGATTTTTTTTAAGAAGAAATTTTCAAAACTCATAAAGTGAGAATTTTGTTCTCCAAAGGTAAGACGATAACTCTTTAACCATGCAGTTAATTTCATAATTATCTGTAATGCCCCAGAGATTATAAAAATCATATTATTAATAATAAAATTAGCAATTTCAACTAATGTCAATATGAAGCATGAATAACTTCACACTTAGTAAAGATATTTTAAATCATTATGGTATTGAAACAAGTATTGATTTTTCTAAAATGATATGCTTGCTGAGAGCTGTAAAGGGTCTGATGATTTCATAAAAGTAGATGATAGAGAAAGCTGTTGCTATCGGCTATACTGAAAATTTTTTTCTGTTGACATAGGAATAGTTAATATTGGGAAGTTGATTAAAGTTTTTATTATGTGCATCAATTTATGAAAAGACTAAAAAGCTCCATCCAAAGAGGGAAAAAATGGACTGGTTCAAATTAGGAAAATATTCAAACAAAGATTGATACAGAGAGAAAAAAGGACCAATAACAGTTATGAACTTCAAACTATTTCTTTTGTGAAATGAAATGTGAACTGTGAAATTAAGTTGTTGAATTTGATTTTTATAGTATAGTCATCAGCATTGAGATATTCTGGGCATAGATGTCGATAATCTTTAAGATTAACCATTATTGAGAGTAGAAATACATTTTTACTCTGACCAAATCTGTCAGATGATTATTTTTTCTACGATTAGCACTCAGATGTAAAATAAATATGACATCATGAATTATGTCTTCAAAGTAATTGCTTTGAAATGGAATTAATTTTTTTCAACAGAATTTAATAAATTTTTTGTGTTCATTAGAAAAAAGCCTTAAAATTCATAGAAAGTTTGGTAAATTATTTTACTATTATTCAACATGAATATTATTTAAACTATTCTGGTATATTGAAGTAATTCTTGGTTAGATTGTCATATGTATAAAACTATAAAGGTAATGTATTATAAGCTATTATTTAGAGAAATGTAGAAGCATAATCTTTATCAATAAAGCAAGTCATATATAATATGACATTGCTTTTATAAGCTTGTATTTACAAAAATGTAATACAGAGAGTGTACCAATAGCTCAAACAAGCTTTTAATTGATAAGTGCAGTAAGAGAAAATATTTAAAATCTCTATCTGAAATACTCTTATCCCTAGACCATTGGTTTTGAGCTCATGGCTCACCTCAGTGAGGAGCTAGAATATTCAGACACTTATATAGTTAGTCAGGTTAGAAATATGCATGGAAATTGGAGTAACAGAATCATGAAATAAAACACAATAAAAGACAATGAGTGCACACAATATAAAGGTCTTGATGCTCTATGAAAGTGGTAATAACATATTTTAGCAGCAAGACATGCATAACACTAGATGATTAAGTGTATTTATTAAATGGATACCACTGATATAATGAGTTGAAGTTGTGAATAATTTTGTATGACACTCCAGGTTATGAAATGTAATATTATAAAATGAAACTATAATTTCTACAAGCATATGATATTTCAAAATGAATGTGTATCTACGAGAAGTAAAAAGTAGCTTATTAATACTAAGCTAAATAATTCAGAAGTCTCTAGATTGTATAGAAACTACTCTTTCTTATTGCATTGCCAAATGTATATCATATAATTTTAAATCATCATGCTCTTTACTACTGTTACACAATGCTTTATTTACCACCTTCTTTTACAGTTTACAGTTTCGGTTGCCCCTGCAACCTTCTTCAGAAGTTTTATATCTCCTAACTTCAACTTCTAAATTCAAATTTTCAAATGTCCACATTAATTTTTTAACAGAAGAAGTAATTTGCAAACTTTCCATCTTTTTTTTTCTTTTCTCATTAAGATTTTATAACTTCTTTAGTTATTTTTCTTTTATATTTTTTTCTCACATTAAATTATTACAAATATAATTATCATATAATTTTTTAATTTTTTATAAAGGATGTGCATATATCCGAGAAGACGTTATTTTATATAGTCTGCAGATTAATTACAGAATGAATCCAGATAGAAATATACATGCAATATAGTATAAGGGGATTTATGCAATGTGATTTTAAATCTCTTAATCATTTTTTTAAACTTTTTTTTATTTATTAAAGTGTTATTTTAAAATAGTTATATCTATCTTTCATTCCATTTTCAGCTGAGTTTCGTAGCATATATTATATGGGATATAACATATATTATATTTATGATTGTGG
Organism: Epiperipatus broadwayi; assembly: GCA_028023455.1. NCBI lineage: Eukaryota > Metazoa > Onychophora > Udeonychophora > Euonychophora > Peripatidae > Epiperipatus > Epiperipatus broadwayi. The sequence goes on along the minus strand of JAQFVV010012403.1, from coordinate 14,774,625 downwards.
ATTATATGATGTATAAAGTTTTCAAATGTTATAAATTTTTCTAAACCATGAATAACTTAGCAGAAGAGAACAAATGTTTAAAGAGTTTATAGGAATAGGCGAATCAATTCTTCATCTAGGTGGTAATGACATTGGAATGTGAAAAAAATTTTTACTTTTAAAATAAATTAAAGGTGACTTGTACTAGTTATTTTTTTCTTTTTGATAAGTCCAGACAAAATAAATAAGACATTATAATTGTTGCTAGAAAAGCATTGGTGGCCGAATGGTCAGCACAGTCGCCTTACAAGCAGTTGTCCCGGGTTTGCAGGTTCACTTCCCGGCCGATGCTTTGACACACACATACAAAAAAGCGTAATCATTTTATTATTCTGAATAATAATGTAATGTAAATTAATGCTAATAGGTAGTTTTAGCAGTGACCCACTTAATGTGAATGGTCCTGGATGATATTATTATGCATAAAAATGAAAACATCAGCATAGTACTACCATTATTAAACAGGCAAAACCCTCCATACAGTAGTGCCACTCTGTGCCAACCAGAGTAATCAATGGATGCCAGAAGGCTTGTGTATAAAATCCTCATCTAGTGCCTACTCATCCAATATCCCCAAACTAATTTCTGGCTTGTGGCCTTCATCAGTGAGGAGCCTTGGATCTGAGAGCACTGCACCTAGATCTTAGGATCTAATACAACCCTCCAGCAATCACCTTTTATCTCTACTTAACTAAAAAACTATGAGAATAAAATTGAAAACACAATATTTTCAATCTAAGCCCAATAGCTTATATAATCATATGGGTCTGAACTCAATTCAGCACCCATACATTTTGGTGTCTTTGGCTCTTTAAAAACCATAGAATTAGATCCTAAGATCTAGATGCAGTGCTCTCAAATCCAAGGCTCCTCACTAACGAAGGCCACAAACTAGAAACTAGTTTGGGGATATTGAATGAGTAGGCACTAGATGGGGATTTTATGCACAAACCTTCTGGTATCCATTGATTACTATGGTTGGCACAGGGTGGCACTACTGTATGGAGAGTTTTGCCTGCTTAATAACAGTTATGTGCTAGCATAAAAGATGGTGATCATGTGATGTTTAGTGGTTTAACATAGTACTACCAGTTAGACATTATTGTACTAGTATAAATATTGTCATTATTTCTAGGTGTTACCATCAGTTTACTCCTACAGTTTCAAACTGGATGTCCAATATGAGACATGTTGAGATATATAACATTTCAGATGATGATTCTTTAAGTACCACCAATAGTTAAGTTCAGTTTAATGTGTCTAGAATCATAATCTGTCAGTAATGTAAATGGAAGATCTGTGGTCAAGATTTAAGCAATGAAAATTATGAGAGTGAACATTCAATTGACAGAAAAGCTTTACTTAATGTAACCGTAATTTATATTCACAAGGCAGAATTTCTAAGTACTCATTTGAATAACCTTGTAAATAAACATCACAAGTATATAGGATTAAAATTATATAATTCATGAGATTAACTAAGACAGGAAACAGACTTAGTAAAGATATAAACTGGAATTCATTTATATTATGATCTGAAGAAGAAAGCAATGCAAATAGATGTTAATTTTCTAGAATAAGTAAATACTCCCTTACCCCCATTAGAATTCTGGATGTTAAAGAAATATGATACTGGTATTTTGTAATGCTTGGAAAAAGGCAACAAATAAATTATATTGTTAGAATTGACCAAGATGCAACAACAATAAAAAAAAAATTAATTTAACACTAAAGATGTTAATGTTTTAATTCATTATTTTCTTCTCTTTGATACTTTTAAAGTCAGTAGCAGACAGATAATCTTCAATTTAAACAGTATTAATAATTTTTAAAAAATGTGCTTTACTTTTCTCCAACTTATGGTTTCCTCTCAATGTTGCTACTTAATATTTTTAGTATTAAAATGGTAGCAATTCTTTCTATAGAGTAATGCTATCCAATGGCAACCATAGTAATCAATGGTCACTAGAAAATTTGTGTATGAAAATCTCTATCCAGTACCAAGTCATTTAATATCCACAGATTAGTTTCTAGCTTGTGGTCTTCATCAGTGAGAAGCCTAAGATGTCAGAGCACTGCACTTAGAACTTTGGGTCACATGATCACCATTTCTTCTGTGTACACAATCTGTTAAAACAGCAAAAACCCTCTCAATAGAATTGTGTGACTCAGTGCAAGCCATAGTAATCAATAGATGCTGGCTTGCATTGAGTCACACTATTCTATGGAGAGAGTTTCTACTGTTTTAACAGAATGTAAACATAATAAATGGTGATGATATAATGTTTTATTAGTTTAATCTTTAGGGTTACTATTTTTTATTTTTTTTAAAAAGCTTCATTGAAAAAGTGTAGAAAATTTAAATAGCTAATTGAGAAATGAGAAAGTTAAGATTGCAAAAGACTTTTTTAATGTTTGGTTTGGTAATAGATAGCCTTCCCTTTCTTATTGTGCTTCAAAATGGACTTCTCCATTGAGTAAAGATTGGTTGTTTTTTAAACATTATTTAGGGAAATACATTTTTGACTTTATATGACTTAATGCTGATGACTTTGGATTAGGCTTTTTGTTTAATTTATTTGTAAAAATATGTCCTGTATGGTCTAATATAGTATTAGAATGGTGGACTTAAAGACCCATAAACCTGGGCTCAGTACAACACTTCTGGTATTTGAATGTTTTATAAACTACCATTAACTACCCATTTAATTATTTATTTTCCAAAATTAGAACTAATCAAACCACTTAGATCACTTTAAAACAATTTCCACACCCATGCACACAAAGACAACTTTCTTATCAGAAATTAATATGGCTGATGTAATCATAGTATTCTAACATCAAAAATGAGAGATGTAGGTAGGGATAAATAATTACCAACAATAATTTTATGGCTAATATAAATTTGGAAAATTTTATTAACTGATTTTAAAAGAAATAAATGTTATACATGGAGCTTGCAAAATAAGCTCTTAACAAGCTTTGCAGAATATGCCCAACCCCAGACCAGTTTCTGCTACTGGCATCCTCAGTGAGGTGCAAGGATATTCAAGCATTAGATTAAAAATACCAGAACAAGCCCAGTACTTATCTAATGTATAACTATTAAGTAGAAAATCTGAAAATTTTCAGATATCCATATGTCTTCCAATTAGCTATCTAACTTAAATAGCCATATGGGACTGAACTAAGTTCAGATACATCATATATTAATAGCATTAGCAATATAAAATCACCAAAGCCTTAATATTAAAAAATAAAATTTACAAAAAAAAATCAAGTCAGATGTCACATGACCTAATTTAATAAGCTTGTATTTACAAATGTTATATACAGAGCTCACAAAATAAGCTCTTAACAAGCTTTGCAGAATATCCCCACCCCCAGACCAGTTTCTGCTACTGGCATTCTCAATGAGGTGCCAGGATATTCAAGCATTAGATTAAAAATACCAGGACAAGCCCAGCACTTTATCTAATGTATAACTATTAAGTAGAAAATCTGAAATTTTCAGATATTCATATGTCTTCCAACCCAGCTATCCAACTTAAATAACCTATTAAATTAGGTCATGTGACATCTGACAATTTTTTTGTAAAAGAAATAAAATACAGTTTTGGTCATTATTTATTTTTTATATTAAACAAGATAATAAAAATAAAAAGAATGTGAAAAATTACTCCTTTATCATAGCATATACATTATTTCATTGTTGTTAATAAGAAATTGACGCAATTTGTAGAGCATCTGACTTAGGTTTGAGCGGACCCAGGATCAATCCTTGTGCTTGAACTTCTTATAAATTCCTGAACAATAAAGCCACATGTGGTTTTTTGACAATAATTAAATAATAAATATTGTAATAAGAGATGTTATTCTTTTTTTAAAACATGATTGTAGAAAAGAATATAAAAAACAAAGTAAAAGTTTTAAAAATATAAGTAGAAGTTCCGAAGAAGACTGCTGGAGCAATGGAAACCATCTAAAAAGTAATGTAAAAATAATATGATATTAATATTAAATGGTAAAGACTTTTAACATAAAAGTGGAGGAGTATAATCATTTAGTATAGATAGATAGGAATTAGAATTTAGGCAAAAAACAAAGAATAAAATGAGATTTGAGAGAAAACATGTCACACTCCTCATATAATAAATATGAGATACTTAGAATAATTTAACAAGAGATGATATCTGAAAGTATATATTTTTAATATTTTTTATAAATCATTCATTAGACTAGAGATTATCCAATAATGAATAATATTTCTGAAGTGTAATTATCATTACACCACTCTCATACAAGGTAGGGATTAGTTTTTAATTTGCTTTTAACATCTTGTGGAGGGATATAATCATAAACACATGACCAAAGATATGTGAAAAAAATCTATGATCTCTAGGATGCACATTTCATGCTGAAACCAATCCCTATCTTGTGTGAGAATCGCGTAGTGAATAGTACACTACGGAAATGTTATTCATTATTATGATGACATTTGCTTTGATATTTAAAAATGAGTCACATTGCCTTCTCTAGAAAGATTAAAAAAGAAGAAGATATAATCCAAACCAAGATTATAGATATGGATTGGACAGTAAATTGAGAACACCAAAGTGAGGCTATTTAGGGTGAAATAAAATGGGATTTTTTTATTGTGAGAAAATAAATCAACAGTCAGTTGAAAATATTTGGAAGGTTAGTTAAACAAAAATAGTTTAATTTGATCATTTGGAAAAGCCAATGTTGAACAAAAAAATGGGTTGAATGTGTAGAAAAGATAAGTTGATTACAAAAAAGAAAGTGGTGTTATGCCAAAAAAGATACAAGATATAAAAAGATGTATGATAACCATATAAGAATTTGATATTTGTACAAATACTGGTGCTTTAAATACCAGAAAAGGAAGACAAAAATGGAATAAAAGTTTAGACTGTAGATATGGGAGAGAAAGCATTGAATACTTTTTTTTGAAATGTGGGATGCTGAAAGAGGGCTTGGATTGTGTTGGAGAGTGAGATAAATCTAAAAGTAAAAAAGAATGTAAAACAGAAATTTTATAGATTTTTTTTTTGTTTTTAGAATTTTATAATAAGAATAAGAAATATGAATATAATAAGGTAGAATTGCAAAGCAGTTTTGATTAAAATGGTACTGGGGGAAAAGCATTTACTGAGAGAATGATTTAGTAATAATAAATGAGAAATAAATAATCTTATTATGATATAAAGCAATCTTTGAGGAAGAATAATTTGGCTGACAGGTTTTGTCTGACATATGGATCACGAGTAGAAATTATTGACTTCATTTAAATAGAAGCCATTTTACATTACAGCACATGTTAACAACTCACAAACATAATATTAAAAAATAGTTAAGAATTATTGAAAATTAAAGAACAAAACCTCACAACTATACTAAGAATTCTTACTACTTCAGTCTTAAATGAAATTTACACCAGCAATGATATCACATGATTTTTTCATATGTTTGCTCTTCTGTTTTCAAGAGTAGTTATCTTCACCCTACTATAGAGCCATCTATTGTAAGTTTGTGTAAACAATGGACACTAGGCAAATGCCAGAAAACAGTCAGTCAGAAGTTAGGGATTTTATACCACTATAAAACCTGATATTAATTAATTAATTATATAAAAGCATATAATAGATGATGATAGAATAGGGAAAAGATAATCTGCTTGTTAAAAATGATTTAGTAATTATTCATTCATACTAAACTGTTTATGCAATTTATAACAATAACAGTACTAAATTTTCAGACTGATAGCTAATATACCAAATATAACTACTTAAATAAACTTCTAAATAATACTAAGAACAGGTTGCCTCCAGACCAGGATCTACAAATTGTTTACAGGATTAACTGTAATGAGCCTGTTTGTAAAGCAGTCTATTATGGTGAATCATGTGCAAATAGCACAATTATATTGGTACAGCATAAATATATTTACAGCTGCACAAAGAAAGATCCTAGTGTAAAATCAGTGTTCCTTGAGCATGAAATAGAATCTGCACATAGCTTTGATCTTGATTGGAAAAGAGAATTTAAGGAAGCATGGTTCATTGCTAATAACATCTACACAATAAACAACAAATACTCTTGTATCATCTTGTCCAGAAAGTGGAATATGTAAATTGACAAATTTACATATTAACTATCTTTTATTAAGTCATTTTCTCTCAATAGTAGTGTCAGCTATGGATTTGAGCACTGTGAATATGACCTGCTGGGTTGAAATCATTGCTCAGCTATTTATTATTTAAAGTCTAAATAAATTAATCTTTTATTTGGAAGTGAATAAATGCTTATCATAAAATTACATAGGAAAAGAAAATAAAACTTGTTGTAAAATTAAAGGAATAGTAGTTATCCTTACTTATAAAATATTGTTGTTGACAATTTATATGTTATCAAAATCTGTTTAGCTTACTTTTACTGAGTTTTTAATCATTTGTATGAGACATGAAATTAGTTTTGATTCGACTTCTATTTGCAAAAATGTTATATTCCAGATCAGATTTAATTCTATGCACATTAATATCAACATAACATTCCCTAATTCGTTAGTTGTTATAATATGAAATAAAAGTATGTAAGTTATTGCAAAATGATTGTAAATATCAATCAAATTGTTTATTCACACTTTCATTCATTCTAACTTTAAGATAACTCAATTGCTATTTCAGTTAAGTAATATCAGGCAACTAAGAAAAATGTTAATTGATCTTAAACCAGAGGTAAAAAGCAGCCAATACATTTCCAAGCTGTCTGATACATGTTGGCAAGTAACCCATTTATGTTTGTATACTACATGAATACTCATTTAGTAGTTACAACTGCACTGGCAAGAAACATATGGAGCAGATATTAGGAATTTGTCAAGCTCAGTTCAATCTCCAAAAAAGAATCAAAAGATTTCCCTTCAGGTAACAGTGAATTATTAATAGATTCAACATAGAAAGGTGATGTAAGATACATGTTAATGCAAAACGAGAGAAAAAATTCTTAAGAAAAAACAGTATTCACAGTTAATATTTCTAACTTTCAAAAACATTACAATGAATTTAAATTAGAATTTACAAATTGGCTTGAAAATAGTTCAGATTTGAATAACATCAATAGGAAGATAACTGATAAGCTAATAAAAACTGCAAGAAAGATGAATGGTGCAAAAAAGCAACAATTTACCAGTAAATTTTCTATTGAGAGAAGTCAATGTATGAAGAAAAAAGGAATATGACAATATATAAAAATGACTCATTAAGATGAATTGGATATCTAGAGTTTATAAAATTGTACATAAAAAGTTAGCAAAAATATAGGAAATTATATTTATAAATTAGCAAAAAAAGGTATAGAAGAAAATAAAAGTTTCAAAAGTTCAGAACGAATATTTTGGTATTGGTAGAAAACTTATTTCTCAATAAGAAAGATGGAACTATTACTAAAGAGAAAGATGACATCATGATATGTACAAAACACTTCTATAAAGAATTATATAGTAATAAAAAACAAGAAAACAAAGTATCCCCTATAGTTATTACAATTTCTAAAGCATGCTATTAAATCTATGAAAAAGAAAAAAGTTCCAGGAAATGATGGCATTATAACCATATCTTAAAAGAAGCAAGTAAAGAAACAGAAAAAAAATATTATAATCCAAACATCTAAATGATAAAGATATACCAGATGATTGGAAGAATGTGATAGTAATATTAATATTTTAAAAGGTGATAAGATAAGATATTAGAAATTACAGACCTATCAGTCTTTTATCAATTCTACACACATTTTTTACCATGATAATTACAATTCATCTACAATGAATTTTGGATTTTAACCAAGTAAAAAGTAGTTTTAGTACAGTGAATCATACAATCACCATTATTCTTTGAATTAGAAGATTATGAAAGGAATTTGATTCCATAAGTATTTTTATTTTGATTAAAGCATCGGAGCGTCCAAATATGAACCAAGGATATTGTCATATTCTGAAGATTGTTTATGAAAAGAGGCAAAACTCTCTATACATATTGCCACTCAGTGCAAGATAGAGTAATCAGTGGATGCCAGAAGGCTTGTGTATAAAATCCCCATCTAGTGCCTACTCATCCAATATTCCTAGACTAGTTTCTGGCTTGTGGCCTTCATCAGTGAGGAGTCTTTGATGAGGAATTTATGCACAAGACTTCTGGCATCCATTGATTACTCAGGTTTGCACTGAGTGACAATACGTATAGAGAGTTTTGCTTGTTTTAATAACAGTTAAGAGCAAGCACAAAAAATGGTGATCATGTGATGTTTATTGGCTTAAAAGATTGTTTGTCAAAACACAACAACATTGATGAGATTACATAGTAACAATACTAAAAAAAATTAACATTGAGAAGAGCATATGTTGATTCCATATCTCCAACACATTTTCACATTCTACAACAGTTTTACAAGACCTATTTTGGGGATTAAAATGGGAAGCTAAAAGAATAAAAGTAAATGAATATTATTTAAGTCATTTAGATTTTGCAAATGGTATAGTTGTTTTGTAAATAATACTTTAGTGTTTCAGGAAATGTCGCAAAAATTATCAGATGAAAGAAAAAGTAGGACTAAAGATAAATGCCAGAAAGACTAAAGTAATGTTCAATAGATTTTTACAGAAGAATAAAAATTGATAATGATGAATTATAAAAAGTTAGCAACTGTAAGTATCTTGGTTAGATTATTAAAACAGATGGAAATATAATGGATGAAATTAATCATAGTGTTAAACTTGGTTGGATTGATTTTGGAAAAAATAACTTAATATTAACAGTAAATACATCTACGTGTTTAAAAATAAAGATTTTAATAATTGTGTTTACCAGTTTGTAGTTATGGATATAAAACTTGGATACTTAAATGAAGAACAATACAGATACTTCAGACTAGTCAATGCAATGTGAAAAGATGCATGCTAGGAATAATAAGATGATAATGAAAATGATATATATATATATGAGTGAAAGAACAAACAGGTATTACTGACATTATTAAAAGAATTAAGAGATTAAATAGAGTTGACTAGACATATTGCTAGAAGAGATGATAATAGATGGACAGTTGAACTTCTAAAGTGGATTTGGAAGAGATTGTAGAAAACTTATAAAGATACAGCATGAAAAATAGATGGATGAAATAAGAAAATTTTCTGGTGTAATATGGAGAAGAGAGACTAGAGTTCAGAAAATCTGGATTAAACTTGGAGAGACACTTATTCTGTGGCAGACTGATAATGATTAAAGATGACACTAATGATGATGAAAACTGACTTATCCATAAATAAAAAATTCAAAAGTGTATATACCTTTTTCTTATTACACAATTACTTGCACAGCAGATGTTTCCCTAGTTTTACTACCCTATATTTATACCTCATCTCTCCATTTCATTATACAGATCTAAATAAGTCATAATAAATTTATCTTTAAATTCCTACTATTCTTTGTATAATTCATTCTGTTACTCTTTCCACATTCTATACTTCAAATATACATGATCAATATTCTCCCATTTCTCATAAACTAACATAACATCCAAATCACTATCTATATTTGACATTTACCCCTGATATCTAAAGTTCCTATCCTTACACCAAAAAACTATTGTAGTGTTATCACATATTCTTTTATACTCTCTATAATTTTTATTCTTATTCCAAACAATTTTTTAAATATATATTCATTTTAATAATTCTACTTCTCTTTCTCTATCTTAACTTATCTATCTACATTTCCATTCATCATAATTATATATCTATATGTTCTTTACACATTTATCTCATTTTTAAAATAAATCTGATGAAATAAATTGTCTATATATTTGATTATTGTAAAATCTTTCTTGCCAATGTATTTGTTGGCTTCTGCCTACAAATCAATGAAACACTATTTTTTAACTATTCTATTTTCATTAATATATTATAAATATTTAAAAATTTATTAGAAATTTTTCTCATTAAATAAAGAACACCATGTAATCTTTTGAATAGCTATATTTGTTGTCCACGTTCCCCATCCATTGGTTATCAACTTTCTTTTTTTTGCATCCTATATAAAACTTTTTGTTCCCCTGGCCACATATTTCTAAGAATAAAGTAGGTATCATCATTTTCTTCCAAAAAGATTTACATATTCTTATATTTATTTATAAGAAATACACTATATTTTTAATCATTCCCATATTCCAACTATTTGTAAAATATCCTTTTCCATTTAACAAAGTATTTAATTACCTATACTTCCCCATTTTTCAAGACAAATATTTTGATTTCCAATCTTCAGTTTTATCCTTTCCATTAAATGGTAGTATCTTATATTTTCTTTGAATTTAATTTTCATATTTTTTTTTTACTTTCCCATAATAATAATAATTCCTTATTTTTTATATAATTAGTTGACAAATATGTCTTATCATCATTAGAAACACAAAAAAGAGCCACCATATTATATATTGGTTCCTAAATAAAAGCAGCCTCTCTGATATACTTTAAGCTTGAGGATTCAGCAATATACTATGTGGTAATTCATTTTAATAACTTTATTGGTTCATTCTTTGGATCCCAGTGTTATTGATAAATTAAAACAAAGAAGTTAATAATTACAAGTACCTTGGTCACATTATTAATACAAGAAGGACTGTAGTATATGAAATTAATTATATAATTAAACTTGGATGGAGTCATTTTAGTGGATATAATATTTTATTAAAAGAAAATATGGTTATGGATTGGAAAAGTAATGTTTTATTAATAGATGTGTTTTACCAGTTCTTACAGATGGATCTAAGACTTGAACCCTTAACAGGAAAATAATACAGAAATTTCAAACCATACAGTAAAGTATATAGAAATGTATAAAAAAAGGCCCAAAAGCAATATTTATCGGTGAAAGAAAAAACATGCATTACTGACATCACTGAAAGCATAAACAGACAAATGGAACCGGAATGACTACATTGTTGAAAGAATTGACAATCGATGGATAGTGGATGTCTTGTTTTGGATCCCAAAAGATTGTAAAAGACATAGAAAAGTCCACTGTGAGAGAGATAAAAAAAGAAACAAATTTTGTGGATGTAGTGCTGAGAAGCTACAGATGAGAAAATTGGATCAAATGTGGATTGACCATTATCCTACAGTTGATCAATAGGGACTAAAAATAATTCTTAAATTAATATTCACATAGACACCTAAAGCTTTGTAGTAACTATCAAATATTATTATCATGCATTGCAATTTTCTAGATGAACGTATTTTATTTTTGTGGGAATTCCAAAATTTAGAATTTTGTGAAATCTGATAAAATCATTGAATAGAGATTTTTTTGAATCATAAAAAAATGATATTATAGACCATATAAATTATAACTTTAAAAATCTGGATACATTTACCATTTTTTAATTTATGGGATGAAGCTTGAAGATGATTGGAGATTTGGATGCAGAAAAACATTCTTTATAAATTACAATGCAATAGATATATATCTATGGAATTGTATAGGTAAAGATAAAATATTAAAATAGACCATGGCAGAGTAAAGATTTCTACTAATGCCTCAAAAGAAAAAGAATTGTTACACAACAGATTTGCCAAATGCCATTTCTCATTTTTATTTTACTTTCTAGCCAGGACTGTCAAGGAACTCATGAATCCATTCAATATTTGAAAAGATGGCTAAAGCTAAAAATTTCTAACTTAATACTTTCTTTCAATCAGAAGGATATCTTTTTAAATACTTTTATTTAACTTAGAAATTCTGTTTGTTCATTTGTCCATCTCAAATCTTGTATCCAATTTTTGTACATATGTTAGGTATCCACGACAATGCAATATGTCACAGAAATATTTCAGAAATGTCCAGTCAATTTTTTCCAATGTAGAACTGTTATCAGGCTGAATTTCAAAGTACATGATATTGGTTTAGAAAGTTTTCAGTGTTGCACACTAGATGGTGGTATATATATTGATTTTCTTTCTCATTTGCATTTGTAATTCAAGTCTACAAATGTTTATTCATCTGTGTAACAAAATGTTTTTTATTCCTTATTACCTATTGCTAAATATATTTTCAGTGAAGTTCATCCATAATCATAGTTCCCTAGGATTATGGTGAACTTCACTGAAAGTTCACTTAGCAATAGATTATAAAGAAGAAAGAAACCATGTCATTACATAGATGATCAATAATTATAAATCTTAATATATATATATATATATATATATATATATTAAAAATTAATCAACACTTAGACAATCCCAATATTGATAATAATCAAACAATTTTAAACTGTTATCAAGGCAACCTCCATTTAACAATAAAAGTGGAATATATATATATATGAAAATATTCCAGGGTATTTTGCTAGCTGAAAATTAAAATACATATACAAAATGTTCAAATAATCTTCAATCATTGGAAGTTACAGAAGAGAAGAAAGTGGAAGTTTTCATAAGTTCAGACATTGGAAGTTACAGAGCAGAAAGAGGAAATTTCATAAGTTGAATCATTGGAAGTTACAGAAAAGACAGTGGATTTTAAGCTCCAGAATTCAACATTCTATCATTGCACTAAACCATATGGATCATTATTTTTAAATTATCTATGTAATTATTAGTAATAAAGATAATATTTATTAAAAATCAAAAATTAAAAATATTTTATATTTTGAAACCTCATCACGAGTATATATTATAAAAAAAAATCACACACTAACTATAAAAATTCCAATTGACTCTGCATTTCTTACTTTCTGTTGAGTTTATGAGTAGAACACTGCAAATGAAAAGTTACCAAATACTTTATTGTTTAGGAGTTTATAAAGAAATTGAATGCAGGAAGTGATAGAGCCCATGGATTTGAGTTCTGAAATCTGCCACTGTATTATTGGCCAAAATAAGGGACTAGTTTATTGCTCAGGAGTACCTAAGAACCAGAAGTGATAGAAACTGAAACATGATATGTAGATTTTAAAATTCAAATCCTAGAAGTATTAGAGACTCAGCTATAAGATTCATGGACTTTGAGCTCTAAAACCAGCTACTTTGACACTATACTACACCAGCAAGGGTTCATTCTGCCATTTCATTTGTAATGGGTAGATTATGACGCAAATGCTTCAAACATTTGACAAGGTAAACATTAATGTGTAATTGAAAAGTAACAAAACTTATTTTTATTCCTATACATTCAAAATTTGTTGGTGTTAAATGGAAATCTTTTCAGGCAACATCTTTCTTTTTACTTTGTAATTTTTTCCTCAGCAGATCAACTTTTGGCGCATAAAATATTTCACCTGGAATTAAAAATAATACACTATGCAAAAGTAACTGTTTATTATAGATTTCACATATGATTGATTCATTTTGTTTAATTTCAATAATTTATTAAAGTTTTAAATTTTAAACAAAACATGTATAATATTAATAAAATACGCTTCTTAGACATTCTTTATTATTAAAAACAATAATAAGCAAGGAATAATTTTTGCTGTAAAAAAAAAAAAATCAAATAATAGTATATCGCAATATTAGATGTTCACATTTTAAATACACCTACCATAAAATTGAAAAGTCTACTTTTAATTTACTAGAAAGATATATAGAAATAAAAATTAGTAATTTTCTTTTACAACAATCGTTTGTTTTTTCAAAAATGAAATATATTAAACTATAAATGTAATCCATAAACTTTGCAAATAAAGATTATTAATTAATACAGTAACTTTTTCACAAATGCTGTTAATCGTTCAATATATATTTATAAATTATAAATGGCTTTTCAAATATATATTTAAATAACATATATATACAATATTTGTTATGAAGTGCACCTTATGTATAAATAAATGCGTAGGCTAGTTTGATTAAGTTGAAAATATGTTTTCGATTATTGGGAATTTAAATATTAGAGACTAAATAAATTGTATTAAAAGAAAACATGATTAGTAGCGGCAATGTGGTTGAAGAATTCAATTCCGAGCCTTAGAATTCTTAATCTGCTCCAGGACTAAAAAAACCTAACATATAAGCCGCTAAAGCAAGTTTAAATAAACGTAACAGTTATATTAACTATGTTTTTACATTTATTTAAAGTAGTTATTATTATTATAAGTTTACGCACACACACTCGCTTTTGCATACATACTAATATGTTTACATAAGTTGAAGTATAAATTCCAATACTATAAGTAAGTTACTTTTTAAAAGAATTATATAAGCAGTGGTATTTATTTTTTTACGTTTAATGTTTTAAATTTTATAATAAATAATATGTTTATACTTGTCTCTATCTAATATATGTAAAAAAAAATTATCTCTTTCTTTTTTAATACAAAAAATTTGTATAGGGTAAAATTACTATTTTGTTATTAAATATTTAAAAAAAAAAGAGTGAGGATTATAAATATATGAAAACCCACGAATATTTAAAATAAAAACAAAGCATAACTATTTCATTGACAGAGAGTTAGCGAAACAACTTTTTAACACTATATTTAAAAGATTTTGAAAAAAAACAAACAACTAACTTCTCTACTTTGTTTTGTCTAACCTTTATTTATTTGATGTCATTTTGACCGAAGAATTATAGAATGGTATCTCTGTAAGGCATGTTGTTTTGATTTATGAAACAGTCTCTCGATTAGCTAGTGGTGGTTGGACCTTACATATAATTTTTGCTGTCACATAAATATTGAAATTACTGTTTCTATATGGCACGGTAGTGACAGTTTTATTCAGGTAATTTTGGAAAGGGCAAATATTTGGATGCTTGCGTTTATATAGGTTGTTAAAATAAGAAAGCATAATTTTAAACTTTTTTTTTTTTTTTACAATAAAACATTTATTAGTAATAAAAAAAATTCTCGAAATAGCCAAAGGTACTGCTAGTAATTTATTTAAAGTTTGTATGAATTATTTGTCAGCAATCTTTACAAATTTGGATAGGTAGTAAGTAGTTTCAGAAAGTTAAACTTTTGCACGATGTATTAAAATTTTTTTTATATATTAAATTTCTGTTTAAATGTTTTAAAAAGAAAAAAAAAAAACTATTTACATGTATGTGTCTGCGAAAAAAATATATCTAAAATTTTAATTCACCTATGCAAAATAAATATACATACAGCAGTCACTCGTAAACGAGTATAAAACTTCAAGAAGATGAATTTTAAGGTAACTATAACCAATCTGTGAAGCACAAATTTGTCCAAATGTATGCTGGTTCATGTTTCTGTTTATTCTGTATTTTATGACGCTGTTGTTTGATATCTTGAGCAGAAAACATTTCTTTCCGAAATACTTCAATACCATACAGACATATAAATTAATTGTTTAGGGGTATAATTATATATTAATTTACTTTGTTCAAATATACACATATATGTACAAGATGTTTTTATATACAATACATTTTTTTATGTAAATATTAATTTTTTTATGAATCAAAACGGTATTTTAATTATTAAATTTGTGTATGTTAAATCTGTTTATGCTTATTGAAATATAAGAAAGTAAATTATGTAGCGTGCGACTGTTTTTATTCACTTACTATACGGTAGTATTTGTGCGTATTTATAAATTAGTATATGTATCTATGAAAAAGACAAAAACTGGTCTCAAGAATAAAGATTCAAGCTCACCTGAAGAAATTTAGAAAAAAAAAAGCAGATACTTTTGTTGTTTTATTATTTAAATCATATATATTACAATAAAAAAGTTAATTTCAGAAATATATTAAAGCTATTTATTATAAATAAAAAAACTGTTTGCAGGTTCAACAAAAGAATTTATAAGTGCAAGAGTGATTTTCAAGATTGAGAAATATAGATTTACATTTGTAAAAATTAAATCAATTTTATGCTGCATCAAAACGAAAAAAGTATATTTGTATAAAATGATGTTAAAATGGTAATACATAATTTATAAGAGGTATAACTCCTGTGCCTAAAATTACAAAATAAGGCATTTAAAAAATCAGATTGGTCATAAGTCTACAAACTGATAATAAAGTATTTTTATTTGAGGGGAAAAAGTAAAACAAATTTTAATCATGCAATTTTAATAAAGAAATAAAAGTGAATTATTTTAGCACAGTTTTATAAATTGATTTAAAGACAAAAGAAAATAATTAAAATTATATTTAAGATATCAATTAAAATGATCAATTCCGAGTGCTGTAAATAAAATTTGTATTAGATTTAACTGTAATCCTGCTTAATTTTCTTTTAACTTGCAACAAGATCAGAAAAAGACTTTATGAGAAATGCAATTTTATATCTTATTTAAATTTTTATATACTTTTAAAATATCTAGCTTAAGCAAACATCTAAGTGCAGAGTGCATGGTTAAAAAAACATTACACTGCTGGGTATTGTAGTAATAGATTATATTTAATCCCCATTGATATATTAGTTTATATTATTAAGCATAATATATTCTATCACTTAGCATTTTTATTAACAACAGAAATCATAAATATTATTTAACACTAATTTAATGTTATAAATGCACGGTTTAATTAATATTTATTTTTATAAAATTTTGCTTATTGTCAGTTATAAAAACTTCTGTTTTTTCTTCTCTCTCTCTCTCTACATATATATATATATAAGTGATGACGTGTTTATAATGACTATATACATGTAATTAATTAAATTTCAGATTTTACACTGCATTTCTCCGATTGAACCATATCGTAAATTATCTCTCGGACTAAAAAATTCATATCGCTCTTTCACAAAAAAATTCATGTCACTCTTTCTCATTATACTTGTATTTTGAGACAAACGTTTTATCATCGTGGGAGTAGAAAGGTTTGAAAAATAAAAATCTTTACAATGGAATTGATAATATCTATCTATCTATCTATCTATCTATCTATCTATCTATCTATCTATCTATCTATCTATCTATCTATCTATCTATCTATCTATCTATCTATCTATCTATCTATCTATCTATCTATCTATCTATCTATCTATCTATCTATCTATCTATCTATCTATCTATCTATCTACCTATCTACCTACCTACCTACCTACCTACCTACCTATCTATCTATCTATCCTATCTATCTATCTATCTATCTATCTATCTATCTATCTATCTATCTATCTATCTATCTATCTATCTATCTATCTATCTATCTATCTATCTATCTATCTATCTATCTATCTATCTATCTATCTATCTATCTATCTATCTATCTATCTATCTATCTATCTATCTATCTATCTATCTATCTATCTATCTATCTATCTATCTATCTATCTATCTATCTATCATAATAGGGCTTCTTTGATTTTAAAGCATGGATTTATTCACTGTCAAACGCAAATTTATATAAAATTTATGAACCTATTAGTGCGACATCATATATACATAAAAAAAGATGGGGATGACGTATATCGCATTATAACACTCAATGAGAAAGTGCGTTGTGTATAAAAAGTAGGTTAAATGCCATATATAAGTTCATTTGATTGTAAATAAATTCAAAGTTTAAAATTAAACAAATTGCAATCATGGTATATAGATAAAAATTGAACTATCAATTCAGGTATTTTAAATCTTTAGTTCACTAAATGATAGATTTTTTTCTTTTGAAATATATGTATAGTGAGAGTGGGTGGTCTGGATTTTTTGCACTGGGAGATTGTTCATGATATGATAGATTTCAATTAAAAAGGGCACTGTAAAATATGAAATTTGATTGATTGATTGCATATATTTCTGAGGCATAGTAGTTAATTATTTATAATATACACACGTTAAATGAATATATTAATATATAAATACAACAACTCAATTAATATTAATTAAATATATGATTTTCTAATAGTCTATCTCCAAGTATTGAAGCAGTATTATATTTGATTTTGATTTGCCTACTATTTTCATTTTAATTTTATATTTATTTATAATGTAAATGGATTAAAAAAAGTTAATACTGTTTACTTTCTATAAGAATATTTTTTTAATTATTTATGTAAATTAAGTAACAAAATTGCAGTTGTCTATATGTAGCTTTTAATGACGAGCAAAAATATCTTAACTTGTGCCAATTGAAAAAATATTACTGTGGTATAATGCATAAAATATCTGTACAACCAACTAATTGAATATTCCACTAAGAAGAATAAATTGCTACAGATATTTTTAAATGGAAAGATTACATGTAAAAAAAATAAAATGGATAAATGGATAATTTAATTGATTGAATAAATAATTTAGACATAGAAAGTACACTTAGTAAATGGGAGATGAAATCAGGTCTAAAATATAATAATAGTTTTAAACAGGGGATGACAAATTAGACTATTTCTTAAAAATAATTTTACATAGATGAAGAAACATTTTAAGGCATCTGATTTTGTGATTTGATGAACGTAAGCAAAAATAATGGTTACAGAATTGAGTTTTAAAATGATGGACTGTAGAAAATGTCTAAAATTGTAAAAGTAAATTGTAAAATGAATTATACATCATGAATTAGATTTACAAGCATATTAAAGCATTTTAAAAATTTGTTACGATTTAAAACATGATGAAAAAATTTAAATATATATATATCTTTAAAAAAAATACTATTTAAAGAGATTCAATAGTGAATAAGTGAAAATAAATTTAAAAAGATGTCTTTTTAATCTCTTTTCTCTACTCTATAGTTTTGATATACGAACAGTTAGTAAACTAAGAGTGAAAATATTTGAACATTAGTTTTTACGTAAGATGGGAAATATTACGTTTAGAAAGATTATGAGTGAATGAAAAAAAAATCTTACTATTAAAAAAAAAAAAGATATCTAAATTTATCGATACATACATTTTGAATTAAAACAAAGTAGTTATTAGAGATACAATGAATGAAAGTAAAAAAGATAAATATATACGTATTTGATAATCTGAAAAATCAAGTCTGGTAGAAATATTTAAAACAAAAAAAGGTGGAAATTTAAGATTAAGAAAATGATTAGAAAAATATAATTTTGATATTATTGGTAGCGCAAATAAATTATATATTAGCCCTGTATCTCTTTTCGTTTAAAGTGCCATCACTTTTTACTAATCTGAACTTCGCTAATTTATAATTTTTAAAATGTATAAAACAACAATAACAATGGAATGGCCCAGCTCCGCCACTTTGAGTGCTCAATTTCTTATGATCTCTGGAACAATAAACCACTTGCTTATTATCAGTATTTAAAATTTCCATTTCAGGTTAAATTACTTACTAAACTTTCATGACGGCATTTATTTACTGCGCATACTTATGTATATATGTATGCACATGGATGGACACATAGTTCGTATACTTTTTTAGCTACTTTATATATATATCTAATTCCAACGTTTGTTTTTATGAGTAGTAGATTCTTGTATTTTTCGAACTCAAATGATCAAACTGTGCTGCAATCTACTGTCAGATTTTAAAATTTTCTCAATGCTGTTTTTATAAATTGACTTAATATTAAATAAATTATAACTAAAGTTCATCAAAATTTTTGGAATGAAATCTAAAATGAAGTGAATTTAAATAATCTAAAAAACCAATTCTAGCAGCGTTCTGTATTTTGTATATATATATATTCTAATCACTTGTGAAGAGGAATATCTTTGCATATAATTATCAAATATTCAATGCAAGTTTATTCGCATTAACTTATAATTGTTTTTACTAATTATAACTTGATGTGTGTTAAAAGAGTATATAAATTCCATTTATAAACGCAAATAGCTGGACTTAGTCTATTAATCGATATTATTGTTTTATCAATGTTTCTATTAATCTAACGACTTCTTGTTAATCTGTTTTATTCTTAAGTGACAATATCTTAAGGATTTTTTTTATATACAATATTTTTTCGCTAAAGCCACTTTACAAAATCTGTTATTAAGCAAATGCAGGTTCACATTATATCTTTTTTTTTTTATGATTTAAAAAAAAACATGAAGGGTATAAAATAATGTCTTTGTGAATAGAAATACATATTATAAACACACATCACGATTGTTTTTATGAGGTTAAAGTATTTTGTAATCCTATATTGTAGCTATTTTGTATATATATTAGATTCATCCAACTCATCTGTTACAACAATTATGTTTGATTTGTATTGTTTTTGTGATATATCAGTCTAAGTATGAAGAAAAGCAATTAAACAGGATAAGTAACCTCTCTCAAACATTTATATCCAGTATATATATATATATATATATATTAAAATTACTATTAGCATGAAAGTTTATTTATTGTAAGAGTATGAATATGTAAAATATAAGTAGTATATGAGCACTTAAATAAAGTAACCAAATGTGAAAAGTTATATAACAACAATGTTTGTGCGTGTGTATTCGTGGAAGAGCAAGGGTATAACTGAACACAGATAAATGTTTATTTAATATGTTTTTTAAATATTTCTGCCTTATTACCTTATTTATACCAGAATATCTTTTTTTTATTATCCAACAAAGTCAACTTTGCTTACATCCAAATATTTTTTAAAATTATTGTTGATTACAGGACTTATTGTTTTAAGTCTTTTACCTGCTTCTCATTAGAATATTTAACTTATACTTTACAGTGCATAATATTAATTACATATTTAATATACGGTTGACTATAGAAATGATAGCTAAATACTAAAATGTGTTGTATATATAAGGTACACATAATGTATAGAATAGTAAACGAAAAAATCCGAAAATTTTAGACGCAATAATCGACATGGAGTAAGAAAAAGAATTAGTAAATGAAATTGTGTGCATCATAAATGAATTGTTAAAATAGAAAGATAAAAATTAGCAAATATAAAATATCAATAGATAATAGTAATTTAAGATGCATATTAGTAAAATAAATATGTAATAAAGATGTCAGATGTTTTGAGAGTGTAATTTTATTATTAATAATGTAGAGAAGATGTTTTTAAACAGATATATTTATAAATATGCATTCATACACAAGAATATTCACATTTATATACCCCCCCCCCACATATAAATATAATGTGTTTACTTGCAATTAGAAAGTGATTTAATAAAAAAAAAAAAAAATTTTTTTTTAAATAAATAATTGAAAATTTTAATGATTAAATAGGTAAACAGTACACATGTGTACGCATTATATAAAAAATTGGATATGTTAAATAATATATGCAAATTAAATGAGAATTTAAACTGTATGTGCTATTGAAAAATGGCTAGACATGCTAAACTGGTTATGACATATTTATTTATATATTTGATAAACTTTATAATGTTAATTTTAATTTCGTTTTATTACATACAATATTATATATGCTTATACAAAATAAATCAAGATGTCAAGCGTTGTTAGCCGAGAGGTCATCGCAGCCGCCTTGCAAGCAAGTAGTTGGTTGCAGACGGTTGTGCTATGACATGAAAGAAAATAAATCAAAATGCTATTTTATTTAAAATTAACATCAAAGGTTTTTGTGATAAAAAAATTAAATAAAAGCATAAGTAACAGAGCGATGGCATGCTAAAGAGTAATCAATTTATGCAATATTTCTGAATAGAGTTTAGTAGATTAAATAAAGTATACATTTAACTTGTTTTCTTTTATGATTTTATAATTTCATATGTAGCAATTGTGTTATATTGGGATTGAACGTTAAGCTTTTGCCGTTTTCGTGTTCATATTTCTAAAATTAACTCCATGCTTATCTAATAAGACAAATAGCATTTTAGATATTATATATAGAATGCTTTGTTGGCACTTTAGTTCTGATAATTTAAGTTCATATAAACGCCCAAGAATAACTAATGTTGGATTAGTTATTTATAATATGTAGAATAGCTTATACATTTAAGTATTGTTGAAATTGTGGAGCAAATTTTTAAACAACTTGATAATTCATTTTTAAATGATATACACAGATGTCTCCCAATGAAAAGGTGACTGGTTATATCTATAATACCATCTCTGAATTAACATTCATTTATTCACCACAAAAACTTTAAAGTCACAGAGTGTCTGGATTGTGAATTGTGATACAAAATGTGACAGTGTATTTTAGAATTTAAACCATGGCTGAATAATGCTCTAAATTTTAGTTTAAATTGGAAAAAAATTCGATTAAAACGTTTGAAATGACTTAAATTGTGGATGGCAATGAAGCATGAGATGCAAAAATATTTTCAAAGTGGTTTGCAATATTTTTTAATGGCAGGGAGATTAATGCATGGCAATTTTTGTGATGAAATTCATGCATACATTCAGAGATGGAATAGTATGTTGAATGGAGAGAGAACTAATATTTTTTCGTTAGCACACATTTCATTTGTTTTTTATGTATGATTAATTCTAAATATATCAGAACTCTAGAAGGTAATGTTTAAAATTTTTGTTGAACATGCCCAAATGTTAATTATAAGTTATCTTTATAGCTTTAATAGTAAGAAAATCAAGCCCTACATCATGTGACTTAACTTAATAAACTTCTACTACAAATGTAATAAAATGAGAATGCTAATAGCTCTAAACAAGCTTTTCTGGAAGAGAAAACATTTAAAATCTCTATCTAGAATTATCTTTATTCCCAAACTGGTTTCAAGCTGATGGCTATCATCAGTGAGGTACTAGGATATTCAGAAATTGGATTTGAAATACCAACTCAAGTGCAGCATTTATCTATTACTTAACTATTAAGTAGAAAATATGAAATTTTCTGACATTTATATGTCTTCTGAAATTTATCTGATAAACTTGTTTATAGCTATTAGCACACTCATTTTATTACTTTGTAGCTTTGTATTTTGCAAGACTTATATATATTCTTTGTCAGTTAGTTAACAATTTATTTAATTTATTAGATTAGTAATACACAACTGTTAAGAAAAACATTCACAGAAAAGGTAGTCTTTTTAAAAAATATTCAGGTTCATTATTGCCTAGCATGCTTTTGATATAACATGTATATCTTATTCATGGCTCATAAATATGATATACATGTTATATCAAAAGCATGTTAGGTAATATGAATAATTTTTTTTAAAAAAATTACATTTTCTGAGTACATTTTCATTAACAGTCGTGTATTACATTAGCTCAGAAAAAAAGGAAATTAATTATAGTTTCATTAAATTAGTTAAAGATAATTTGCTAAGTTTTTTTTTCTCATGTGTCATAGCATCAGCCGGGAAGCGAACCCACTAACCCGGGACAACTGCTTGTAAAGCAGCTGTCACTGACCTCTCGACCACCAATGGTTGACTAATTTACTAAGTTGTGTATAATGATTGAACCCAACAAAGTGATATCTATTCAATTATAAAGTTTAATAAAATAAAGTAAAAAGACCAAACCTTTGTCTAAATTAAATTAAGGTATAAATTAATTAACTAAAGTTACTCTACTATATGTTTTGTGTTATATATATATGAATAAATAGTGTTGTCTAATTATCTTTAGTAGTTTTTTTTATCTTAATGTGCAATCAATAACTTAGGTAAATAGTTAAGAGTCTCTTGTTTTTTTTCCTGACCTCAATAGGCTGTAAACAGAAAAGTTGGTATTCTATGATATCTGAAAGTGGAAAGCACATGTGAATTGCCCTCAGATGATTTGCATGTGGGTTGTGCAATTCTGACAGTTACGATATATATAGAACATAACCAGATTATATATATTGTAACTGTCAAAATTGCATAACCGACACACAAATTATGCGAGGGTAATCCACATGTGCATTCCACATTCTGATGTTACAGAATACCAACTTTTTCTTTTAAAGCCAGCTAAGGTCAGAAAGAAAACAAGAGACTCTTAACTAACTACCTATGCTATTGATTGCAAATAAAGATTACAAACTGCCAAAAATAGTGAGACAACATTATTTATTCACATATATACAACATGTAATAAAAACAAAGCCAACATCTAATAAAATAACCTGTCTAATCATGATAAAAGATTTAAGAACCTATTTTTAAATGAAGATCTATGGCTGATAACAAAAAAAGCCCCTATCCAGAACAATCATTACAACTATCATAAGTAATAGTCATGAAACAATATAAAATGTATGAAAAACATATACATAATAAGGCTAAGCACTTTCAGAGCATTCAACTCCATATTCATAGCCTCCCAATCTAATAATTTATGCGAATCTATGCAAGCTCATTTATATTGTCCAGGTCTTTGATATAGAAAAGCATGTATCCTTCCTGTTTATTGCCTTCAAGTGTCTTGCTATATATCATGCTTCTTTCACCTTCCTTTTGATGTCATTTAATTTGAACCTGCATGTGCTGAAATAGTTTCCACTGAGAGAAATCAAAAGGAAGGTGAAAGAAGCATGGTATATAGCAAGAGACTTGAAGGCAATAAACAGGAAGGATACATGCTTTTCTATATCAAAGAGATGGACAATATAAATGAGATTGCATAGATTTGCATAAATTATTAGATTGGGAGGCTATGAATATGGAGTCGAATGCTCTGAAAGCGCTTAGCCTTAAGAAATATTAGTGTAATTTTTTTTTTTTTATGAATTTAATTTCATTATATACATCAAGCGTATTAAATCTTACATAATTATTAATAGTGAAAAAAAATATGAAATTAAAATAATATGATAATTGCATTCTTGTAATCAAATGTTTGGCAAAACATTAAGTTGGGCCCTATGCTGTTAATTTCAAAACTTGATTGAATATAGTGGCTAATGCCATAATTTAAAAACTGAGCAAACTTGGAATTGCCTACTTGTTTTTTATCTGTCCTTAAGACATCACTTCATAGAATTCAAATGTTTTTAGTATATATTTTTCATTACATAGTTTTAAAATTAGTACTGAAATATTTTTAAAAGGTTTTATTTAAGCATTTACTGTTTTTTATTAATTTTAAATAGAAAAACATGATCAAATATTGTAAAATCATTAGTAAAGAATTTACATTGTTTATGCTTAATAAATAATAATTATATTTACTAATTGGAAAGATGAACTTTTAAGTCTTAGCTATATTAATACAATGTTCTTGATGATCAAAGTAATTCACAAGATGGATTTAAAATGAATCAGCTCTCATTGGTCATCCAGAATCTTATGTGAATATTTGACTCATTAACAATGTATATTAGAGCTAACATTTATTCAGTGGAGACATCAAAGATCACAGACAGATATGCTTATAATTTAAATTCACAAGGTAAAGTTAATTTCTACTTATTGTATTATCTTCTAAACAAACAACAACATGTAAAGTAGAATCATATAAGATGTTAGACAAACAAATGGATTCATTTTCTTTCTACAGCCTGAATTACTTGGAAACTAGAAAGCACATCATTAAAATATACACATAAATGTGTTATTAAAAACAAAAAAAGTAAAAAAAATATATAAAAAAATATATAAAAAAAATATAAAAAAAACTATTTAAATAAAAAGTTGGCTAAAATAGATAATTGTATATAGAGAAGGAAATCCAATAGTAAATTATTGGAGGATATTAATAAATGTGAAACAAATAAATGTAAAAAGTTTTGGAAATATAATAAAAGAAGAAATGTAGGGGTAGAGAAATAGTATTACTAAATAATGAGGAGAAAGAGTGTAGCTCTAAAGAAGAATTAGAGACAACCATAAATAAGTATGTAATGGATATAAAAGAGGTGTTAGATGTGAAAGACAGAGTGATAACAAACACAAAAGTACATAGTAATGGAAATATTAGTTTTACAGAAAATGAATTGAGTGAGGTTGGGAAGAAGTTGAAAAGTGGAAAGACAAGAAATTTAGATAAATGGGAAGAAGAAATGGTGATGAATTTGGAAAATAGGGCAACATTAAATCTGTTATCATGTTTTAATAAGATAGCACAGAAGACAGATTTCCCAGATAGCTGTAATAATACAAGAGTAAGGCTATTATTTAAAAGAAAGGGTAAGGATCATAGAAAGATAAACAATTATAGACCAATAACAGTAATTATGTAAAGTATTTGCACGTATGTTGGCTGGGTGGAAAAAAGAATGGAAGAAAATAATATAGAGGGAGAAATACAAGGAGTATTTAGAGTGGATAAACATATAAGAGATAGTTTATTTGTAGTCACATAACTTACAGATATAAGTAGGAATACAGGTAGGCAAATTATATATGATCTTTATAGATATAAAGGATGCATGTGTAGATAAAATAGAAATAGCTTGTGAGTTTAGTAAATTTGAGAATGATTGAAGTGTTAGTGGATCTTGTTAAGAGATTGTATGAAAATAAATACTACATATATCAATTAGAATTAAAATGGGTGGGATTAAGGCAAAGATGTTCCATGTCACCTTTTTTGTTTTTGTTATATTAGAGAGAAATGGAGAGGGAAATAGAAAGACTAGGAAGAAGGATAGAGATACCATTAATAGATAACAAGGAAGTGTACACATTATGAGGTCTTTTATTTGTTGATGATGTTTTCTTGTATGCAGAAAGGGGGGAAGATATGAATGCTGTGCTGAAGATTTGTGCAAGGGTGGTTAAGAGATGGGGATCAAAATTAGTGAAGTAAAATCAAAAGTAATGATGATAAATGATGGGGAAAGAGAAGAAAATAATTTTTATTGGGGGATATAAAGTTAAATGTAGTGAATAAGTATAACTATTTGGGAATCATCTTAAATAATCAGAAGAATTGCTTGGATGAATGGAAGAAAAAATTGATAAATGAAGCAAAGAAAAGAAATTGATAAAGAAATTAACAGTGTTTTAATATAATAAATATGATATAGCAAGAATTGGGTGGAAGACAGTGGAAGTAGTAGGGTTAACATATGGTTGCATTATGTGTTAGTAAAGGGTTGTTAGATTAATTAGAAAAAAATACAAAAACAAGTAGAAATACATGAATTAGATGCAGATGTGTGGATGGCAAAGAAGGCAATTCAAGGAGAAATAGAATGATCAAGTTAAGATGCAAAAAAAGAGAAAATGTTCAGTAGATTACAATTTAAGGACAGCAAGAGAATAGCCAAAACATTTTTTAACTGGGTTACAAGTAAAGGAAAAGCAACTAGATGGGCAAGAAAGTTAGTATGATATTCAGAAGATTTGGATAAAATCTTTCTGTCAATATACTTGTACTAAAGGTGGGATGATTGGGTTAGGAGGATTGTTGAGTGTTATAGTGGCAAAGAATGAGATAGAATAATAGATGCATTAATAAAAAATAGAGAAGTGGAAAGATGGATAACTAGTATGGAGAGTAAAAAGAGCTTAAATATATATAGAAGTAAACAGAATATTGGGTGTGAGTTAATTTATGATAATAGCAAAAAAATTAATCTACTGTTTAAGGATTGAACAGGACCATTAGCAATAAGGGAATGTACACATAAATGGAGAAATGTGGATAATTTATTCTGCATGTTATGTAAGGAGGGCATGGAAAATGTTAGGCATCTCCTAATTTAATGTAAATTCTTGCAAGCAGAAAGTGTACAAATAATGAAGTTGTGGGAGAATAAATATAAACTGATTATACAAAAAATAGGTTCTTGGTCTTTATGCTGGGTTTGACCAAAGATAAGAGGGATCTAGATATAAAGGCCATAAAGTGGACAAAGATAATAGTCTGGAAATGGGATGGAGTAGGATAGAGAATAATATGGAAAAACATAGGGTGGGGAATGAAAAAGGAATGTAAGGTCACTAAGAGGATTTTCTGGGCATAGTGGCTGAGAGATTCCTGATTTCGATAAAGGAGTAGCCATATCACATCACAATTCTGTTTTTACATGGTAAATTGGTTTCCAAAAATTATATGTAAAAGAAATGTGGGTACAAAAAAAATTGCATATATGGAAAATAAGGGGATTGATCTCCGATCTAAAAAATGAATGAAAATAATTAAATAAACCATATGAAAAATTTTCTTAGAATATATTATTTGTATGCTATTAAATTTTACTTCATACACATTGAACATAAAAAAAAGAAGTTATAAGAACAAATTTTATTTTAAAAATAAAAAAAAACTTAAAAGTGATAACACTTGGAATGAAACATTTATTTGGGTTTCTCTGCACAAGTCATTGAAAACATTAAAGTTCAAATATATCATCACTTTCACATTATAAGTAAAAAAAATTGAAGTAAAGATTATTAATATAATTTTATTTTTATTTGATTTAACTCATTTTTTTAAAACTTTAACAATTAACACATTTGAAAAAGGAAATTGTAGGTCTTTATCAAAAATATGGACGTCATCTTGCATGTATGTAAAACAGAAAAATACACAATATTTCATTCGCTGTCATTGACTTACAATAGAGAAATACATTTGTAATTGATTGGAATACCATTGCTATCACTAAAACTTGCAATGTATAACTTACCATCTACTGATTTTATTAAAAATTAGTAAATATAAAGTTAAACAAATTAATGAATTAAATTTAAACAAATTAAATTTTTTTAACATCAATATCAACAAGAAATTTTTTTTAAAACTAAATTTCAAAATGCAAACAAAACATCAGTACCAAAATGTATTTCTCTTTCAAACCAAAGTGACAAAAGCATTACAATGCAGACAAACAAATGTCTCCCTTTGCAGGAATATTGCAGAAAAAAAGATTTTTGTTTATAAAATAATGAGAAATAGAGTTGAAACTTTTTTAAAAAATAAGATGAGATTAAGAGACATATTTTTTTTTAGTTTTGTGATATTATCCTGATGAACTCTACCTCAGAAACAAATCTGTAAATAAAACAGTGAATTAAAATCATTTACAATTTTCTAAAAAGGAAAATAAATTATTTTATAATATTTACATGAATTTATTTAGAATTTAAAAAAAGGTTAGTAAAGAGAATTTTTTTTTAAAACTCATGTTATTTCAAAATGAGCAAAAAAATTCGTGTAAAAAGAGAATTAGATAAATATCACTTGGAAATTTATTTTTTCAATTACTATACATTACCAGCACTGTATAATTTAAGTTTTAAAAAGTATATTTTTATAAAGTGTAGATAACTCATTACTGGTCCAACTTCTCTCACTCTTATTTAACAAATCTTAATAACAACTTCTTTCATATTTGGAATGCTAATTTTTACATTTTAAATCTTTATTCTATATCATATTTTGATAATCTTTACATTGTTCATTACAAATACAAGTTTATAATCAAAGACATTCTAAAAGACAAAATTTGAACCTTGCAACATAAAAAATAAAATACTAAACCAAATTCATAACAGTAATAATGACTCTTTCATATTGGATCATAATCTTGTCTATTCATAAAAATTATTGAATGAAATATTTCTTAATTGAATTCCATTTTTAAAACAAATGCATTTTAGTTGAAACATCACAAAAGAATGGAAATATGATTTAAAATTCAAAATCATACATATTAACATTTTATAAAAAATGACTTTATCAGCATTTATGAATCAATTACTTTACCCAATAAAAATCATTTCTGCTTTTTATCATAACTATATTTTTTTAGGATTCTTCTTCTTAAACACAAACATTTACAAAAAAAAAATGTAGTTGTAATCACATATTTTTTTTTAGTTTAAAATAAAAATATTATAAATAAGTTGCATAAATATGCTTAAATATGTAAATAAATTCCTAAAAAGTACATTTTTTCCAAGGTGTAAGCTTGTGGTTAAGACCTGTAGAGGTCTTAATATTGCATTTTTTCACGCATATTCTTGAGGTGAAAACCTTAGTAAATATTATTTTTTTAAATATTAAAAGATAAAGCAAACTCTGATAAGTTTCAAGTCAAATAATCTACCAATCCATGATGCTGTTGATTTCTTTGTATTATGATATAACCAATCAAGGCATTGGTAACATTCTTTTATATAAGGGATTTGTATTATACTGACATTTTCAGAATTTTTTAAACTAATAATTTTAGTTCTGATTTCTAATCTGAAAGTTACAAACTAACATCATAGGTAACCACAAAATAATGAAGGAAAGCCAAAGTGATAGTAGTATCATCAAATGAATTAGTGACTCAGTATTGAATAACAGGAAAAAGATTAAAGATAATATTAAAATAAAAATAAAACAAAATGGTAATGCTTTATTGTCGTAAAGTTGAAGTTGAAAGTATACATTGGATTGTTCAATTTAAGTTATAATTGCATATTTAACAACTTAAAATAAAAACATACATAAAATTAACATTAATTATAAATTTATTATTATAAAAATGAAATGAAAAGATTTAAAAATCATAACTATGACATCAAGTAGATCAATAAAGATGGAGTAATAATATAATTTGGCAAAGTTTTGTTTGGAGTATAGTTTAATATGGAGCAGAGATTTGGACAATTGAAAAAAGGAAATAAATGCATATTTAAAGTGTTATAAATGTGAATTTGAAGTGAAAAGATAGGACTAAAAGTATAAGACTATAAAGAAAAATACATCAAATTGTCTATATATTGATAAAATTAGAAAGTGGAATTAAACTGAGTATTTATTTTGAAGAAAGAGAATAAAGATGAGTGATGATCTTAAGATAGGGAGAAGTTATGAATATTCAACAATTAAAGCATACAACATGGAAATTTGATCATGTGATTTAGTTTTATTTGTATACCTACCATAATAGCAATTAATTATCCATGATGATAATTTATTTCAGTATATTTTTGTTGATCTGGGCACTAACTTTTAGAACAGCATATCACACTTACTTTAATTGATCACAACATAAAAATGATTTAATTTATTATATACTCTTTAAAAAAGACATATGTGTTGCTGCAGACACAACTTTGGAATGTTTTTAATGCTTGCAATAATATCTTTCTTGGTAATGGAAACAATATAGTTAATTTAAAATCATGGTGATTAAAAGCAGCATAAATGCCTTAGTTTGTATGTGAGTTATTTTCCATCTTGAACTCAAATTATAGACTTTCTAAACACTTATATAGTGTTCTAACATGTTTTTAGATCTCTGGCTCATTTAAAGACAGTGGTTGCAAAAAAGATATGCATAACAATAAAGGATTCATCTTCCTTTTAGCAGGAGGTTGTTTTACTATATTTCAGATAC
This sequence comes from Epiperipatus broadwayi, assembly GCA_028023455.1. Taxonomy (NCBI): domain Eukaryota; kingdom Metazoa; phylum Onychophora; class Udeonychophora; order Euonychophora; family Peripatidae; genus Epiperipatus; species Epiperipatus broadwayi. Next base: position 14,743,458 of record JAQFVV010012403.1, on the reverse strand, counting down.
ACATTTTTGTTTTGGATGCTCTATTAATTAGCATTTCTTACAGGTTATCATATACATGTATAATATTTATACAATGAACTCTCCAAATGCCATCTATATTGAATTTAATTAAACTTCTTACAATGTTATAGTCTGTGTGCAAAAGGAGAAGCAACAAAATACATTTTCAATATATAAGGAAGCAGAATTACACAATGAAAATTATAAGTTGAAAATGAATTCATTTTTTTTCTGCTTTACATTAGATTGTGATACTACAAACATTTAATTAAATTTTAATATGGAGAGTACTTGGGAAATTCATTACTCCAAAGTATTACATATTATTTAGCACTGTGTTTGTGATATTATTATATATATATAATAAATTGACTAACGTGCTTGATAAAATTTGTAACTGATCAAATATTTCATGTTTATGATGCTTTCCTCTAATGCTTGTTATAAATCTTGAACCATAATTTAGAGTGAAATTTTCCAATCAATCTATATTATATGTAGGTATTTTATTAGAAACTCCTGTTTGTCCCATAAGCTAGAAAAATATAAAGGGAGATATGAATATAATGGGTGAATGAGTACATCATATTAAATATAGGATGACTACAAATATAGAAAAAAACATGAATCTTGAAAAACAATTGTTAATATAAAAAGATTTGTTTGTTAAGTTGATTTAGTTCTTACTGTATATATTTTCATGTTGTGAAAATCTGTATAAACTTTCTGGTAGTATTCATTTATATAGTGACATCTACAAAGAGCATGTGCATTAGCTTATTGGCTTATTGGTAATACAGTTTATAAAAATATCATGCTATATAAAATAAATGTCTTGTTTATTATTGTTGTTGTTATTGTATTATTATTATTATTACTACTAGTATTATTATTTCTACTACTACTACTACTGCTGCTGCTGCTACTACTACTACTACTGCTACTACTACTACTACTACTACCACTACTACCACTACTACTACTGCTACTACTACTGCTACTACTACTACTACTACTACTACTACTACTACTACTACTACTACTACTACTACTATTATTATTATTATTAATAATAATAAATAAATACCTTAATTATTAAATAATAATTACTAATCTGTTAACTAAATTCAGTTTTAAAATAATTTATTATTGTTTATGCAGGTATAATTTTTATTTAGACAAAGATATTTTTAAAGACAAATAATACTTTCATACTGGAATGTGTAAAGACATATTGTAATTACAAACTATACTATTAATTAAGAATTGAATTGCTTTCTAGCGGTTGACTTTTTGGCTTTTGTGTTTTATATCACTCTATACAAAAAGATCAAAAATACAAATTTAAAAGGAAGTTTTTTTATTGTAAAAAAGTTTTAAACATTTTAGTTAGAAGGCATATTAATTTCTAATTAGCAATAATAAGTAACCATTATTTGACTTTACATAATAAAAATGCTATTAAGTTTTAACCATATAGGTTATACAAAGAAGTATGTATTTTAATACTGTAACATTCCACAAACAATTTAGACATTCTATACACAAAAACATAGTAATGAATTACATGATAAAAATATTTCAGTAAGAAAATGAGAAAAAAATATCCAAAAAATAAAATAATAAAATTACTGCAATAACCATTTTTAACACACACTGTAATGGTATTCTTTATCAATCATATCGTTTCACCTACTATGTTTCATAGTAGTATACTTTTCTTAATTTAAACCCCTCAAGTTGGCATATATTAATTAAAAGAGTTAAATAAAAAGGTATAATAATAATATGTATATGCATGTATGTGCATATATTTTATAAAGGCATATTTGAGAGATTAACCCACTAACTTAATAAAAGGTATATAGTAAAGTATGTGCATATATCTTATAAAGGTGTCTAGCAAATAATGTTAAATAAGGTCTATAAAAAAAGCAAACCTAATTCTAAAGTTTAAGATGATAAAGTTAAACATTACCTGGTATGTGAATTCTCACATATACTTCTATATAAAAGAAACTTTCAAAGTTATAGGTTTCAAAGTTTATTTTTTTAAAATTTTTTTTATTTAGTTCTCAAAGTTGATAAATCTCTTACACTAATTTGCTTTCTTTGCCTAAAAGTTATAGTTTCTAAGTTGACAGACACACATATATAATAGAATGTTTACCAGGTTAAAAACTGTTTTGTAAAATAATTTTATTTCTTGGAAATTAGCTGACCACATCTGGGTTTTGAAATCTGTAAAAACAAGAGTAGACTTAAAAGATATTAATTTATTTTTGTACCAAAGAGAAATCTAGATAACTGACACTATTTTTTTCCATTAATTGTTTTTCTCATTTACAGATGTAATGGTTTTGTAAAGCTTATAGCACATCTGTAAAATAAAGATTAAAAATTTTGTCTCAACCTGTAAACAAATTGTGACATTGTGAAGGGAGAGTGACTGGAATTAAATTAAGTTGGATGCCAGACAATTTTAACTTGTAATGTTGTTGGGAGCTATTCCTGCCCTTACAATGAAGAATGAAGCCCTAGAATGTTAACCTGTTACTGTCTGCTTTGCGGGTGACACTTCACAATCATAGGAGAAGTTCGAACCAGCAGCCTGCTTAGAAAGTAAAGATAAACAGACCAGCCAAGAAGAGAAGTGCCTCATGCCTGAAAAGAAGATGCTTTAGCTGAGAAGATTGGTAAAATAATTCACAGAGTTCTGTAATAAACTCTCATTATTAATTTCTTAAATAATTCTAAGCTAGCTATGTATAAATGTGCACAAACTTATTATTTAAACTTTCACTCTGAAATAAATTCTGTCATTAAGCTAATTTGCATCTAATTTCCTAAAATAATGTAAGAATAACTATTTTGTAAAATTGGCATAATACTTTTAAAGTAAAAGAACTTAATAATGTAACTCCTGTTAAATTTAAATTATACTCTAAATATCTTTCTATATGCGGTTATGCCATTATTATAATTTATTATATTTGTTAGGAATTTATGCTATGACGTATTCAGAGGGGAGATTGATACTCAGATCCTGTAGAAAGGGGTTGAGAGAGATGATTAGAGGTTCTCTATAGATAATTTATAGATGTTAGAGCCCACACACATGCAATCTCCAATCTGAAACCTATTATATGTATATTTAATAGCTATTATGTATTAGCTGAGTAAAAGTAGGTTTGCTCATATACCAATAAAATATTTAGTTAACTAACGCAAGAGCGATATTCTAAAGCATATTTAAATTAAATACATAAGTCCTTATTATGCTTTATCCCTCCCTTAGAATTATAATGAAAACTATAGGGTTTGATTATAAGCTAAATCACTTAATTAACCCCATTTGTTCGTGTATGCTAAACTTATTAACTGGTATAGAATAGTTTGGTGGAAAGAAACTATAGATTTGGGCACAATTTTAGAGTTAATAATTAATTATTATTCACGTGATGGGTGTGTTTTTTATAAAGTGCACACAAATGCATATACGCCTTGCTATATGTATTTGCTTATGAGGATTTGGTATAAGACCATTCCATATTCATTTTCTAATAGCTCTTCTTAAAACTGGAACATGAAAGTCCAGACAATTAGTGTTTCAAGCTGATCAGACCATCGTACAGTCCACGGAAACTGATCATTGAGTTGATAGATTCCCTGAGAAATACACACCTGAGATGCCATTATATTTGCGAGGGTAGTGCAATAGTATTAGAAACTGTATTACCAAAGATCCCAATTCATCCTTCCATTAATATTATTAAATTCAACTTTGATTTGAATGTACGATCTAGTTGATTATAATTATTAATTGTCTCTCTTGCAAGTTAACTGTTTGCAAACCTTATAAGCATCTCATAGCATGAATTAGGCATAATTAAAACCATAGATTATAATGTAAGACAATTGGTAAAAAAATAAGTTCCAATTTAATTGTCCAGTGCATAAGATGAGATTCTGTAACTCACTTACTCATCTAATTGTAACACCTGCAGTGAATTTCAATGCACAGTGTGATAGCTGTATTAATAATTGAATTGTTTTATTAAAAGATATAAAATATAATATTGTTTAAGGTATTTGTCAATCCATTCGAATCACATTAATTTTAATTTTTTTAAGTGAATTATATAACTATGCATTGTCATTCTGGGTTTGATTATCAAATTATTAAATATCTCATAAGCCATAGAGATATGTGTTTAGTTAAGTATCTGGCTATAGAGTCATTTCTTCCCTGAGTCTCATGTTTTACTCTTTGCAACTGCTGAAACATGAATTAAGAAACTCCGAGTGTAGCCTCATAAATGTCATTCATAGGGTAGTAAGTCATGGAGTATTGGTAGAGGAGCTGAGGTGCGATCTGATTCGAGGTCTCAACTCCTCACCTAGATCAGCTTTGGGGAATTTGCCAAGACTCTAGATTTTGTTGCATGACTGTAAAAATATGACTGTTACAACACACACATATATATATACCTTGAAATGAACAATCCACTTTTCATTTCAATTAAAAAGAAGAATTTTTTTTCTTCTAAGAAAAATGGTATGCAAATTTTGTTTTTTTTAAAAAGAACTAAAATGAGATTCAAGAAAAAACTAAGTTTTGAATATAAAAAAATCAGTTTTTTATTTCTCTTGATCAGATTGGAATACTACATCATTCAAATCCCAGCATTCTACTATGGTTTGTGAATAAAAAGGAGAGACCCTTAAGCTAAATCTAATCTGAAACACTTTTGAATAATATTTTGAATAAGTCCAGCTGAAATGAAGAAATAGACTTATTTAAAAGATAGCTATATCGCCATAAATGGACATTTAATAGTTGTCAAGCATTGTTAGCCGAGAAGTCATCGCAGCCATCTTGCAAGCAAGTAGTTGGTTGCAGACAGTTGTGGGTTCGCGTCCCTGCCGATGCTATGACATATGAAAAGAAATGGACATTTAATAGTTGTCAAAAAGAAGTAAATGATAATTATTTTGTTTTGATGAGTTTTATAATTAAAGTCTGATGTATACTTTATTTTAACTAATCTGAATTTGTGAATAAGATTTGATACCCAGATATTATTTTGAAATAAACTGTCAATTAAAAATAAAAAAGAAACGAATTTGTAATAACTTCTTTTAAACTTCTCTTTAATTATTAAAATTATTTTTAAAAATAAGAATAATTATTATTGTATATCATAAATGTATGTTAAATTTATGAATTTTATATAAGTTATTAATAAGAAAATAATAATAATCATGTAAATGCAATTCCCATATATAAATTTCCCAAGTCTTAAGTAACCATAGTTAACATGTAATTATTTCCATTAGTCTCATTCCTTCATAGTTAAACAGATTTGATTACTGAAAATTAGATTTTATGTACATGGATTTATATATGAACAGTTGTTTGTTCAATGTTTAATAGTTTACATATGTTCACATCCATATGGGAGAATACATTCCTATCAGTTTAATGAGTTTGGGATTCATCTCAGAAGAAATTATCCCCATATAAATTGTGGTTGTATTAAATTAAGCTTAAAACCACAAAGACCATTCCTTATAATTATTGTATAGGAGGTTTATTTAGTTAGAGTTAGGACTGAAAGGCCATCCATTTATAGTTATTATGTAAGCAGTTATTTAAAAGATTATTCTTTATGATTATTGTGATGAAGATAGCACTGATATGTATCCCTTATAGAACATATTTGGGTGCAAGTCCTAGGAGAGATGAGTCAAAGAAATGTTTGTATTTATGGATTCATACATGTGTAGAATTATATTTAAGTTTATTGAATTCAGCATTAAAGATACATAAAAATGTGTTACATTATCTATGAATATATCGATACTATGAATATATAAAAATTAAAAGATTTTGTTGAAGAAATTAATTCCATATCAGTTAATGATTATACTTTATAAATAAATAATTGTTACATGATTTGTTAATTTTATTAAAATAAATAAATTGTACATCAATTAATGAGCACACTTGTAAATAAATTATTATTACATCAGTTGTTATTTTGTTTATCTAAGATTGAGTGATCTACCATCGTTCATCAGAAATAACTTATGTTCTCCCTGATTTAGCCTGGAATTACAAATGGGGCTGTGTAATGTTTACAGTATTATATTGGATAAAATATTGTTTTAAATATCTATGTATTAGTTTATTTCTTGATGCATAAAACCAGGTGAGCCTGTGTAATTTATGTAAATAAATAAATAGAGCAAATGTAAAATTGTGACATATGCTAATCTGACTATTACTATATATATATATATATAAAGGAGAAGGTGCCAAAGAAAAAAGTAAATATTTAAAAATTTTATGTTTTGTGAAAAAAAAAATCTATAAATATTACTGAACAATATTAAAGAAATAATTCACTAAATATATATTTCATCTGTATTTTATGAGGCTGCAGGCAATGAAAGAAGGCAGCATGTAGCTGAGAAATCCAAGTGATCCAGGGCCTGAATTGTAGTTTAATTTTCTTAATTTAGTTTAATTTATTTTTTAAATAACATAAAAACTTGAGAGAGGCAAGATCAAAACTAAAATGATGTTTTAGAAATCATGGAATAAAAAGGGTTTAGAAGAAGCTTTCTACATTATTAATAAATGCCCTTAAAAAGAAGGTTTAAAAGCATATTGCTCCTGCACTTATAATGAAATTCAAAATTATTAGAAGTTTTTTTATCTCCACGTAGAAGTTTCTTTATCTCCATATTTTTTAATATTTGTAGATATGAATTAGATTTAAAATAAATCAATTTTATTGCCTTAGCATTAACATTGATTTATATGTTATGATTTTTGTTAATAAACAAATTTTTAAATTAAAAATTTGAGACTTTTGTTTAAAATTGATTTTAAACCATTTAAATCCTGACACTGCTTTACGTAATAATATATCAATATTTGATTAATTTATTTTTTTCCAATGTTCTTTATCTTCATCATTTATTATCATCCTTATTTTCTACTTGCTATAGTAATTATAAACATAGTGTGGGGTATGATAGCTAACTTGAGTAACTTGATAAAATATAAAAAGGTTAGCTATCCAATATATATATATATATAAAACGTGATTTCTAGAAATTAAGAAAAATTAAAAGCAATCTGATAGTTAAAAAAAAAATCTTCATAAATTAAAACAAAAAGAGATTTCAAAAAACGTATTTTCTAGATATATAAGAGCCTTAGTTTAAGGATTCACGTTTATTTATTAATGAATAATGTTATAATCAGCTAGCGATGCGGAATAATTTGGAAGTTAAGATATTAAAATAAGCTAATATTATTTCTCTTTAAAAGTTGGGCTTTATTGGCATAAATAAAGTTCTTTATTAATACAGATAGATTTAAGAATTTAATAGAATTTATAATTATTTTTGTCATATATGGAAATAAAAAACCCCCACTCTAAATAAGTCAAAATAAATATGATAAATATATGGCTTTTAAGAGAAAGATATTTATTAATTTAAAAAATAGTTCCAATGCTTATAATTTTAAGTACTTCGAATAAAACAAATAAATAAACATCCTTAAAAACATTAAAACAAGTAGGAAAGCATTTTTCTTCTTTTGCTTGATTAAATATATATTTTTTAGTTTTAAGGTTTACTATACACTTTGCTATTGGAGATTATTTATAAATTCTATTAAAACAAAAGAGATTGTAAGTAGAAAAGTAGCAAAAGAGATATTTCTATATATTGTACAGTGGTTATAATTGAGCAATAATTACTATATATTTAATGTATATTAATTAGTATAATTAATAGCCAAGTCACTGGATTGTTAATGAGAGCAGATCCATGTAACTGCAAAAATATCAGCTGGTGCCTAGGTTTGCTCTCTGGTCTTAATGTTATTTAATTTTTTTTTAGAAAAAGTGATTTAGAGTTATAATTATTTATTAAGCACACAGGAAGTATATGTAAATACTTTTAAGACAGGCTTTAACCTGTATTCAATGCACCTTGAAATTTATAACAGTCAAACAATATCTTTATTTTGCCAATAGAGGGACCTCTCAAACCATGACACAAGATAGTAACTTGCCTTTCAAACTATGATACAAGATAGTGATTTTTATAAAGAAGGTCTTTATAAAAATCACTATCCTGTATCATGGTTTGAGAGGTCCTTCTATTGGCAAAATAAAGATATTGCTTGACTGTTATAAATTTCAAGGTGCATTGGATACAGGTTAAAGCCTGTCTTAAAAGAGTGATTTAGTATTGTGAGATGTGATATTAAAGCTTCATTTATAAACAATTATTCAGCACTTCAATAGTTATATTATTTAGATCTTATTTTAATTATTATATTATAATTAATAATAATGACAATCAACAATAATGAAAAATTATATTGGAACAATTAAAAATATTGCATGTGTTTTTTTTTTTTTTTGCATTCATAGAAATAAAACCTTAAAAAAATCAGTTATGCACTTTCTATAATGCAGTACTTTATTTTTGACAATTGTAAATAATTGACAATTTCAACTATTCAACAGTCTTCCTCAGAGGTATAATATTCCCATATTTTTGAAAATGTAATAAATAATTTATTATAATAAATATTTATAATAAATTATGTATGAAAAACAAAATAATACAAATCAATAATTATACATACTAAAACATAAATTTTTAAACTTAATTCAAAGTAATATTTTTACATGTTTATATTAAATTGAATGTGATAAAATATTTAATTATAATTGTAATTAATTTTAAATAATCAACTTTAAATTCTTTACATATAACCTTCATTTTATATTTTAACAAGCATTCAATCAAGGCATCAGAAAAAAAAAAATAATGGGAAAGGTAAAAAACAAGATTTTTTTTAAAAAAATAGATTATGTATTTCTTTTAAAACAAACTATATTAGATACAAACTCAGATGGAATAAAATTTATTTGTTGTTTTTGGTAGAAGGAAAAAGTTAATAGCTTCTACCCTAACTGATAAAGTAAAATAAGCTCTAATGTTTATATTAAATATAAAAATCACAACTCTACAATACCGAATATATCTAATTTAAATATTGTAAAAAAAATTGTGAAAATAAAAATGTTTGCCAGTAAATGTTGAATCAAACATTTACTATCCTTCAATAAAGGTAAGAAAGTTATGGAGATATAGCCAGAAGTTATTTAACTGACATTGTTAAAGAGTGCAGTGATTGTAATCATAAATATGTAGTCATTAACTTATAATCATAAATAGAAAAGTTAGAAAAAATTGTCACACTTTAAAGAGTCAATAAACATCACATGACCACCACCTCTTATGCTTGTGTATAACTGTTGTTAAAACAGGCAAAACTCACTATATATATATATATATATATATATATATATATATATATATATATATATATATATATTGCAGTGCTCTCAGATCCAAGGCTCCTCACTGATGAAGGCCATAAGCCAGAAACTAGTCTGGGGATATTGGATGAGTAGGCACTAGATGGGGATTTTATGCACAAGCCTTCTGGCATCCATTGATTACTCTAGCTTGTTGTGTGTGGCAATATATATAGTGAGTTTTGCCTGTTTTAACTTTAAAGAGTCTATAGAAACTGTTATTTTTATAATATTTTTAATTATAAAAATTCTTTTTGTATCCAAACTGATTAATGAGATAATGTGCAATACTTTTCCAGCATAATGATCAAAATCAACTGCAGATATTTTATTTCTAATATGATTAAAAAAAGCAGAATTTACCATTTTACTATAAAAATATTAGAAACTATTCCATCTTTCTTTTTACTAATATAACAGCAGCATATAAGTTAAAGACATGTGATAGGTTACATGATGTTTCATTGATTAAAAAAATTACATTAATAATATTTTAGCTTAATTTTCATTGTTTTCTTTTTTGCAATATTTAGGAGATTTTCAAGTAAGTGTTACCAGTAATCATCAATGCCATTAATTTTTATCGAAAAGTTATTTATGTAGTATCAATGAAGTTTGTTTCTCCGAGAATTTCATTATACCCTATAAGATTGTAAAGGAGTGGGTAACATATTAACAGATGAATATTCGATTTGAAGTCGTTTTATTTACAAGATGTTATAGCATACCACTACGACAAAAAAGGATTAATAGCTTATTAAAACTGACTTGATATATTAGACAGTCTCAGATAAGAGCACCTTTCTACAAAGCATTATTTCATTTTTGTGAGATATGTTATTATACACACAAAAAAATTAACTAAGAATGAGAAAAAGTTATCAACTACAAATGCATTGGATATTAGATGAAAACATAACGAATGAGACTAATCATAAAATTATGGAATAGTTTTTATAGAAATAGTTTAATATTAAATAAATATGCCTATGTGTTTGAAAGAATATTTTTAAAAGATGCATTTTACTGGTGTTTACTTCTGGATCAAAGACATGGACTTCAAATTTATTGAAGTATAGAAAAATGTATGTTGGTAATAGCAAGAAAGTGTCAAAAGTGAAAATTTTGGTTGTGAGAACAAAAATTATTATTAATATCATTGAAAGAATTAACCAAACTAAAATGTAGCTGATCTGGGCATAATATTAGGAGAGATGATAATATATAGACAACTGAAGCCTTGAAATGGATCTCAAAAGATTATTAAAGATGTTGAAAAATGCTCATATATAATATAGATTATAAAATAAGGTTGTTTATTGATGTGATGTGGAAAAAGAGAAGACACAAATCAGAGAAAGAGGATTAAACTTGGAGAAACACTTTATCCACCAGCAAACAATAATGGTTAAAACTGAAATGATGATATTGTTAAGATATAAAATCTCTGCTCAAGATAAGAAGATACATCTTAGTTAACAAAACAAGACCAACTGTCTATTCTATTGCTATTTTAAACAAGTTTGAGTAATAGTAATTACCAAATGTTAGTGCATTAAATCTCATTCTCCATTCAATTTGTGGCAGTTGTCTTTATCACTGAGGCTTGGGATTCAAAGCAGGAGTATGTCAATTGTGTTTATAAAAATCACATATAATTCTATTTACTATTTGAACTAAAAATCTAAAATTCACAACACTCTAGGGTTTTGAATTCAAGATATGTCTTTTTTTTTTGAATCTCAAGACTCACTGACAAAGGTAAAAGATAAAACTGGTCAGGGAACAAGGATTTAAATTCACTACCATTTATTACTTAAGATTACATAAAAATACAGAGTTGCTCATATAACTTATATATGGCCTGAGGTAACAGTAAATAATTTGTTACTATTTCAGGTGCAGTGTTTAGATTACTGATGAATTCCATAGATAGTGGATAATGGAATGCCAATAACAAATAAACAGTGTTCAAACACGAGCACTTCCTGCTGACTTGTAGGAAAGCATGTTAATTTATCAATGGCCATGCATTGTTTTTGATACAAACAAACTTTTCTGTTAACTTCTTTCCTTTTTTAGTCACTTGTTAGTGAATGACCAGCTATCATGAGGTCACATATCATTTATTATATTCTGGTACCAAATGCAACAATGGGATTACATGTTTATGCAACAACATTTCTATCCTTTACTATCTGTGCATTATTTATGACTCCAATTTCCTTTTCCAATATGTTTTTTACTTCCAAGTCCATGAGATTTAAGAAAGCAAAGACATGGACAACAGTCCATAGTTGTGATCTTTTCTTAAGACAGTACAATCACTAATGAGTCAATTTGAGACTGGATTTGACACAAGAGTTTTCATCTGACAAGATTGTACATTTAGGCAGTCTAAATGGTAGCTAGGTTAAAGATTTAAAATTATAATAAATAGTTTTGAAATAATTTAACAATAAAATAATATAAATAAAATAAAATTAATTAAGAGTAGAATAATAAAATCGATAATGTATGTTTTTGATTATGTATATAAATATAATGTATTAATTGTATGATTATATATTTTGGGATATTCTAACTCTGATGATGATTTCAGGACAGTTGAAACTGTAAGAGTAAAGTTTTGGTGTAAAAAATTAGTATTGGTAGAAGTATAAGTTTGGAAATGGTATGATATATTAAAAGCAAAAACTTCCATCTTTTTGGATTCTGGATTTAGCATATACTGGTGACTGTGCTATTTTTGTCAATTCAATGAGTTTAATGTTTTTAATACAACATATAAATGTTCAAAAATCTCAATATAAAAAAACTCTGCAGTAACTTTTAACCTGGATGGTTATCAGGCAGAGAATGTAAACCAAATAAGATACATCACAGGTTCCAATGTGTTGCTACTGCTTTTAGCAAGTTAAAAGATTTGGTAATTAATCACAGATAAGTAAATACTTCAACTATGTTAGCTATATAAAGAGAGAGCTATTATTTTATCTAGTTTATTGTATGAAAGAAAAACTTGAACAATCTATCAGCATAATAGAGAAGTTTCACTTAAGATCGTAAAAAGCAATTACTGTGTCTTTTACTTGCTGGATGTAAGACTGTAGATTCCATTATTATAAAAATCACTGCTTTGATGGATTAGTAATGTAAAGTGAATGAACAATGCAAGACATTCCAAAAAGGGTGTTTTTATGATGATCATGAGCATGGTTTTTGTGATCATATAGATCCCACTCATATATAAGAATTATCACATAGATATTCAAAAATTTGTAGTTTTTTTCATTTTTTGATATGTAGTTTCTTATAAAAATCTTATAAAAAACATTAAATAATGATAGTGAATGATAAGTTTTTGAACCATTGTTAGACTTATTAAGATTTAAGGCTGCTATAATTCGGTTTCTATGCTTGTTTTTAGGAAAAAATTCAATATGATTTATATTTATGAATAGTTTTACCAACTTACATAATTTTTGTTTAATATATAAATTTAATTACTTTTTTTTTGTTTTATATATTATTGTCAGTAGAAGTTAAGAAAAATTGTGATTGTTTTCAGGTGTAAAAATCTATCACTATGTTGGGTAGAATATAAAAACTAATGAAAATAGGAAATGAGTGGGTGACTGAAAGTCCAATATCAAATATGGAATGATTATAAATGACATGAACTTTGAATGCACTGTGTTGATATTAAGAGGATTATTTGTTCAAGTTTGTCTATTTCATTATAGTTATCTTATACTCTGTTATTATACCATAACATTAACTATATACAGAATGACTGTGAGCTTTCTGAATAATCTAAATAAGATCTTCTCTATCATCAAATGTTCATAAATAATAGAATATATTCCCTGATAAAATACATTTCAAACAATTTAGGAATAGTTGCACATTCTTTCAATATTACAACCCAAAACATTTGCATACTTACTTACATTATGTCTACAGCTCTGATTATATGTAATAGAAATTTAATAAAAGTAAAGGAATGAAATAGAGTGGAAGTTATGATTTAATTTAAATTATTTTTTTGATCTGAAAATATTAACATATTAAATTAATTTATCATCTTTATTAGGTCAACGATTATGAAAAATTAACATATATTAATGAAAGTTAATTATTATTTGCAGAAATAAGTTTTCATGACTGAAAGAAGATCTTTTGATTCAGGAAAATTCTTAATATCTACTTTATATATTTTTGTTGTTGCAACTATTACATTAAAGGAACTTCCATGGGCTGCTCACCTACATGAATGGGCCAGTGTGGTGAGTTTATTGGCTTTTTATATCACAGTTTATATAGTCTTTTTTTTTATTTTCCTGATAGTTATTAACTGAAATATCAGTTGAGTTTACTTGAAGGCAGGATGAATATGTGTAAAATGAACATTTAAAAAAAATAGACATTCACAATCATGGCAGACAAAATTAAATAATGGCCCTTACTTTGCAGGAGACTGTAAAATCATCAGTCAAGACAGATATTAGTGGCTGAAGAGCAAAAAATCTTCTTATTGCAGTTAAAGGCTATCATTCTACAATGAACTTTTACTTAGTTATCTGCAACTGCAGATCATGTTCAAGTGAAAGGAAATTGTATGAATTGAAAAAAGAATTGAATAAATTAAGCAGAACATAATTGAACTTTAAGAAATTAGAAGAAAAGATGATGAAACAATTGATTTAAAAAGTAGACATAGACATATATATTATTAGAAATGTTATATATAGTGCTTGCAAATAAGTTCTTAACAAGATTTGCAGAATATCCACAACCCCAGATCAATTTTTTCTACTGGCTTTCTTAGTGAGGTGCTAGGATATTCAAGCATTATCCTAGCACCTCACTGAGGAAGTCAGTAACAGTAACTGGTCTGGGGTTGGGGATATTCTGCAAAGCTTGTTAAAAGCTTATTTGTGAGCTCTATATATAACATCTGTAATACAGGCTTGTTAAATTAAGTCATGTGACATATGGCTTGATTTCTTTATAATTATTACAAAAATATATTAGACAGATTTCTAGATTAATTATTTAAATTAATGAAAAATATTGAATGCTAATAATTGAAGTTTATGACATAACAAACTGTCATTGTGATGAAGTAGAGGACATTGTATGAATGTACTGAAAGTGAAAATAGATGATTTGATTTGTAAGATATGTGTTATTGCTAATCTAGAGAGACAACACTTTTAGAAATACTCCAGCTAATTTCTTTCAGAACATGCAAATACTTTTAAAATATTAAAATATCTTGAAGATGATTTAAGACTGAATAAAGTCAGTAAGAAGATAACTGATATTTTATTAAGAACTATAAGAAAAATAGCTGGAAAGAAGTAGCAATTTACCAGTAACTTTCTACTGTTACAAGACAATGTACGAAAAATATACATTTTTATTTTATTATAAATGATCCTTTAAGAAGAATAGACTACCTAAAGTTTTGTAAAATAGTATAAAAATAATGCTAAAAAATATAATTGTGACGTATTAAAGAAAGCTATAGAAGGGAATAAAAGTTTCAAAAGTTTAAATAATAAATTGAGATTGGAAGAAAAGTTATTTCATCAATGAGGAGAAAAGATAGAAGTATTACTAAAATGAGAGCTGATATAATGAAATGTGTTGAATGAAGAGTTCTATAAAGAATTATAGAGTAATAAAGAACAAAAATAAACAAAGTGTTGCTTACAGTAACTATAATGTCCAAATTGCTAAGTTTTTTAAAAGAAGAGGTAACATGCAATTAAATTTATGAAGAAAAAAAGATTAAGAAAATAATGGAATTATGATTGATATTTCAAAAAGAAAAGGTGAAGAAAAAAAAAAGTTGGCCAATATATATATACCAAATGTGTAAATGATATTGACGTATGAGCTAATATATATATATATATATATGGCTGCAGAAAGGAGTTTGCTATTAACTGAAAGGAGACCCTTTGATTCCTCTTGGAGGCCTTAAAGGAACCGAGCAGGGCAAATTCCTAATATCCACTCCATACATTCTTGTCGTTGCAGCTGTTATTACTATGTGATTATTCATATAGTATATGAACATGGATGGGCTGCTCACCAACATTCATTAGCCAGCGTGGTGAGTTTATTGGCTTTTTACCTCTGAGTTTAAGATCAAAAAACACCATGGTCTTTCTTCTCAGTGCCTGATAAGGCAGAATGAATGTTTGTGTAAATGATAAATATTTTTCCAATACATATATACAATTATGACAGACAAAA
This sequence comes from Epiperipatus broadwayi, assembly GCA_028023455.1. Lineage (NCBI taxonomy): Eukaryota > Metazoa > Onychophora > Udeonychophora > Euonychophora > Peripatidae > Epiperipatus > Epiperipatus broadwayi. The sequence continues at coordinate 14,727,769 of JAQFVV010012403.1, read as the reverse complement.
ATAAAGCATGGCCCTTATTCCCAGGAGGCTGTAAAGTCACCAACCAAGGCAGCGGTTGGTGGCCGAAGGCGGAGGGTGTTAAGAATCCCCTGATTGCGGACCCAGGCTGCCATTTGATGATGACTTTTTATTTAGGTACTTACAACTGCAGATCATTTTCAAGTGAAGGAAGATTGCAAGAATTAGAAGAAGAACTGTCTTATATTAAATGGGACATTATTGGACTTTGTGAAGTTAGAAGAAAAGGAGAAGAAACAATTGATTTAAAAAGTGGACATATATTCTATTATAAAGGCACACATATTGCAAATACAAGTGGAGTAGGATTCATTATAAATAAAAAGTGGAATAACAATATTGTGGAGATTGATGGTGTATCGGACAGAGTTGGCAAGATTAGTTATACAACTTAATAGCAGATACCAAATGCAGATAATTCAGATTTATGCCCCAACAAGTTCTCATAGTGATGAAGTAGTAGAAGATTTTTATATGGATGTACAAAAGGCTTTTGATCAGAGTAAACAACATTTTAAAATTGTTATGGGAGACTTTAATGCTAGAATTGGTAGACAAATGAAAGATGAAATTGCTGTAGGTAATTTTGGTTATGGTAATAGAAATGAGAGAGGACATAGACTTGTGGAGTTTGCAGAAAAAGAAAAACTTTATATTATGAATTCATTTTTTGAGAAAAATGTTAAAAGGAAATGGACATGGAAGCATCCAAATGAAGGTACAGCAGAATTGGATTATATTTTGACTAACAGAAAATACATATTTCAAGATTGTAATGTTCTTAATAAATTTAACACAGGAAGTGATCATCAATTAGTAAGGTGTAAGTTACGTGTTAATGTAAAACTAGAGAGACAAAAATTATTAAGAAAAACAATATTTACAGTTGATATTCCTAATCTTCAGAAACATTCTAATGAATTTAAATTAGAACTTACAAATAGGTTTCAAGTGTTAGGAGATTTTGAACATGATACAGATTTGAATGAAATTAATATGAAAATAACTGATACACTTTAAAAACTGCAACAAACATAGCTGGTAGAAAAAAGCAGCAATTGACTAATAAAATTTCTACTGAGACTAAAGAATTTATGAAGAAAAGAAGGAATATGAAGATATACAAAAATGATGTATTAAAAAGAATTGAATATCTCGAATTTTGTAAAATGGTACGGAAAAGAGTTGAAAATGATATAAGAAAGTATAACTGTGAAATAGCAAGGAAAGCTGTAGAAGAAAATAAAAGTCTCAAAAATGTTAAACAACATTTTGGTATTGGTATGAAATTTATATCTGCAATAAGAAAAAAAGATGGAATTATTACTAAAAAGAGAGATGACATCATGAAATTGGTAGAAGATTTTTATAAAGAATTATATAGTAATAAAGAACAAGTACCTCCTATATCTATTACATCTTCCGAATTGCCCAGAATTTTAAATGAAGAAGTGAGACATGCAATTAAGTGTATGAAGAAAGGAAAGGCTCCAGGAAATGATGGAATTATAATTGATATATTAAAAGAAGCAGGTGAAGAAATAGAAACAATTTTAGCAAAGTTATATACCAAATGTCTAAATGATAAAAATGTACTGGAAGATTGGAAGAATGCAGTAATAATATTAATATTTAAAAAAGGTGATAAAGAAGATATTAGAAATTACAGACCTATCAGCCTTTTATTAGTTTTATATAAAATTTTTACCAAGATAATTACAACTTGTCTACAGAGAACTTTGGATTTCCACCAACCAAGAGAACAAGCTGGATTTAAAAGTGGTTTTAGTACAATAGATCATATCCAGGTATTGAGAGAAGTCATAGAAAGGACAAACGAATATGAGTTGTCATTATGTTTTGGATTTGTAGATTATGAAAAGGCATTCGATTCTATACACATTTCTTCAGTGAGTAAAGCATTGGATCATCAAGGTATAGATCCAGGATATTGTCATATTTTAAAGAATATTTATAAAAATGCAACAGCAACAATTAGATTACATAATGATACTGGAAAAATCAACATTGAGAAAGGTGTAAGACAAGGTGACTCCATATCTCCAAAACTCTTTACAGCAGTGCTGCAAGAAGTATTTTGTGGATTAAAATGGGAAACTAAAGGAGTGAAAGTAAATGGAGAGTATTTAAGTCATTTAGATTTTGCAGATGATGTAGTTGTTTTTGCAAATAATGCTTCAGAGCTGCAGGAAATGTTGCAGGAGTTAGCAGATGAAAGGAGAAAAGTAGGACTAAAGATAAATGTTAAAAAGACTAAAGTAATGTTTAATCGATTTGCTCAAAATATGAAAATAAAGATTGATTATGAAGAATTAGAAGAAGTTAACAGTTACAAATACCTTGATCAGATTATTAATACAGATGGAAACATAATGGAGGAAATTAATCATAGAATTAAACTTGGTTGGAGTGCTTTTGGTAGAAATAACTTGATACTAAAAGGAAATATGCCTATGTGTTTGAAAAGGATGGTTTTTAACAAATGTGTTTTACCAGTTTTTACTTATGGATCTGAAACTTGGACACTTAATAGAAGAGCAATACAGAGACTTCAGACCACTGAAAGGAGTATGGAGAGATGTATGTTGGGAGTAACAAGAAGAGATCGAAAACGCAATGTATGGGTAAGACAACAAACAGGTGTTACTGACCTTATTGAAAAAATTAAAAGATTGAAATGGAGTTGGGCTGGACATATTGCTAGAAGAGATGATAATAGATGGACAATTGAAATTTTAAACTGGATTCCAAGAGATTGTAAAAGACCCAGAAAGAGACCACATGTGAGATGGATGGATGAAATAAGAAAATGTGCACGGGTGTTGTGGAGAAGAGAAGCTAAAGATCGGAGAAGATGGATTAAACTTGGAGAGACCTTCATCCTGCAGTGGATTGATAATGGTTGATGATGATGATATATATATATATATATATATATATATATATATATATATATATATATATATATATATATATATATATATATATATATAATAAAAAATATATATATAGCACTGTATGCACAGATAACAAATCTAGAAAATAGATGTGATATGTTGGACTATTTCCATTATCTATGAGTGAACAGAATAGTTCAGTTGGTAGAGCATTTGCCTTAAATTCCATATTCAAGAATCTAATGGTGCAAGTTCAACTTCTAAGTGAATATTGTCACTATGTATATAGGCCAGCAACACCTGAAGAAGAGTGGAGAATAATACTACTTGAAACATTGTGTAATTACTAACCTGTGTTGTCTATTTGTGTGTTATTACTAACAAATTGTTTGTATTTGGAAAGTTTAAATAAAGTTTAAAATTTTCTATACATTCAACATTCACTCATAGATTATGGAAATAGTCCAACATATCACATCTAATAATATACCATCATTACTAGAAAATATATGTTTAAAAGTGAAATTTTACTAACATATAAAACTATTAAATTATGGAGCTTAGCACTTTCAAGAGACTACTTAATATTTAAGAAAGATGATAAAAAAGATATTAAAAACTACAGACCTATCAGTCTTCTGTAAGTTGTATATAAAATTTTTAACAAGATCATTACAACTTGTCTAGGTATTTGGATTTTAGCCAACCTAAAAACATCCTGAATTTAAAAGTGATTTTTGCAAAATGGATCAAATCAAAATATTGTGAGAAGTTATAAAAAGGGCCAATGAATATGAGTTACTATTATTTTTTGGATTTGTAGATTATGAAAAAACATTTGATTGAATAAGCATTTCTTCGGTTATTAAGGCATTGGATCATCATTATGTAGACCCAAGGTATTATCACATTTGAAGAATATTTATCAAATTATAAAAGCTATGACTATATTATATTATGATATTAAGAAGATTAACATTAAAATTTTTATCTGATAGCTTATCCTATATTTCCAAATTTTTTTAGAACAGCATTGCAAGAAGTAGTTTGTAAATTAAAATAGAAAGTAGTGGAGTAAAAATAAATAGAGATTATTTAAATCATTTAATTCCAGTATAATTTTGTATCTTTCTTTAATTAAAAATTATGTAATTTGCTTTATCTATTTCTACTACTATAGTGACTACACGCTAGTTGAAAGCATGCTAAAAGGTTAAATTAATTAAGCATATTATGTTAAAAGGAATAAATAAGATTTTATTAGTACACATAATGAAAATGTTCATTTTTGAATGAAATCAATTAAGTTTTGAAGTTAATGTGATTGTTTTTGCAAATAATATTTCAGAGATTCAGAAAATGTTGCAAAAGTTATCAGATAAATATAAGAAATTAGGGTCTAAAAATAAATACTAAAAAGACTGAAGTAAAGTTTAATGCCTCTTCTTAAAAAACAAAAGTTGATAATTATGAATTAAAAGAAATAAACATTTATAATCACCTTGGTCAAATTATTAATACAGATGGAATCATAATGAATGAAATTAATCATAAAATTAAACTCAGATGGAGTGCTTTTGCTAAATATAATTTAATATTAATAATAAAAATGGGTATATATTTAAATAGAATGTTTTTAATAAATCTATTTTACCAGTTATTTATTAAATTGAGATTTGAACACTTACAGAAGAGCAATAAAAAGAGTTCAGACTACTCAATGAAGTATGGGGAAATGTTTTAGGAATAACAAAAAGAGATCAAAAATGAAATCTCATGCGTGACCTATCAAACACGTCACTGCCACCATTGAAACAATTGAGACAGAAAAGCAGTTGGGCTGGATATATTGCTGGAAAAGCTGAAATTACACAGACAGTTGAAGTTTTAAACTGGATCTCAATATATTGTAAAAAACCAGAAAGAGACAATATTTGAGGTGAACAGATGAAATAAGTAAGTTTGCTGATGCAGTGAAGAGAAGAGAAACTATGGATTAAAATAATTAATTGAACTTGGAAAGGCGTTCACACTGCAGTGGATCAATAATGGTGAAAAATGATGATGTAAGTTATTTATTATTTAAAAATTAAGTTGAATTGTAAGTTATAGGTTTACTTAATGAACATAATTTACTGTAATAAATAGTTTATTATTTCTACAGCATAGGCTGCATCATCATCATCATCATCATTAACCATTATTAATTCACGCTGCAGGATGAAGGTCTCTCCAAGTTCTCCGATCTGTAGCATCTCTTCTCCACATCACCCCTACACACTTTCTTATTTCATCCATCCATCTCACATGTGGTCTCTTTCTGAGTCTTTTACAATCTCTTGGAATCCAGTTTAAGATTTCAATTGTCCAGCTATTATAATCTCTTCAAGAAATATGTCCAGCCCAACTCCACTTCAGTCTTTTAATTTTTTCAATGAGGTCAGTAACACCTATATATATGTTGGCTTATATACAGATAATCTCGAAGCATAATCATACACTTATGCTTTTCAAACTGATCCTCATGGATGAATGCATGTAAATTCGCAAAAGCGCATGATTGGAGGTTTGTTCCTTCTTTAGAATAAACAAAATTCAGTAAAATTAAAATTTTGAATAGCTTTATTAATAATTTTAAACAAATTAAATGTTATTGTTATCTCAAAAATATATCATTATTTGATGAATTTAACATAACAGATAATTTTCATGAGAAGAGCCCTAGTTTTCTTTATCCTCATCATTAATCAATTTTATTTTATTTCAGTTTCAGTGTATACACACATGCATATAAAAAAAAAAAATTGCAAATATATATGATGTTAAATAGTAGCAAAATATTCATTTTTTCCCCTCATCTGTCATAGCATCAACCAGTAACCGAACCCGCTAACCCGGACAGCTGCTTGTAAAGTAGCTTGACCTCTCGACCACCAATGCTTGCATTTTAATTAAATATTTGTGGCATACTGATAGAATATCTGCTTATCATGCCTGTAATCTGGATTTGAAGTCAATTTGGATAAAGCTTGAATATTTTTTTTTCATAATCTAATCAGGATTAGATTTTTTTCCCACTACCTGATACACTTATAAGTAACAATCAAAAATATTATTTAAAAAATGGACATCTAGCTTTTCTTAGCAAGAGGATAAAAATAGAGATGAAAGCATACTCAAATTTTTATCAAAAGATAATTTGCAAAGCCAGTGAGAAATCTTTCTTCTTCAATGTTTCTCTATAAAGGGTATCGAAGAGGTTTTTGCCTTTCAGAGAGCTATTTATATGCTGTTTTTTCCTTTTATATTTATTTAGATATAAACATTGCTTAAATTGAACAGGTTTTAAATCATTTTTTAAAAATGTCATGCCTAAGTACTTTTTATTTCTTTTGATTTAAAAAAAAATCTACTTTATAAAATGTTTAAAATCAAAATTATTTAAGTTAATATTTAAGTTAGAATCAAAATTATATAAATATAAAATGTTTAAAAAGCAAAGCTTCTCCGTACTATATGCAGTATATATATGTGTGTATAGTACAATGAAGAAGGATATATGTGTCAACAAAGTAAGCCTAATAAAAATATTATGTACTGGATAATTTTCGTGTAATATGTATATATCACAATTTTGAATTTAATATCGACATTCTTGTTTCTTTGCTATTACAAATTCACTGCAGAAAGGAATTCAATCCCGTTGGTTTGATCCATAACCATTCTTCTACCCACTACAATAGTAAACTTCCTGATCTTGTTTATCCATCTCATGCATGATCTCTATCAGTATCTTTTAAATCTCCCAAGATTCAATATATATATATATGTAACACAAATAAAATGTCCATTAAGTAAAAAACTATTGTAATAACATCAAAAATAATACAACCATAAGTACTCTTCAAATTGAAAGGTTGTATATATATATAGACTTATTTGGATTATACAGTGTATACTCTTCAAATTGAAAGGTTGTATATATATATAGACTTATTTGGATTATACAGTGTATTATATTTTTGTTTAAATTTTCAACGTTTAATGAAATAACATTCATTTTTATCAATACTAAGATTTCAATGAAGAACCAATTGCATTTGAATCAAATAATAATCATTCACGCACACACACACACACATATATATATATCAGATGATTATTCATAGAAGAATTAATACATTTCTTATTAGTTGATTTAGTGAAATTGATTTTAGAAAGCAGAGATAAAACAATTGGTTTTCATAAGGATGGTAACAGTGTATTTCACAACATTTGTTTAAACTATTTGGCCTTTTTAATATTTCAATAGACTCTGTTCTAGTTATTAAATCATATTTTTCCAAATTAATTAATATTTTACTAATATCAAACTCGGGCATGTAGCCAATTTATAAAAAAAATGAGATGTAAAAGCTGATGTGATCAGTTTTTGATAGAAGGCATTTTTATACTCCCTAATTCAAACACATATAATTTCTTGGAAACTCTAAATATGGAATTTAAAACAGGCAAAACTCTCCATACAGTAAAAAATGGTAATCATGTGATAAAACATGGAATTTCATAGCTAATTTAGAAAAATACGATTTAAGAACTATGAAAGAGTCTATTGGAAATATTAAAAAGATTAAAGTTTTAAAAAAATATGATGAAAAACAACTAATTCTGCCGTTACGAAATCAATTATTTTATCACTTTCTTCTAAAATTAATTTTTAATAAATCAACTAATTGTAAAACAGAAAGAAATCAAAAATGTTTTGTTAATCCACCTATTTTGAATGAACCATCATATATATATATATGACAGATCTTTTGTTGATTGTGCAATCTCTTTATTACTTAAGACATACAGTTCTTCATTGAAATCTTAATCTTGAAAAGAATGAATTTTAATTTACTGAAATGTTGAAAATTAAAACAAAATTATAATCCATGGCATAACTTTAATAATACTTTATTTTCATCATATAAATGTGAAAATTTTCAACATAATATATATATATTTTAAAGAGGCCAAAATAAAAAATTAACATAAACTAGGAAAAGAAGTAAACATGCATCTACTGGTACATCGCCAATAAATAGTCATTAAGGGATATCAGAAACACTAATTTAATAATTAAAAACAATTACATTTTATAGAAAAATAAAAAATTCAATAAAATATTTAAAAATAGGATTGTTTAATTAAACATTTTAAAATACAACAATGTTTACCAAGGGTCATAATTGTGGTAAACACTGGTTAACACAAACAAACAATAGTTTTTTTATTTCTATTAACAGTAGTCTTAGATATTTATTGTTACAATAAAGTATTCATTATTATAATCTACTTTAAAAAAAAAAACTGCAGATTTTTATCACTTCAGATAATGTTATTACTACAATCTAAAATTACGGGACAACAGAGCTTTTCCTGAAGATAGATATTAACAAGATTTGTAAAGAAATTGAGGGTTTACAAGTTAAAACAGCAGATGTAAAGCTAAAGTTTGAGGATAGATTCTGAGATGAATAATATAAAAAATGTCAACTTAGGTTAAGTTAATGAATGCTAAAATCTCAATTTGTCATTATGGAGTTCACATGTTATATGAACACGTAAGAAGTGGTTATCTATCTATCTATCTATCTATCTATCTATCTATCTATCTATCTATCTATCTATCTATCTATCTATCTATCTATCTATCTATCTATCTATCTATCTATCTATCTATCTATCTATCTATCTATCTATCTATCTATCTATCTATCTATCTATCTATCTATCTATCTATCTATCTATCTATCTATCTATCTATCTATCTATCTATCTATCTATCTATCTATCTATCTATCTATCTATCTATCTATCTATCTATCTATCTATCTATCTATCTATCTATCTATCTATCTATCTATCTATCTATCTATCTATCTATCTATCTATCTATCTATCTATCTATCTATCTATCTATCTATCTATCTATCTATCTATCTATCTATCTATCTATCTATCTATCTATCTATCTATCTATCTATCTATCTATCTATCTATCTATCTATCTATCTATCTATCTATCTATCTATCTATCTATCTATCTATCTATCTATCTATCTATCTATCTATCTATCTATCTATAATAAAAATAAATATAATGGTAATTAAATATTATATACAGTCTTTCAATGTGCAGAAGTACTTTTGGTTAATTCCTTAACCCTCTTCGTATTTCTGCAGATTGAAAGACTGTATATAATAATCAATTACTATTATATTTATTATTTTTATTATTACAATAGTTTTTAATTTATGGATATTTTACTACTGCAAGAAAATTAAGTCACATATCATATGACTTAATTTAATAAGCTTGTATTACAAATATTATATAATGAGTATGTTAATAGATATCAGCCCTATCACCAGACCTGTTTGATGTTTTTGGCACTCCTCAATGAGGTACTAGGATATTCAAGCATTAGATTTAAAATACCAGGTCAAGTCCAGCACTTTATCTAATGGTTAACTATTAAATTTTTGGACATCCATATGTCATCAAATTCAGCTATCAAACTTAAATAGCCATATGGGACTGAACAAAGTTAAGATACACCATATATTAATAGCTTTAGTAATATAAAATCACCAAAGCTTTAAGAGCAAAACAATAATTGCAAGAAAATCAAGTCATATATCATGTATCATGTGACTTAATTTAAAAAGCTTGTATTATAAATCTTATACAATGTTATATAAGTTAGATAGCTGGATTTAAAGACATGTGGATGTCTGAAAATTTCAGATTTTCTATTTAATAGTTAACCATTAAATAAAGTGCTGGGCTTGACCTTGTATTTTAAATCTAATGCTTGAATACCCTAGTGCCTTACTGAGAAATGCCAAAGGCATGAAACTGGTCTGGGGATAGGGATATTCTGAAAAGCTTGTTAAAAACTATTGGCATGCTCATTATAATTGTGATGATGGCAATTTAGTAATAATTATCTATTGGTTAAAACTGAATCTATAATATATCATGTGAATGTAGAAGGATATCAATTGATGAGACTAGTCATCCTACTAGAAAGTTATTGAAAGATCATAAATTGATGACTAAAAGAGAAGAAGGTAGACATATATAAAGCAGCAGATCATGAATGTACTACTGAACATATATTCAATTGAGAAAATACAAAAAATATTGATTGGGAAGAAAAATTACAAAAAAGTAAATTCAAAAAAGCTATTCTCATAAGAATGGCAAACAACCTCATAAGTCAACCTAGTGCGACAATACATAATATCATAATTAACCTTGCTTTTAGGAAAAGGTGAAGAAATCAAGGAATTTTTACTGCCTGTTAGTTGTTCAGTTTAGATAGAACATCATCTTAAATTGATATTCATGAATCTAAAGATCCAGGCTTAATTCCATGCTAGTGTTGTTAATGACCAGGTCAGAAATATCTGAAGAAGAAAGAAAAATAATATCCATTAAACATTGGATTACATACAAACCTATGTGATATCTTGAATAAATAAAGTTTGAGTCTTTATAAAAAACATTCAACATTTAATATTAGATTATGGAAATAGACCAACATACAATTGCTATTCTCATATGAAGTTTCTTGCAGAAGAGCTTTATTAAGTTATGAGAATTAGAAATATATCATACCTTCAATATTCACATATTCTGTTTGAATTATGACCCTAGTAAAACTTTGATAATAAACAAGAATTAACTTTTGACTTAAAGTATTTCAGGAAATTACATTTACTAGTTGATGTAATTTTAGCTTGCAATGCTTATTTTTAATTGATACTGCCAGGGTATTTTTATTTTTTTAAGCTTATACATACTTTCATTAAAAAAATGCAAATGGATTTGCACAAACATCATCCACATTGTATAATTAGGGTGGAGAGATAGCAAATAATATGAAAGGCTTATGACAGCCAATATCACAAATAATTTTATTGCCTAAAGATGGTAAGGAAAAAAATGAAGAAAGAAAATGAGAGAATGGGAGAAAGGGCTCAAAGAGAGACCAGAAAAAAGAGTCTATAACAGAAGCAGTATCTAGCTTTCACATATTCTTGGCGAACATAGAGGCTGAACTCTTTATACAGTAGTACCACTCAGTGCAAGTCAGAGTAATCAATGAATGCAAAAGGTTTGTGCATAAAATTTCTATCTAGTGCAAAAATGTATAGATGCTGAACTAAGTTCAGATCTATTTGCCTATACAAGCTAATGAACTTAAATTGAAAACATTATTGTGTTTTCATTTTGGACTCAAAAACTTTATAGTTAGCTAATAGGTAAAAGGTGGCTGCTGGAGGGTTGCATTAGATCCTAAGATCTAGATGCAGTGGTCTCAAATCCAAGGCTCCTCACTGATAAAAGCCACAAGCTAGAAAGTAGTTTGGGGATATTGGATAAGTAGGTACTAGATAGGAATTTTATGCTCAAACCTTCTTCCATCCATTGATTACTCTGGCTTGCACTGAGAGGTACTATTGTATGAAGAGTTTAGCCTCTGTAATTTTAGGTCAACCGTGGCTTACTGGTTATTCACATTCAACCTGCATATTTAAAATCATTTCATTGGATTTAGTTGATAAATTGAGTTAGTTAGCGTCCGGATAAAAGATATATAAACATTTCCAAAATGTAAAAAAATTAAGTTTGATTATATATTATCTTATGTAATGTTCTTTGATTACATACTAACTTTTATAAATTTCTGTGTCCTTGCATAAGAAATAAAAAAATAATTTAATAAATTTAAATAAAATGTAAAAAATATACTAACAGTATCTGTAACTAAATTTGTACTTTTCTTTTTATTTTATACGTGAAAGTTAAAATCAAAAAAATAAATAAATGCAAATTAAAAAAAAAAAAGAAATACAGTTATCAATGAATACATAATCGAATAATTTATTGGCAGGGAGTTCTTAAGTTTGAACACTCAAAGACCAGACTGGAACCATCGAACCCGTGGAACTGAACACCGGAGTCCATTAATCTACAATTACTTAAAATCTCAAAGGGCTTTAATATCAATAATGTCAATTTGATATATTTTGTCATCAATTAATGTCAGCAAGAATTTAACTATATATTTTAAAACATATTATCTATTAGAGTGCGAGAGAGTATTTATACATATATATTACTGTATATAAGGAAACATACGCTATATGCACATTTTTAATATAATGTATATAAAATACAATTTTATATTAATTATTTAATTATAGTTGCCTGTAGTGGCCAATTAAATGTGACATTTATTATTAAAAATATATATCCAGTTTTTAACCTGAGATTAATTATTTAATTACGTATAGCACTTAATAAAAGTATAACAATTTGCCAGAAGGAATGCATTAGCCAATTTCAAGATGAAATTATCCACTAAAACCGTACATCGCAAATGTATAAATACGAATAAAATAGTTACCGATCATTAAAATCCACAGGTTAATTATCATTTAAACTGTGATAAACATGTTTCAAGATCTGTAAACATACTGTTATTATTAAAAAAAAGAAGATAATAATATAAAACTAGAAGGTATAGAAAATATGTATTGTTTTAAATTGAAGGCTAAAATTAGTGTAATGTTTATTTTAATAATGGTATAAAACTTCATCGGACAGTTATAATATTTGGTTTTTTTAAAATAATAAGGTAGTTTAAGCTTGCGTAGTAAAATCAAAGATGAAATTCTATTACAAAGATTGCAACTTTTTTATTTTTTCCATGTGTCAAAGCATCGGCCGAGAAGCGAATCTGCAAACCCGGGAGAACTGTGCTAATCACTCGACCACCAACGCTTGACACTTTTTTATTTTTTAATGATTAAAAGTCATAGAAGTTGTGGGTATGTAAATTAATTAAATAAAGTTCATGCACTCTTAATATTAATTTTTTAAAAAAAAAACTTATTTGATTATCTGTGAAGTAGTATATACTTTACAAAAGCACAGTGTAATAATTGGTATGCAGGAACATATAAATATCAATATATAAAAATAAATAATAGCTATAGGCAGTTATTTAATTATAAAATGTCATTCAGGTTGAGTTATATTGTAAGCGGGCTATAACTATTATTTATTTTTATTAATTCATATTTTGATTATTGTGGAGTCTCTTTCAAAATGTTTTTGTTTATTGTATATGTTCATTCAGCTGATGTGCCAAATTTAAAATTGTTTTCGTCAGTAAAATTATTTTATTCGATATAAATGTCTTTGACGATTGATTTATTTACTTACATATGTTTGTATATAAATTATTTTCACTATTATTTCATATAAAAATAATTATGAAGCACTTATATATATAACAAGTTCATTGGTAGAGCCCATAAAATTGCGATATTATCCCTCAAAAATATAGCAGTTAATAATTAACTGCTTTTATTGTCTATATATTTATTAAATGATTTATAAAAACCTAACTATCAATATATATATATGTATAAACTATATTCTCACTATATTTATGCACTATGTATAATATACTTAAGCGCAATATATTTACATACTGTATAATGCATTCACTATATATTTAATTGTTTGCAGAGATTGTATACTACACATATACATGTGTATATATGTACATATACACTTAGATTGTTTTAACATTATTTTTAATATTAATATTTAATAATTAAATATATGTATAGTATTTATATTTTAAGCTTGAAATAGTAAATTTTTTTTAATGAAAAAATATAGATACTAATATTAAATTTCAAAATTATTAGTATTAAAATTAATACTAATAATTTTGAAATTTAATACTGGTATCTATATTTGCTCATTAAAGAAAATTTACTATTCCAACAATATTTATTTAGATATAAACATTTAAGATATAAATATTAAATTTAATTTTAAGACTAATAATTTTGAAATTTAATATTGGTATCTATATTTGCTCATTAAAGAAAACTTACTATTCCAACAATATTTATTTAGATATAAACATTTAAGATATAAATATTAAATTTAATTTTAAGACTAATAATTTTGAAATTTAATATTGGTATCTATATTTGCTCATTAAAGAAAACTTACTATTCTAATAAATCCTTCAACCAAAGACTATTACTAACATATAATTAAATATATTTAATATTATTAATGATAGTTTCCATCTTTTATACAAATGATTATATCATTTATATTTTAACTTATTTTGTAAAAATCATTTTTTTTACGTAATAAAAAAGTAAAAGCATTAAAAATATATATTTTTTATTTTGTATTAATTAAATATGTTTAATATAATCTTTTACGTATTATAAACGATACAAGTATTCAACTAAAGTTCATTTAAATATATATATATGTTCTAGGTGTATGAGTAAATATAAGCATTCATATTTATATCTTAGTTTTAATTTTAAAAACAATAAACTATATATGAAAAAGAAAAAAATAAACAAAAAAAAAACAATAAACAAAAATAGTGTTTGTATGTATTTATATACAGTTTATCTACACACCCGACTTTTATTTTAAAGCTTTTATTATAAGTTATAATATTTTTTCCATCTAATTATGTTTATGTTAATATTGGATTATTATATTATATTTCTGTAAAAGTACATATATTTTTTGTAATTAAACCCTTTTAATATTTTCTTGCGTTAATTATTTTTCAATGTTATTTCTTTTGTTTTATACAATATGGCTTCTCTTTCAACGTTTAATTAATTGTTTTTTTTTTTCTAGTTAATATTCATAACAATTAATGAATATGAATTTTCGTACTTTTAGTTTATGAATATAGAATTTTTTCCCCATAAGTATCTTCATTAATAGAGTTTAAAATTAAAATTGTATTTATAACAGTTATAATCATTTTTCTAATTATAAAATAATTTAATGCTTTGGTTTTAAATTGATGAAAAAAAAAGAGATAAGTATATTATACTTTTAAATATAAATAAAATAATTATTTAAATCCATATTATTTTATATCAAAATTATTTAATAGATTTAGACTTTTTTTTTGTAGTATATAAATATTAACTTACATGTTTGAAAATGACATAAATTTTAAAAAATGGCTTCTTTTTTTAAATAAATGACAAAAAAATAAAACTTTCAGGCAAATTATTATTTCAAAATACACGAATATCAGCTGGATATTTTACTGTCACATAAATATTTTCTTATCATGCTGAAAGTAACATGTAACGTTAACATTTGAAGGACTGCCATAGGGTTATATATAATTCACTCCCCAATTGGTATTTTTGTTTGTAATGTTCTCTTTTTTAAATATTTTGGAGAAAGTAATATAAGCCAATGAGTAATTTACATACAATTTTTTTTTTAAAAAAAGAAAGACTTTATTTAAAAACTATTTCTAATTTATTTGATACATATTGTTAAAACTTTATTCTTATTGTTAAAAGTCTTTTTTCCTCTTATGTTGTAAGTATATAAGAGGAGGGAAAGATGGGGGAGGGTAGGGTAGGAGATGTACATGTTTATATAAATTTTATGATTATGAAAAACTATTAATTTTGAGAATTTATTTTAAAATACTATTGTAAATAGATAGTATGATATTCACATTAACATAAATTTTCCAGCACTCATTTGAGATCCTTTGAAGTAACAAAATAGAATATAATCTAATGGTTAGTTGCTTTAAAGATACTGTATTAGAATGATCTTCAATCCAAAATCTTTCAATCCTGAGACTATCACTTTATTAGTGCGTTAAATCATAAGGTCTTCTTCCTAATTAGTAAACACACATACAGATATATATGAACCTTGGCTTATAAAACTATAAACATAGGATTATGTGAGGATATTTTTATATTCAAATCCTTTATTATAATCAAATATACAAAGTTTAAAATTATTATTATTATTTATAAAATAATAGAAATTTGAAATAGTACATTTTTTAAATTCAATAAAAGGGGAGTATTATTATTATTATTATTATTATTATTATTATTATTATTATTATTATTATTATTATTATTATTATTATTATTATTATTATTATTATTATTATTATTATTATTATTATTATTATTATTATTATTATTATTATTATTATTATTATTATTATTATTATTTAATATTTGTATATATATATAATTGGAACAATGAACTTCTGAGCACTAGATAACCAAGAGATTATGGCAACATTGAAGGTGCTTCAATTACTGTGGCTTAAATTCACTCTTTTGTATCTATCTTTAACTTTATTTGCTACATACTGGAACTAAAGTATATATTAATTTAAAAAGCAAAACTAAAGATGGCCATATTGTACAGAGCAATCCAATACAAAGAAGCTGACAATACTGTTGATTGATCATTTTTTGGGTCTCCACCCTAAGAGTATTGTAAAAACTTTTGAGAGTACACATTCTTTTGTTTAAATTTTGAAAATGAATACATATATATATATTTCATAGTTTGTATATTTACATTTAAGATTATGTTGGAAAAATATTTATTTTTTTGACAAGTTATAATTCAACTTAGATTTTATTTAGAAGTATTTTCTTTTAGAAGAAAAATTAAGAGAAATAGAGCATGTAAAGCAAGCAAGTTGTGATTGGCAGAAAAAGGAATATATTTACAAAGAATGTAGCAATTATTGTTGTCATTAATGGAATTTTAAATTTTAAAGCAGAATTTCGTCGCTTTATGTAATTGTAACCATAATTTGTTCACATTTTAAAAATAGAGTTAAAACATCTTTTATTTTTAAATATTTTTATTGGCAATCATGGTAGGAAACAATAACAAAAAGCTATTCTGATTGCATATTTCAGTTTATTCTTTATTACCTATATTTTCAAAGTTGAAATATTATTTTAAAGGATGATTTTCATTTGTAAACTTATATTTCTAAAAAATAACTTGAAATTTGTGAAAATATAATAAAAAATAAAAGTTAATTTATTAAAATAAAAATTGAACATTTATCTCAAATCGGTACCAGGAACTGTCAAATCAAAGAATATAAAGGAGCAAAAGAATTAATGCAATGCTTCTAGTATTAAAGTAGTCCATTTGTAAATGAAAATGAATTCATTTACAATCTTACATCATAGAAGATTATAGACATTTATATTCATTATGGACAACACCAGATCAGCAAAGATGTGTAAGCAGTCTGATTGGAATTACTTGTAATTTATATTCACCAGGAAAAGTTAATATACATACAATATAATAACTTTGCAAACAAATAAATATTAAATATGTAAATACCAAATTACACAGTAATAATAATACATAGTCATCATTACATCTGATTGGCTGTCATATAAAAGTGCATGCGAGAGATTGCTGCATTTCATTTTAATAATTGTAATGATAAACTTTCAATTCATATAGAATTATGCATGTTAGAAGAAAATAAACTCATTTTCACCTGAAATAGTGAATACTTTGGTAAATAGAAAGTATTTCATTAGCAGAACTAGTAAATATAATCAGTAATGTGTAAAAGCAAATATTAAAACACACCACATAATAAGTACTGTTGTTTTATTTGGATATATAAAAATTAAAGCATTTAAAGTTTAAATAAACAGTTGTTTTGTAGTTTTAATCACAATTAAAATTAAAATTTGTCTTGCTTTGATGTATTTATTGCAAAATAAAGTAAACAGTCAAGCGTTGGTGGTTGAGTGTTCAGCACAGCTGCCTTACAAGAAGTTGTCCTGGGTTTGCTTCCTGGACAATGCTTTGACACATGAAAAAAGAAGGGAAAATAAAGTAAACAGTGAAAAAATATTGCTTGATCTTTAATATCATTTTAAAATTAAAAATAATGATTGAAAGTAATATGAATCAAAATTTGATGAAATGCATAGTGAATTTTAATTGTAAGATTATCTATATATGTAGCCTTCAGTTAGAGTATAGTTTGGAATAATGCAAAATTCCTTTATGTTGTTACAAATTATTTTTCGGATAATTTAAGTAATGAAAGTGTTTTAAAAACAAAGAAATTTTCATATGAAATGCAAAAAAAAAAAAGCATACATTTTAAATTTTATTAGAATAACATCAAAAAAATATTTTCTCACTTCTATGTAAGTTTAAATATTTCAAAAATTTTTCAAAATTACACATAAAATATATCTTATTTTTATAATAATGTTATATTTTAGATGAACCAAAATGCTTTTAAAATTAAGAAAAATAGTTGTAGAAATATAAAAAAACAGACCTTCTTTCTCAACTAACATAACATAAACAATGCCTACAAACTTTTCAAGATGGCACTTATGCCTTAGAGTGCATATTTTAATTATACTGACCATCTGAGAACAAAAAAAAACTAATATGTAAAATCACTGGTATAGCTACATAATTTTTTACCATTTCTATCCCTTTTAAATAATAATAGCTGCCACATCATAGTGTTTATTAAATCCTTATCTTCATGTGATGAACCACTAAACATCACATGATCACTATTTTTTATGCTTGCATCCATTGATTACTCTGGCTTGCACTAGGTGGCACTACTGCATGGATAGTTTTGCCTGTTTTCATGTGATGAACTCAAGTGATATAAAACCACTAGTATTATAATGGAATCACTTAATCCAAGATTATCTCAAAACTTTCAGATTTGTGCCAAATCAATGCCATGATGTATTATTATTATTATTATTATTATTATTATTATTATTATTATTATTATTATTATTATTATTATTATTATTATTATTATTATTATTATTATTATTATTATTATTATTATTATTATTATTATTATTATTATTATTATTATTATTATTATTATTATTATTATTATTATTATTATTATTATTATTATTATTATTATTATTATTATTATTATTATTATTATTATTATTATTATTCAACAATAGTAAACTTTATTGATCCAATTATTATACTGCCATAGCAAGATACATGTTGAATCTTATTATTGTTAGTTCAATTTCATTTTTTTAAAAGTACATATCTGTATGGGTAATTTTACATGATTCTATCCACTTTATCAATGTTAATTAATCATATTATTGTCCAATAGGAGCATAATCAGGACCATGCTTTCTCTAATTTTGTTTTTATAGCTTTGCTATTTGCCTGAGCAGGGACCAAGTAGCTGCATAAATATCCAGGCTAGTGATCTGCTTGTCTCTAACTTGAATTTTATTCAACTTATTTTCAAATGTGGCTGGATGCCTTCTGGGATTATTACCCAATATGAATACACACCTAGTGCACCAAAGTGCGTATAAAACAAATGTTGAGGCCCTTATGGCTGGTATAGACCTACCTTTGTAATTTGATATAATTTGCATCATTATAGTATTTTTTCCCCTGTATTTGGCCTGCAAAATGCATCTAGTCTGCTCCAAGGCCTTGCAGTTGAAAATTATATGCTATAAAGTCTCCTCAGCCATATGGCAAAGGCCACAGAATGGATCAACTGACCTGTATATTCTTCTGTGATGTAAAAAATACTTAGTAGGTAAAGCATTCAAATTCATCTTGATTATAAAATCTAGGAACTTAGGTTCTAGTTGCCATTTTTTGTATTGCTTGATCAGATATTTGTTTCCTATTTCTAGTATTGATGGGATCTCCTCATTATAATTATTTTGATGTATAAACTTATATATTTCCCCAATATTTATATTTTTGGTCCAATTGATCTGGAATTGTTCTTTCTCTTCTGCATTGGTAGATGGTGATTGCCAAAAAACAATCTTTTGGAGGAGGTCTATCTGTAGGTGTTATCTGCTCTAGGTGTCTTAATTTAGGAAATTGAGTGAGTATAGCAATTATAGCATTCCTTGTTTTGAATGTTTGAAATGTTTGTAAGCTATGCAATCCCAGTCCATTTGCTATAAGAGGGTGATTCAGTTTTGCCATTGAAATTGCCACCGTCTTTTTCCCCCAGATGAGCTTGCAACATATGGAATTAATGCATGCCATAAATTTTTTTGAAAATTCAACTACAGGCATGTAATATGTTATCTTGGTTATTATAAGTTTGTTAATCAGTTGCACCTTTGCATATATGGACAAATATGCCTTTGAGAGTGATTCAGCTATGCTTTTGACTTCCTCTTTGAGCTTGGCTTGGATCTGACATCTCATTCCAGTGGCTCCTAGAAAAAAAGGAAAGCCTAGGAATGGAGCTGGTTTTGCTCGATACATTGGTCCACATGGCTTTCCAGTGGGTAGCGTCCAGGCCACAGACTTTTCTGGGTTTATGCTCAATCCATATTGCTTTGAGAATTGTTCAAGCACTGCCTGAAGCTGTGGTATTTGCTTCTTTGATGTCAAGAAGACTGTGATATCGTCCATGTATGCGAGACATGCAATCTTCTGTGTTGTACCAGGTATTTGAACTCCAATGAATGTGCTATTGATTTTTTCAATAAGAGGATTGATATAATAAATAAACATTAATGCACTCAGAGGAGACCCTTGTGATAGTGATTGTGTTGGGATGAATGAAGGTGAATTTCGGCCATTCATAGTAACATACAGTTCTCTGCTCAGTATCAAGTTTGCAGTCAAATATAGCAGACCTTTGGGTATTTTAGTCTGCTTGAGCATATCCAGTAACACAGGGATTCTCACTGAATCAAAAGCTGAAGCAATATCTATTTGCACCACTACTGTGCTGTATTTCTTTCTAACCCTGGTGGCTATCATCATGGCTTGAATGCCCCGTTGATGATGTCTTCTTTGCAAATTGTGATTCACTGATGGTTGGTAAAATATAGGGCTCAGGATCTTTTATAATTTTTTCCAATATTTTAATAGGAAGTGGGCCCCATAGATATTGGTCTAAGCTCATTTGGCATTGGTATGCCTTTTTTTTTCTTATTATATGGCACTATTGCCATGGGATATATCCCTGTGGTTGGTTTAATTTCTTGAGCAAGATAGTTTACTAAATCCTTGAGGTATTTAGCTGTAAAAAAACTTAAATGCTTCAAAGTGAACAGTGGTATCCCATGGCCACCTGGGTGACAAGCGTTGCTGATAGTTCTCATTTTCTCTATTATATCATTTTCACTAACTGGTAATTCACCCTCATTCTCTCCAAACATTTTTGGCTGAAAAAAAAGTGAGGCTCTGCACTTAACTTATCCTGAAAATATTTGAACAATGGCATAATCATGTTATGGCCAGTGAACATACCATCCTCAGTCTGTATGGCCATTGGCACTTTTATGTCTGGTACATAACCCAAAGCCCACTTGATAAACTTGCGGGTCCATGTGTGCTGTTGTGCCATGCAAAGCTTACTTTTCTTTATCTTCAGATATTCTTTCAGTGATTCACAGGCCTTGTTATAAGCATCAGTCAGCTTTCTTATGTGTATTTGGGTGTTGTGTGTTAGAGTCATCATCATTAGTCTCTAATGTAGCTGATCAGTGTATTGCAGAAGCCTTGATGGTGGTGGTTGATTTCTTGTTACATGAACAACATTGAAAGACAAGATATTTATAAAAGTCAGGTATTGCTGTATAGGATCGAGGCTCATCCCGTTAACCTTCTGCAACAGAATATATGTCTCTGAGAAGAGGAATTCTGTCACATTTGTTGGGATAAGTACTCTTATTGTTTTTGTTAGGTTGTGATTAACTGCTTGCAGTTTTCCTAGATTGATCATGATTAGCTGGGCAGAATGATCAGAAAAAGTGGTCGGGACCAATTTTACTTCCATGAGGTGATGCAGCGATGGTGAGTAAAAGACAAGATCTATTAATGTTGCAAACTGACCATTATGAAAGGAGATAGCCCCTTCTGGCAGAAAACCTTGTCCACTAAGCGAATCAATGGTATGGCTATTTCATGTAGTGATTTCTGTATAAATGCTTCATAAGATGAGTTGCAATCCCCAACCAGAGCAGTGGGGCTTGCATTCATAGCAAGAATTGAATTTATATTATAAATTATAGATTCTATCTTTTGCTTTTCTACTGGCATATATACAAGCACTATATTCATTGTAATTATTTTTTAAGTCAGTGTTATTATTAGAAGGTTTGAATCAATGTAAAGTATTTTGAAATTTTCAAAAGGACAATCTTGAGCAATTACTATTCCAGTTCCTGCAGATGGGAAGGAAGAATCTCTGGAACATGCATCATCATCATCATCATCATCATCATCATCATCATCATCATCATCATCATCATCATTATTATTACTATTATTACTATTATTATTATTATTATTATTATTATTATTATTATTATTATTATTATTATTATTATTATTATTATTATTATTATTATTATTATTATTATTATTATTATTATTATTATTATTATTATTATTATTATTATTATTATTATTATTATTATTATTATTATTATTATTATTATTATTATTATTATTATTATTATTATTATTATTATTATTATTATTATTATTATTATTATTATTATTATTATTATTATTATTATTATTATTATTATTATTATTATTATTATTATTATTATTATTATTATTATTATTATTATTATTATTATTATTATTATTATTATTATTATTATTATTATTATTATTATTATTATTATTATGAAGAAAAGAACTTTATGGGGATCACACTATCAGAATAAATTAATGCTCTATACCTCCCAAAATTGTCAAGAGAGAATTTTTAAAATTTATTTTCAAATAATATGTAATTTGACCTTCTCTTATCCAGGTGAAAAAAAGTGCTAATGTTCAGTAAGTTTTCAAATCACACCTTGTATACAACATACCTTTTTTAAATTAAAAAGAAACCAATTTAAATGAATACGTATTATTAAATTTTAATATAAATATCAAGGTAAAAAAATGGCATGAAAATTAATACTTGTTTAAAAATTTTATTTGTGTATTTTATTCTAAATACACATTTTGAAAACAATACAGGTTTATTTACATGAAACATTAATTAATTATATATATTTTTTGAATATCAGTAAATAAAGAATAATTTTAGAAAATACAAATTTTAAGCAGGAGTACATTATGATTCTGCTAACATTGCGTATTAATAATTTATAACCTTTGACTATTTATCACATAATAATATATAAAAAAGATTTTATAATGCTTATTTTTAAATGTCTTTGAGGACAAAATAAATTTTTATTTCATTTTCAGTCTTGCAATGTATGAATGGAAAAATCTGAATTTTGAGTTTTTTGAAAACCTGTGGATCCATTTTATAAATTCATATTAACATTAAAATAGTGGCATTATTACTTTTGTATTTTAAAAATCAAGAACTTTAAGTATAGATAGACTCATTTTATTTTTGCCTTTTTTCAACAGAGTTATTTATTTATAGTCTGAGGGGAAAATAATTTAATTCATTAATTGCATATACATTGAGTTATACTAGTAGAACATTTGCAATTATAAATTTCTCTTTTATTATTAAAATAAAGATTTTGTCTCCATCTTCATATAAGCAATTGTTAGTTGAATATTTATTAGTGCTATGTTTTCATTTTATAGATATGTTGAGTTCATTCTCAATTTTTATCAATGTTGGCAAATATAAGCTTATACACATCAAAAGCTTAAAAAACAGGTGGATCCATTTTATTCTTTATTCTTTGTCAACAGTGTTACTTATTTATAGCCCACAGGGAGGGTGGTTTACTCTATTAATTAAATATACATATACTTATAGATAATAGAAAGTATTTAACTTAAGATTAATAATTCTTTGATTTATGAAAAATTTTAGAGAAAATGTGGTATTTAGAGTAAATTGAACAAAAAATCAGATATTTTAGATTGTAAATAATTTTTGTACAGATTTCCATGTTTTGAGAAGGTTAGGCTTGAATGTGACACTATTCAAGAAACAGATCTTTCTATGCAGTGAAAAAAGTGACAGACCTGAGAGCAAAATGACCATATTTTAAAGTCAAGCAGTCAGTTTTAGTGCTGTAACATCAAATGATCTTTCATGAGTTGCTAAATCTTCATATATATATTGTAACCAGTTGGGTTACATGGTACATCCATAATAATATAGTGTGTGTGCATATATATATATATAAAGTAAAGGAAAAGTAGAAATAAACACAGACAAAAATTATAGTAGATATTTTCTACATTTACTGAAATATAAATAAATTTTTGTAGATTTTTTTTTATATTTCCTAAAATAAAATAACAAGTAAAGGGTTAAATAACTCTGGGTTTAAAATAAAATTTCATTATGAAATTAATGTTTTAAAATAAGGTCTTAATAAATATAAATATTGTATTGTTATTGTTACTATTCTGATTGTGAAATGTAAAAAACACAATACTTGTTTTTGAAATTTTTTTAATTAATCAAAATCTTATCACCTTAGATGATTTTATAAAAAGAGCTGATAAAAAATATCAGCCAGTCTGATTAATAGTTTTTTGTAAGAAGGGCCAGCTGAAGAGTTGGTGGCAATATTTTGTTGCAACTTGATGAAGTTTGCAGCAGTTGGTTTTAGTTGACCAGAGGAGTCTGGTTGTAATATTTTAAGCAGTGGCCAACTAGACCACTGCAAAGTTTGGATAATGATTTTGAAGAGAGCAGTATGTTGTTGGCTGTAGCAGAGAGTTTGTAGAAAAGCTACCATGAACTAATGTTGCTGAAGGCAGGAGCTGCTACTATTTTCCTTCACAGGAGTTTTGGTTTTGAAGCTGTGTCACTTCTAAATCAATAGCCAAAAAAAGAGGACAAAATAGCTAGCAGAGTTATATAAAGCTCCTATGAAGATCTAAGGACAGTCCAATAGCTGCCTTATAGTTTATTGCAGTTTTGATTCATGAAGCCAGGGTCACTTCAAGTGCATCAACTAGTTGCTTAAATATGTTCTAGAAGACAGCTTGACAAATGCTTGAACTACAAAAGTAAGCTCATGGTATGCCAACTAATTACTTGGATAATTTTACCTGAAGATGACAACAAACCTGTATTACATTTTCTGATGGACCAAAAACCAAGCTTACCAAGAGAAAGCTTGAAGAAATTGGTGTACTTATGCTGCTGTTTATCAATACATGCAGGGAACCACAGATAAACACATCATGTGTATATACAGTGAGTTATTTTATGTTAATATTCCTTAAAACAACTTTTAAAATTGTAAATTAACTAACTTAAAAATTAAAACAAACAAGTAAATAATTTGCTTGAGTCAAATGTCTAAAAGAAAGACATTTGATATATATTTTTGAAGAAATTGTTTTGGTAATTCTTTAAAAAATTGATATTAAAAGAAAAATATATAAATGCAAGCATAATTTTGTTTGAATTAAAATCATAAAAGCAAATCTTTTAAATTGATCTAAAAACGCTGATAATTAATCAATAAGTACCTGTCAAACAAAAGTTGACTTTATTTAGTTTGATAAAAAAAAACAACTTATGAACTGAAATTAAATTTTGAATTATATATTTTGTTTATATGCACATATATGTGTGAAATGTATATGTTTTCCAAATGAATTAATTATAAAAAAATATAATATTATTATAACAAGTTGAAATAGATAAAAATTGGTGTGCGTATATGCATGAACATTCATATATGTACAATTTTAATATTTTTTATTTTTATTTTTATTAAATGTCAATTCATTTAATGAATATTCATTATATATTATAAATCATGCATCTGTGCGCATATATATGTAAACAATAATAATAATTTGAATATATTTTATTATACTTTTTGTAAATTAATGTAACGATTTAAATATTGAATAGTAATTATATAAATTGATGTAATAACTTGAATTTTGTAGTAATATTGTAAATTACAGTGTAATGACTTTTATTATTGGATACTTTTCAAAATCAGAACCCTTATAAGACCTTATTTATTTTTTTATTGTTATTAATAAACTTATTTAATTGTTAAAAATTGTATTCCATCATCTCTTGTTCACATACAGTAATAGAGCTTGTATTCCTGAGCTAGATTCGGACATGGATAAATGGGGATGTGTTTAGTGCTTTGGGCATCCAGAGATGATCAATCATCATCCTGGTTGGCACAAAAGAGAATACTCTTTAAAGCCCATGCACTATATTTTATTTTAGTTCAGTCTTGTTAAAAATTTAAGCTTATAGTTGGCCAGTACAAGTGGACTGAGCATTGATGATGATCAGCATATTTTAATGTCCCAGCATTATTGTTTCAATTTCTGATTATTGTGTATTTTTAATGGATGGGCACTAAACTTGTGCATCCAAGTTATGTTTATATAATTGCCCAAGCTGGCAAAGGCTCTATAGTTAGCCTGGTCTACAGAAGACCCATTTCCAACCCAGTCACAAGGTTGACTGTTGATTTATATGATTTACTGTACTAATTTGTTTATTCCCATCAATGATGATGATAGATGGTTATTTCTTTCTTCATATTTCCTTGTACTTATTTATTGATAATGCTGTTGGATAATTATACTTTTAGTTACTCTTTTGAGTTAGCTGGCTGATCTCTCAATGATCTCAGAGATTCTATAATCTCATTTTATTATTAAATATATCTTACCTAAATATACTTTTCATAAATATTTCATTTTAAATGGACTGGGAGTGATGATGTTTTTCCATCACCCCAGGTTCACCCTTTTTCATTTATGTTCACTTCGATCACCCACCCCATCCCGTTACAATATATATATATTATTTATAATTGTCATGCTGTATATTGGTATTAAAATTAATAATTAATAAACTGACCATATAAATATGAATGCATATACATGGAATATCTCATAATGTACAAAGTGAAACATTCAATTTTGCTAGATTAGTTCTCTTAAGAGTTGTTTTTCAACATACCAAAAAGAAAAAAGCAACATTGTTTTGACAAATGTGATTTTCAAATAATAAAAGAAAAATATTTAATAACCAAATAGACAATATTGGAAAAGGAAGCACTGAGAATACACAAAACTCTTGCTAACCACTAAGTAGACATATCTAGTAGAATATGAGATGAGATAAAATAGTAACCATGGTTATAGTCTTGAGATTGGTATTTAAAACTATGATCTATTTATACTCTAATCAGCATTTACAAATACCATGAAAAAAAATAAAGTATTCACAAATATCATTTAACATATAACTTTTTATCTTTGCAACAGTTATCTTCCAAAGTTGATGAGTAAACTCTGGTGTGATGCATAGTAATGCACTATGGCTTCTCCTTTATCAGAGTCATAAATCAGTCACTATGCTCAGAAAAACTTGTTAGCCATTGTACCTTTCTGTTTTATTCCTACTCTACATTTTTCCTAAATTCTTTTCTATCCTGTTCCATCTCATTTTCACACTATTATTTTTGTCCACTAGGTCTTTATATCTAGATCCCCCTTATCTTTTTCCAAACCCAGCTTAAAAACTAAGAACCCCCTTTCTGTATAATCACTTTTTTATATTTATTCACCCACAATTTTATTATTTGTATCCTTTCTGCATGTAAGCATTTGCATTCAATTAATAGGTGCCTAATATTTTCCATGCCTTCCTTATATAACTTGCAGACTAAATAACTTAAATTTCTCTATTTATGTGTATATTCCATTATTGCTAACAATCCTGTTTGAACCTTAAACAGTAAACTAATTTTCTTACTATTATCATAAATTAACTCACATCCAGTATTCTGTTTTCTTCTATATATATTTAAACTCTTTATACTCCCCATACTAATTCTCCATCTCTCCAACTTCCTATTTTTTATTAATGCATCTATTCTTCTGTCCCATTCTTTGCCACTATAGCACTCAACAATTTTCCTAACACAGTCATCCCATATTTTGTATAAGTATATTGACATAAACTCTTTATTCAAATCTTCTGCATACTATCCTACCTTTCTCACCCATCTTGTTGCCTGTTGTTTACTCATAAAGCAATTAAATACTACTTTGGCTATTCTCTTATTATTCATAGATTGCAGTCTACCAAACATTTCTATTTTGATTTTTGTATCTCTCATATAAAAACTTGACAATCCCATTTTTCATTCAATTGCCTCCTTTGCTGTCCCTACATCTGCATATAATGCATGTCTTCCTATTTCTTTTTGTACTTTTTCTAAGTAATCTAACTCTATTTATAATACTAGAGTTACTGCCACCTGATGGAATTTTGAGTAATTAATAGTTGTTAGATGGTATTGCATATTAAATCTCTATTCACTGATGTTCTACTCATAGCTGTAGACTAGTTTTTAACTTAACCATCTTTGTCAGTAAGAATTTTAAATATGAATCTAGTGCACCAGCATTTAATTTGAAATAAGCATCATACAATTACCTTCAAACCTCACTGTATTTAAACTTCAAGTAGCATTTACAAACCACAAGAATTAAAAACACAGAAGTACTTTCAAATCCAAAACTCCTCAATGACTAAGGCTACAATCCAGAAATTAATCTGAAAAAATGGATAGGATAGTACTGGATTGGAATTTAATAAACACTTTTATCCAGAATTTATAGATTCTACAAGAGTTCTAATAAATGACAGAACTTGGAGTTTTCCCACAAAAAGCATCGTGCAAACTAGAAATATGTCTTTTTTGTTGATTTTCCATAATTATCATCAATATCTATTGGTTTCTTCCTTTAATTAAATATAAATTGTTATCATTAATTAACTCAGTATTTATATTAGGATTAAAGTTCCCACAGAATTTAACGCTTTAAAAAATCACATTTTTATTTATTTTGATTCCTTTATATTACCCATTAGATTCATTGATTATCCACAGATATGCAGCCATGTAGATCTTGAAGAATATAATTTCAACAGTAATTGACATTTTTAAAAAAGTAATGATTGTACATGTGAATTAACTATTGTTCTATAAGGAATATATTTATTTGAATAACTTAATAAAAGATGTTTTTATAATAATTTTCTCACTCTTTTCATAACTTATTATTTACTAATTCCAATGAAAGATATTTAATTCGAAATAATTAGTAGATTTCAAACCATACTATCAGGAGAATTGAAATCCAATCTTTCATTAGCAGTGAGATATCATAAAGAAATAGAAATGATAAAAAGAGGCATTACTAAATTTATTACTCATTGTAAATTGAAAGATTTCGTGAGTACTAATGTATAATAGGAATTGTGGACTTAATCAGTGAAGTATTGAATAGCTTCACACTCTCAGATCCAACCGCCTGAGCTTCACCTATTTATATAGAAAGTAGGTTGAAGTAAAGAAGGGTTCCCTCTTTTTTTCCAATGCATAAGCTTGTGGTTAAGACCTATAGAGGTCGCTACCTTCACATTTTCAACTGCACATGCTTTAGGTTTATTGCCTTAGTAAATATTACTTACATAGTAATCAATGTAATCAATGTGTGCTAAATAAATTTATAAATTTATAATAATAAAGTAAAACTTTAAATAAATGTTATTAACAAATAATTCAACTTTATTATCAAGTCTTAACATTTGAATAATGAAAATGTTAAAAATTGATTTTACTAAATATTAAATCTTTACTGATGATTTGGAACTCATCATGATAATATATTTGGACCAAATAAGTATGGTTGTGAAAATTGTTGAGATGGACTGGAAAGTTATTTGATTGACAAAACAATCAATTATATGCACACTCAATCGTCAAAACACTTCTAAAGAAAAATGAGACCAATTAAGATTAAAATTTGAAATTGAAGGCAATATCATACTTGGAGTAAACATTAATACAACTGTAATGTATATTTAGTGCAAATCACCCTGTCAAAAGCAACTGTTTTAATAAAAAATATGTTTGTCTTTGATGTGTTTGCTTAGCACAGAATACATTAAAGAGAGGGATTTGAACTTAGGATTTGCAGTCTATATTCATTCTCCACTACATTTCAAACAACGATATATATGATGATACACATTTGAAAAAGATAAATGATCCCTAATATAAGTATTTTGTGCAGAACCAGCACTCATCAATATGGCGAGATCATAATCTCCCACACATATATACAATCAGTGCTTGGCTTATACTATGACAGCAATTCCTTTAAATTTGTATTTTCTCTTTGTGGTATTAATATGCTCTTTAATTTATTATATTTCAATGTTGCACTGATCATTATTGTTTTGGAGAATTTACAACCTAATTTTGAATCAATGGAAGTCTTAAAAAATGAGCATAATTCGATATAAACTAAAAACTACTGAAGAAACAGCACTGTGGAAAGTTGTCATAAGATTGACTTGCAAGTTGATGATATTTAGCTCTTTTTTTAACTTTAATACTGATGTAGATTGCATAGAATAAACTACTTTCTCAGGTAAGGATGTAATATTGCAACATTAAAAGTGACAGGTTGAGATTTGATTTGAGACTTTATGTTATTTTTTATTGACTATATATTAGCGGGTATTGACAATTACCATCTGCTTGTTATGAGATAAATAATAAACAGCCACCTTTTAGAGATAACGTAAGTTTTTTTAATTTTTTAAAAAAATCAACCAACAACTAAAGTCATATTTTTTACTCATAATTCAAAAAAAAATACGAAAAAAAATATATACATAAACTATAAAATTAAATTTTAATTAACCGTTAATAAATATATATATAGGTATTAATGACATCTTTGAAAGAATTAAGAGACTGATTAGACTGGATATAGTGCTAGAAAAGATGATGATAGATGGATAGTTGAAATCTTAAACGGGTTTCCAATAGATTGTAAAAGACCTAGAAAAAGATCACATGCGAGATGAATGGATAAAATAAGGAAGTATATTGGGAAGATGTAGAAAGGAGAGGCTAGAGATCGGAGAAGATGGATTGAATTTGGAGAGATCTTCAACGTGCAGTGGATTGACAATGGTTGACAATGATGATGATGATAATTCTATAATATTTACAATAAACAATATTTTTTCTTTTATATTGTCAGTAAAATTTCTAGAAACATTTTGAAATATCAATTACAACACACACACACAAATGGTTACATTTTATTATTTCAGATTTATACATGTTAATAGACACATAAAATAGAATATATTCCCCACAAACTGATTTGGAAGTACTTTTAGTATAGAATAACCAGTTCTTGTTGGCATTTTGAATCAGTGACTTAGAAGAATGTTAATTAAAAATTTAATATTCTGTTTATAAAATAAATGTTAGTAATTATCTATTTAAAGACGATAATAAGACTATCATTTAACAAAATTAATAGATGTAGTTTAGTAAGTAATAAGGTGTCACTCTTTATTGAGCAATTACATCAGATAAATATTAAAATGAATGCAATTTAATAGGAAGTAACTACATTTCTGTAGGCTATTAATATTCTAAAAAGACTTTATTTTTATCTTAAAAATTATTGGCTATTTTTTTTCAATGATTAATAAGATTACTAAAACATCATATGATCATCATTTCCTACACTTACATAGATGTTTAAACAGTTGATGTGATGTGATGTATTGGGCTTCTCCTTAAACGAAGTCAAGAATATCTCAGCAATTATGCCCAGATAAACCTGTTAGCCATTTTATTCTCCATTCCCTACTATTAAGTCTTCCCATATTCTGCCCCATCCCATTTCCACAACATAATCTTTGTCAACTCTATGGCCTTTATATCTAAATCCCCCTTATCTCTTCGCAAACCCAACATAAAAACTAATAACTCACTTTCTGTATAGTCACTTTGTTCATGTCTATTCTCCCATAACTTCATTATCTGTACCCTTTCTGCTTTCAAGCATTTACATTCAATCAACAGGTGCCTAATATTTTCTATATCTTCCTTACACAATTTGCACACTAAATTATCCATGGTTTTCCATTTACATGTATATTCTCTTGTTGCTAACGATCCCGTTCGAACCTTAAATAATGAACTACTTTCCTTACTATTATCATAAATTAACTCGCATCCAATATTCCATTTACTTCTATATATATATTTAAACTCTTCTTACCCTCCATACTAGTTCTCCATCTCTCTAACTCCCTATTTTTTATTAATGCTTCTATTCTTTTATCCCATTCCTTACCACTATAACACTCAACAATCCTCCTAACACAATCATCCCACCTTTTATACAAGTATACTGATATAAATTCTTTATCCAAATCTTTCGCATACCGCATTACCTTTCTCACCCATCTTGTTACCTGCCCTTTACTCATAACCCAATTGAACACTATTTTTGCTATTCTTTTACTATCCATAAACTGCAACCTACCAAACATTTTCATTTTACTTTTTGCATCTCTCGTATAAAAACTTGACCATACCATTTCTCCTTGAATTGCCTCCTTTGCTGTTCACATCTCTGCATCTAATGCTTGTCTTCCTACTTCCCTTTGCACTTTCTCTAAATAATCTAAAACCCTTTTACTAACACATAATGCATCATTACCATATGCTAACCTTGCTACTGCAACTCCCTTCCATACTATTCTAGGTACATCATATTTATTATATGAAAATACTGTTAGTTTCTTTACCAAACCCTTTCTTTTCTTTGCTTCATTTACCAATTTTTTCTCCCATTCATCCAAGCAATTTTCCTGATTACATAAGATGATTCCCAAATACCTAAATCTATCCACCACACATAACTTTATATCCCCCAATAAAAATTCTACATCTTCTCTTTCCCCAGTATTAACCATCATTATATTTGATTTTTATTCACTAAATTTAATCCCCATCTCTTTACCCACTCTCGCACATATCCTCAACATAATTTCCATATCTTCTCTTCTTTCTGCACACAAAAAGATATCATCTGCAAAAAAAAAGACCCGACAAAATATATACTCCCTTGCCACCTATTAATGGTATCTCTACCCTCTTCCTAGTCTTTCTATTGCTTTCTCCATTTCACTCAAAAACAACAAAAACAAAATAGGTGACATAGGACATCCTTGCCTTAATCCCACCCCATTTTTAACTTTAACTGACTCTATATCCCCTAACTGGTAAGTATAATAATTATTTTCATATAATTTCTTAATAATATTTACTAAAGCTTCATCCATTCCCAAATTGGCTAATCTTACCCATAATCTATTTCTATTTACTCTATCATATGCTTTCTCTATATCTATAAAATTCATATATAATGATCTACCTGAATTCCTACTCATCTTCATAAGTTGTGTAACTACAAACAAACTATCTCCTATATGCCTATCTGACCTAAAACCTCCTTGCATTTCCCCCACTACATTATTCTCTTCCATCCATTTTACAACTCTTCCAGCCACCATATATGAGAAAACTTTATATAAAACTGATGTTACCGCTATCGGTCTATAATTATTTAACTTTCTATGATCCTTACTCTTTCCTTTAAATAATAATCTTATTCTTGTATTACTCCAACTAACCTGAAAAACTGTCTTCTGTGCCATTTTATTAAAACATGATAATAACTTTGCTTTTGCTCTATGCCCTAAATTCATCACCATCTCTGCTGCCCATCCATCTAAACCTTTCGCCTTTTTTTGCAAACACTTCATACAGTTGTGTCACCCAGTGCAATCCAGAGTAATCAATAGATGCAAGTTGCGCATAAAATTCCTATCTAATACCTACTCATCCAATATTCACTGAAACCATAAGCTAAAAACTAATCTGGGGATATTGGATGAACAGGCACTAGATAAGGTTTTTATGCACAAACCTTCTTGCATCTATTGATTACTCTGGCTTGCACTGAATGGAACTACTGTAAGGAGAGTTTGACACTATTTATTTTTTTTTGGTTGTTACTTCAATTTTTTTAAAAGATTAAAGCCTATTTTGTATATAGTATTGCTGTTATTAATAAATAAATTAAATAATTGTATAGTTATTTCTAGAAGTCCTTCATAAGAAGTTCAAACACAGAAGTTCTAGAAATGAAATGATTCAAAAGCCATATTGGTAGAGAGTTTGTAAGAAATTCTGCCACCAGACTGCCAGAACTTGAATTGATCCAAGGGCCTTATTTCTTGGGAGTTCATAAGAAATTTGAGTTTTGGAAGTTTCAGAACTGGATTTGATCCAAAGATGTTATGTTTCAGAGTTAGGCACTCTATAACTGCACTATACCATCCAAGATACTAATATTGTCTAAAAGAAGTGCATTGTGTAGAATACCTATGTGTGTTATAGAATGCATAGAAATTTTTATCAAAATATAAAATAAATTAATTTTGTTCAGACTTCTTATATTTTGCCTAAGTTCTTAATAGAATGTCTAGATATTCTGTAAAGTATTTTTTATTTATTTATTTATTTGGGAAGCATAATGTAATAGAGGACAATGGTATTACTTTATAAGCAGACTAAAACCTGTGAAATTCAAACTAAGTAAAATATAATAATATACAAGAGATATAATTCTTTTTTATTATCTTAAAATACCAATAAGATTCAAAATGAAAAGATGTGTGTTGTGTGGCAGCATTGATAATTATCAGGTAAAATAATAAACAAAATGAAGACTGACTTGTAATGCACACTTTGATTATACAAAAATAAAATGGTAAAGTTGTTGACTTGACAACAAATTAATGTTGGATTTTGTTTTACATATTGCCTGGTTAATCTACAAAATAATTAAGAGATGGTGAAAAGATGGTCTTAGATGTCTTGAAATTTAAGCATTCTATACCTTATCTAGATATCCTCTGCAATATCTAGAGATTTTATAAAATATATCCTGCACAATACCACAACACTGAGTTATTCTATAAAAAATCCAGATATTCAATTCACTACACATTCACTTAATGCATTACTACAAAATACCTGGATATTCTATACAATACATAATTTTACAAAATACTAGGTAATATAATATAATTTTTTTTCCAAATTTTTTTGAGATTTTTCCTCATCATGTAACTTTCCATTTTCATTTATTACAGTAAAAACTATATTTTTTAAAAAATACAAAATATTTTAGTTTTTGTAGCATTGTTTTTATGATTATATATTAACTATTTTAATTTAATTTAATTCTAAAGCAAATGATAAAGTGATAAAAGTACTATAGAAATATTTAGATATTACAAAAGAAATCATTAATTTATTTAGATTTATACATATTATATATGTGTGTGTGTGCGTGCGCACAGGCACGCGTTTGATGGATTACTTTTTTTATTAGGGTTTTAATCAAAAGTGGAAGCAGAAACTTGAAATTGTAGAAAAATAGAAAAGATAAATAATATTTAAAGTTCAAAAATATTAAAAACAATTAATTGAAGTATGAGTGCATTCAAAAAATAAAATGTAAAAAATAGATTATGTTTATAGGAAAAAAGAAATAAGAAATTGCGTTGTATTTATATATTGGACTATTTTCATCATCTAATAGATTACTTTATAGGAAAAAAAAGAAATAAAAAATTGCATTATTTCCCTCATATAATATTAAGTATTTAATCTCTTTAAAAAATTTAACTTTATTTAAATTTTCCAATTACATTCAGTTGTAATTGCACATAGGTTATGCACAGTGTTTCCAATGGTATTATTCTCCTTTCTTCCTTTGGTGTTGTTGTCCTGACCAGTGAAAATACTAGCATGGGAATCATTGAATCAGGATTCTTAGATTCCTGAATATAATAAGGATGGCTCAGTTTGTTAGAGCATTATCTAAAAATTAAATATTCAAGAATCTAAGGATCCAGGTTAAATTTCCATGCTAATACTGTCACGGGTCAGGCAGAAACACCTGAAAAAGAGAGAAGAATGATACAAATCAAAACTCATTGGTGCATATAATAATCAGTGGATTGTTATTAATAATTGAATATAAGTGGAAACATTATCTAAAGACAATCAATACTTAATAATATATGACGGAATAGTCCAATATATAAATATAACTAAAATACCATCATCACAAATCTTCAGGAAAATACCAAGAAATTGCATTGTTTTAAGAGCAAAAACAAAAAATAAAAATTGATAAATGATTTTTTTTTACAGAAACGATTAGTATTTCAAAAACAGAAAAACAAAAGTTTTGAAGGTATCAAGTAAAGATGGCACCTAAAGGCTAATATTTAAGAAAGTGATTTAAATTAGTAATTTATATCTATAGTAGGCATAGTGATTATGAAATAAATTGTTTACTTTAAAATATATGTGAAAAAAGGAATATATTCTTTATTTAATAATAGGAGTTGTGCTTAATATCAAACTAGTCTAAATATTGTTTAGCAGAATTATATTTCAAAACTCCAAATCAATATATATATATATATATATATATTGTACCACTGGTGAATATATATATATATATTGTACCACTGGTGAATATATATGTTAAAAAACACATATATTCTGTGTTACATATATAATTATTTAAAAATAAATGATGAAACTGATTTTAAAAAAAGCAAGAATAATGAAATTGAAAAAAAAATAATTTCTAAAGAGTTTTTTTTCTCTATAAGAAACGCAAACAAGCAAAAATAAAAGTATCAAATCAATTTCTTCTTTTAAAAATAAAAGTAAGATTTAGTATTAAAGAGTAAGTAGTGGGGGGGGGGGATAATTCTAAATAAAAGTTAAAACTAGCTCTTCCATTTTATAAATTAAAAAAAAAATGCATAGATGAAAATAATAATAATAATGAATAAATGTAAAAATGAAATCAGACTAATTTGTAAAAAAGAAAACTTTTAAAATTACAATTCATTAAAGATTACTTGGCTGATAAAAGAAAAGAGATAACTTCCAGTTAAACTAATGAAAAAAAAAAGAAAAACTCACATACACTATTTTACCAAAAAAGGTAGATTAATCTCAAAATGAGATTAGATAATCAAAGAATACAAAAATTAATCCTAACAAGACAGTAGATGAATCTGGAAGAAGGATTAGGATAAGAAATATAAAATTAATTAAAGTTGATCTGAAGACAATAAAGAGAAAACGATGAGAGGGAAAATTATAAAAGACAGACGAGACAAGAAATTTATATAATCCCCAGTCAGATTGTTATTCAGATGCAGTCAAATTATTATTCAGCCAGATTATTATTATTTAACACTCTGCTGTACTACTATTAAAAAAATTTAAAGAGAAGATGGTTAAAAAAACCATCCATGTGTCCACTATGCACGTTCATTGACCTACCTTTACTGAAGGCTGATCTAGCAACATGGTGTGCTAAAGAACATTAGAAGTGTTCAGATAGTCTTTGATCCTGAGTCCTCAGTACCATAAGATGTTCTCCATCTGGAACCAATGCTTGCCTCTGGTTGTGTAAGCTGCCAATAATCCCTTTCTCTCATTGTAAATGTGAAGAATTGAAAGGAAAACAGAAACCATTGATGGAAATCAAATGCCAAACAGTTGGTAGTTGATAGGTAAGGAAACAAGCAAGGCACTGAATCCATGAAAGTGTGATGCATTATTCTAAATCCTAGGTAAATATAATCCTTTTTCTCCCATTATAAATATGTACACATATATGTGAATGAAAGGAACTTGAATGAACACTCATAGTTACAGCTAACATCATCTTTAATATTGCATATGTACATTTTTTTATTATATTGTGTTTTAATTATGTATGCATGTAAAAATAAATATTTGTTCACTTAATTGTTGTTTGATCAATTCTTTCTTTTAGAAGTGCATCACTAGTAGTTTAATTTATAAATAGCTTAAGTGTTGGGAAAGTTGCCAAAGATTCCCCCCTCACAATTAATAAAAGGAGCCAGCTTGGGATATATCAAGTGCTAGATTGTGTACCTGTTGTCCAGAGCATGCTGCCGATATAACCTATGGTTAGCTGGTGTGTGAGATTGATCCTCAAAACAAAAAAAGTACTTTGGATGGCAGGGATTTGAATCTAGCAGTTGAGAAGTGCTATAGCCAGAAAATGTGATCTTAAGTTATACTTTGTATAACCTCAGTCTGGTTATAGGTACCGTGGATGCTTCATCTATCTGTGGTATTATACTTCTCTGCTTGAAGGGCTGGTCTGTTGCCATAGTGGAAGTTCAGCCTGGGTTAAAATCGAGATTTAAAAAAATAATCAGAGCGATTTTCTCTGACCCATGATCAAGTTCAATATATATATATATATATTAATACAATGATTCTAATAATAAGCAATCACAAAAATGATAATTTTTTATACACTACTCATTATTTTTGTCAGATTTTCACTCGCAAACATAAAATGAATCATTTTACAGTTGCATTCTTGACTTTATTATAAGAGTGAATTAGACAAGTGATATTATGTATGTATACATATGTTAATTAAAAAAACAATCATAAAAATATATAATAAAAACAATTAAGTTTTACAATTTATAAAAAATTATTAATTATTAGAAATATTTAGCACACCACGTGTACTGGAGTAAAATATTCACAATACTATTACAAGAAAAAAAAGTAAAAAATAAATTAACAATCTAAATTTATATACTTACGATTTTTTGGTGATATTATATAAGTTATTGTTTACATCATTGGATATTGTAAAGTTTACATCACTGATATAAACTAACATAAAAGAAGTATATAATACTTATTTCTTACAGTCATATCATGGATATTACATTCCAATATTAAAATCATGCTAGGCATACTTAATAACTAAGTTTTCTCAACAAAAACCTCATTGTTTGCTTACAGTCACACGCACACACACATATATTTATATATATAAATTATGCAATTTTGAGTCTTAATCTTGAATATATATGCTAATAAACATTAAAGGTTCTTTCATATATCAAACTATCTAACCCTAATGTTTCGCCCAAGTCTGAAAACACTGGATCGTTTATGTTATTCAGAATATGATAATTGAGACTGGAATCGAAATTTAAGAATTATTATAATAATAACAATAGGAACACATAAATGGTGGAAATCAATTTATAAGTAGAGGAATATACCACTATAGTTTTTAATTGTTTGCTAATATAATAAAAGAGAGGTGGTACAAATTTAAATATTAGCACAACAACAATCTATATATTTAGAAATGAAGTGTAGTTTTATTTTGAAAAAAATATTTAAAAGATGGCTAAACGATGAATGAAAATACGCTTTCTTGTAAAGGTTAAAAGTAGAGTTTTGATTTTTTTTTTGATTAATAATTTAGATTAGTGATAACTCAATTTTGATTGTGCATGTTTAAAGTTACTATCCTGTATTTTGATTGGTTATGTTTATTAAAAGTCTTTTTTTGGCTATATTGTGATTGGTTATGTTTATTTAGTCTTTTTTTGGCTATATTGTGAACAGTATAGATTCAGCATAAAAACATTATAAATAATAGTGGACAAAAAAAAAGATATTTGGATTGAATTAATACTGGAATTAAAATAATATTTATTTTTTGCTTTGTTCCATCATAACAGAAAGATAAACAGTGGTAATTTATAAAGCCCATTATTTATCAGAGTAGATGAAGAAAGTATAACCTGAATGTTAAATTTTCATCTATAGCTTAATATTATTCAGTTTATTCAGTAATTAAATTACAAAAAAAAACAACAAGTCAGATGTCACATGACCTAATTTAATAAGCTTGTGTTTACAAATATTATATATAGAGCTTGCAAAATAAGCTCTTAATAAGCTTTGTAGATTATTTAGAAATAAATATAATCACGAAAAGGAAGATTTTAAAAAAAATATGTTTTGTCAGTTCTTACTTACAGATCTAAGACTTGGACACTTAACAGAAAAACAATGAAGAGACTTCAGACCCCTCACTGAGGTAACAAAAAGAAATCAAAAATAAAATTCATAGATGAGAGAACAAGTAGGTATTACTGGAATCATTAAAGAAATTAAGAAACTGAAGAGGAGTTGGGTTGAACATATTGTTAGAAGAGATGATAAGAGATGGCTGGTTAAAATTTTAAACTGGATTCCAAGAGAATGTGTAAGTCCTGGAAAGAGACTATATGTGAGATGGATAAATGAAATAAGGAAATGTGCTGAGGTATTGTGGAAAAGAGAGGTTAGGGATCAGAGTAGATGTATTGAACTTGGAAAAAACTTCATCTGCATAGCTGAAAATTATGATGATGATGATAATCAGACAAAATTAAATTAAATTGATACTGATTATCATTATTATCTTTTATAGATATAAGAATTAATATATATAATATGAAAACTAATTTGGAATATATCAACAACATCACATGACTTTCTCATAGGCTTGTTTATAAGCTTTCAAAAGCAGTTCTCTTCACTCTACTCTAGAGTCATCTATTGTAAACTTGAGTAATTAATAGCCCTCAGAGTGGCATCTAATGCCCATTTATGAATCAATTTACAATAGATGACTCAGCACAGATTAAGAAAATGTTTTGGAGGATTATTTAAAAATTAGAATTGTCTACACTAATATGTAAAGGGTAGATATTACTCCAATTACATAATAATGTATAATTATCACACAATTTATTAATGGATATGTTAGAATTTAGAAATAAAGTTATAACAAATGAAGAATTCAAAAAATTATGGCATCTATGTTTTTCAAGTTATATCTGACTTTCTTTTGCAAGAATTGTATTATGACTTTTCTACTGCATTTATATCTTGGCCAAGCACTAGTTATAATCTGTGATTTTTAAAATTTATTTATTATTAAAGCTAATGTATTATTATTCTATATAATAATATATATTTTATAACAGAGGCAAACATCTCCATACAGTAGTGCTGCCCAAAGCAAACCAGAATAATTAATGGATGCAAGAAGGTTTGTGCACAAAATCCCTATCCAGTGCTTACTAATCCAATATCTCCAGATTAGTTTCTAGCTTGTGACATTCATCAGTGAGCAGCCATGGATTTGAGAGCACTGATAAATGCCACAAGCTAGAAACTAATATGGATATATTGAATGAGTACACAGTAGATAGGGATTTATACCCAAATATTCTTGCATCCATTGATTACTATAGCTTGCATTGGGTGGCAGTACTATATGGACAGTTTTGCCTCTGTTTTAATAGCTTGTGTAAGCATAGGGAATAGTGATCATGTGATGTTTAATGGTTTAATGTATATTTTACTGGATTTGACACCTAAAAATTTTAAAAAATATTCTGTAAATATATTATTATGGTTTTTTAACATTTTTGCTCATTCTATAATGGCTAAGCCAGTTAGAAAACACAAAACTGTCTTTAAATAAAGATTAGTCATATCATTTATCAAATTAAATATATGGATGTTCGGTTGATAATTATTTACAAGTCCTATTCTTGAAGGGACAAATAAATAAAGTTACTATTCAAGATATATATATTTTCTTATTGAATTGAATATGTAAACATAATCAACTTAATATAGAACTATATATTTTAGTCATATATTTATTTTCATCTAATACACTTGTGTTCAAAATTGAACCTTGTCAAGATGTTATATTAATTCAATATGTCACATGATTTACATATCATCTTAGCACTCCTTATTGACCAACCTCAATCCTAAGAAATATTTTTATATATTTGAATTTTTATTTAATGCCCATTTTCCTCCCAAACTTTATTGAGCCTTGTATTAAATTCATACATTTCTCTTTATTTTCTTGTATATACATTCTCTCATATACTTTCCTTTCTTGATAATTTCTACAATATTTTATCACTACAATACTTTCTTCACATTTTATAACATGCTCTATTTCTAAAAAATTGTAAAATAGGAATATCATTTCATATACCTTGATTAGTTGTTCACAGAAAACATGTATATGAAAGAAAGTGAGATGTATAGAAGGATTAAAATGATAAAAAAGCCTTTTCTAAAAAGTAATGTATATAACATCAAAATTTCTAAATTTGGAGCTACAAAAAATGTCCCTTATGGTTTGTATTATATTAAGACATAGACCATTTTGTCAGATATTGTTAAAATGTTGCAAGGGTTCAAAGTAAGGGTTTGGAGATCAATATAAGTAATTAGTCATATAAAACCTTATGCTGAGGTATCAAAGAATCTAGGGGAAAAAGTCATTAATCCTTTCAGTTGGAATAAGAAGATTGCATTAATTTAACATACATAACAGTCTGGAAAAGATGATTTATTATTTACAGAGCCTTCTGAATTTTCATATCAATAAAAGTAACAGTCTGAGTTTAAATTATACTAGACAAACTTGTTTAGCCTAGGACTATCAATTAATAATTGATGACTTCCTAACAACAAAGAAGATAAAAATATCTCTAGTTAATTTACATGGAATTAATTCCACATTTTCTCTATTTACATCATAAAAAAATCATGAAAACATTTAAGTCTATATATATCATTAAAAACCAATCAACACTTAGACAATCAATAATTTCAAACTGTTGTCAAGGCAACATCCTTTTAACAATAAAGATGGCTGCAGAAAGATGTTTGCTGTTAATCAAAAAAAGCACTTTGATTCTCTTCTCTGAATTTTAAAAGAACTGAGTAGAATAAATTTCTAGTATTTATTTGGTACACTTTTTCATTGTAACTGTTATTACCATATGATTATTTATATAGTAAATGGATACAAAGTGGCTACTTATCAATGTATTTCAATCAATATAGATAAGTTTATTAGCATTTTCTCTCTAAGATCAAGAAGCATTTTTCAGTTGTCTAAAAATTCTTAACTGAAATATAAGTTGAGTTTTCTTCAAAGCAGAGTGAATGCGTGAGTATAAATATTTATTTTGTTTTTAATTTAGATATTTGTAATCAAAAGCAAAAAATTAACTTATGACTTTATATCCCAGAAAGCTATAAAATTGCAAGAGAATGTAATGGCTGATGGCCAAAGATGGAAGGTGTGAGGAATCACATGATTGTGAACTCAGACTTCCTATTGATTTAACGTTTTATTAGGCACTTACAACTGCAGATCAATTTCAAGTGAAAGAAGATTGAATAAATTGTATCTAATATTAAATTGGACATTGAGATACTTTGTGAAGTTATAAGATGAGATGAGAAGTGATTTAAAAAGTGGGCATATACTTTACTAAAAAAGCACAAATATTGAAAGTATAAATGGAGCGGGATTTATTATAGATAAAAAGTGTAAAAAAATTATGAAGATTGTTGATATATCAGAGAGAATAACTAGATTAATTATTAAAACAAGCAAAACTCTCCAAACAGTAGTGCCACTCAGTGCAAGCCAGAGTAATCAATGGATTCCAGAAGGCTTGTGCATAAAATCCAGACCTATATGAGTATATAAGCTAGTGAGCTTGGATTGAAAATATTTTTGTGTTTTCAATTTTATTCTCATAGTTTTGTAGTTAAGTAGAGATAAAAGGTGGCTTCTGGGGGGTTGCATTAGATCCTAAGATCTAGGTGCAGTGCTCTCAGATCCAAGGCTCCTCACTGATGAAAACCACAAGCTAGAAACTAGTCTGGGGATATTGGATGAGTAGTCAGTAGAAAGGAATTTTATGCACAAGCCTTCTGGCATCCATTGATTACTCTGGCTTGCACTGAGTGGCACTACTGTATGGAGAATTTTGCCTGTTTTAAGAACAGTTATGAGCAAGAATAAGAAATGGTGATCATGTGATGTTAAGATTAATTATTCAAATTAATGAAAGAAATAACAAATAGATAATTCAGGTTTATGCTTCAAAGAACTTCTCATTATGGTGAAAAGGTACAGGATTTTTATATGAATATACAAACTGATTTTCATCAGAACAAACAGCATTTTAAAATTATCATGGGAGACATTAATGCTAGAATTGGTAAATGATTGAAAGATGATAGTACTATGGTTAAATTTGGTTATGTGATAAAAATGAGAAAAGACACAGACTTATAGAATTCACATAAAAGGAAAAACTGCACATTATGAGTTATTAAAAAATGTGAAACAGAAATTGAAATAGAAAAAACCAACTGAAGGTAAAGCACATAGGGAGAACATTTTGATTATTAGATATATATATATTTTAAGGTTGTAATGTTCTTTTAGATTCAACACAGAAAGTGATCATCCATAAGTGAGATGTACAGTGCATGTTAAAGCAAAACTAGAAAGACAATTATTATTAAGAAAAACAATATTAACAGTTCATATTTCCAATACAAAGGAACACTCCAATGGACTTAAATTGGAACATGCAAATCATTTTAAAAATATTAACAGAATTTGAAGATGATTCAGAATTAACTACAATCAAGAAAAGATAACTAATATTCTATTTAAAAATACATAAAAGATAGCTGGTATAAAAATGGAGCCATTTACCAATAAATATTCTATTGAGATAAGACAATGTATCAAAAAAATGAAGATATATGATTTTTTTTTATTAAAAAAGATCCATTAAGAAGCATTGAACATCTATACTTTTGTAAAGTGATATGAAAAAGAATTAATAATGATATAATAAAATATAATTGTGAATTGGCAAGGAAAGTTATCAAAGAGAATAAAAAAGTATTAATAGTTTAAAACAAGATCTTGGTATTGATAGAAAACATTCCTGCAATAAGAAGAAAAAAATAAAACTTACTAAAAAGAGAGATGGAATTGTGAAATGGATGTGAGTTCTTTGAAGAATTGTATGAAAATAAAGAAAAAAAACAAAGTATTCTCATAGAGTTATTATACCTGAATTACCCAGTGCTTTAAATGAAAAGAGAAATACTCCAGGAAGTGAGAAAATTATATATATTGTAACCCGGACCCTCGTCTATATATTTGCGGACACTCGTTCTCCTTCTGGCTTTCTATTGACGATTCCCTTTTTACGAACCCGCTGTGTTCTGTCGTCCGGGGTTACATAATGTTTTGTGAAAATAGTTTCAAACACATATACACGTACGTTTTATTTGTTTCATACCTAGATTCAGATTGAATCCG
This sequence comes from Epiperipatus broadwayi, assembly GCA_028023455.1. NCBI lineage: Eukaryota > Metazoa > Onychophora > Udeonychophora > Euonychophora > Peripatidae > Epiperipatus > Epiperipatus broadwayi. The sequence continues at coordinate 14,682,910 of JAQFVV010012403.1, read as the reverse complement.
AGTAATAGGCGCCAGGAGAACCTTTTTCAAGCTCGCCACGCACGTGCACACGCTCACTCAACTATATCACAGAACATGCCCAAGCATCGCTCCAGCGGACAGCAAGAAATGAACACAGCCACTATTTCCGAACTATATCGCTCATTACTCTTAACACACTATTGACATGCCTTTATCATGGTTAGGCCCGCCCTATATCCCCCAGAATAAATCTCCCAAAACTTAACCTTAACCTAAGAATGGTACGACAATTATAAATGCTATAAATATACTTAACGCTTAACTAACATATTAAATGCACCCATTCAAATTATATAAAATAGATCACTCCCGCACTCATTCAACATTGGTTAAATAAATTTGAAATTTCAAGCGATCAATAAAAGAAACATTAATTAAGTGAATGATTTATTTGTAAACTGGGTAAATAAAATTATTATGCAGATATATAATTTAGTAAGTCTAGATAACACAATTACGGAAGCGAATATTAACTTACATAGATCTTTGCTGAGTATTAATTGTACATATTATACTGGTTGAGTTCTTTAGTGGTTCGGTTGGTCATTAGCAATTTAATCATTTTATACTTAATGTTTGTAAATCGTTCTCCACTTTAAAGTATTTATCTGGTGCATGAATGTGTAAGCAAATGTTAAAAAATAACTACCTGTGGGACAAGAATACTGTAATGGGATCCTGAGCGATATTTTATTAATTCCACATGTCGGTTCTGGGTGAGGCTTCCAGGGTGTGTGTGGTCCTTGAGTTCATTTTCTCTGAGGTTGAGAGCATTCTAGGACGATCAGCAGTGCCAGGTGCGAAGGTTCGGCGGCCAAGCCATGAATTTTGGATTCAGCAACGCATTTCGGCTACGATATTACACAAGTGTAGGTTAGGAAGTCCAAGTACTTAATCGGAAGCTCCGCAAAAAAATTAATAATACTTTCCGCTACAATTCAACTTAATTTCACCTTCAACAACTTTCAATTTTGTGTCCTTTTTCGGTTCTGTCTTGCCTTTTTCTTCTCTCCTCTTTCCCGCCGTGACACCTTGAATTTTCCTCCAATCTCTATCATGCACTCATAAGTCATTAGTTCTTATTTGCTAATCAAGGATCCTCTTTATTTAATAGTTTCTGTGACATTTGCACCACGTGGGAATTTAATTTAGTTTTTCCATTTTTCTTACATATTGTTTTAGCCGGAGTCAGAAGTCTAAGTAGTACAATAGCAGTGTACACTTTTTATCACCTCTGTTTCTAAATTTGGGATTGTTATCTAGACTTTACCAACATACATCCTGCTTATTGTTTCAACTTCTCTAAATTTGACTCTACTAATTGCCCCCCATTCAAAATATCTTAGATCACTTGGAATTTTCTTTACCTATTACAGATTAATTAATTTACTTATTTTTTTTTTCCTTCCCTTTTGTTCAAAATGATTTAATAAATTTTCTAATTTGTTCTCGAACATTCCCTGTTTCTTTTAAAACGAAATGACAAAAAAAAGCAAACTTGACAAATAATTATTATACTGAATTAATTCCTCAAAAAATAAAAACTCTTTTAATTTTATTTCAATAAATCTGACAGGTACTCATGTATAGCTGCGATCTGCTTTAGACACGGCTGTTTCTCATTTATTCTCAAAACAAGATCGCTCTGTTAAAAAGTTTTGTACCCGTCATTTATTTCGTCGTTAATATATATTTTATTTTCCTAGGTTCAAACCCTATGTAACGCTATTCCGTTACATATCTCCCCACCTGGTGTAGAGTAAAATCCGAGGATTGCGGATTTTAGCTCTGAGAAGGAGCCAAGTTATTCGGCCCTCTTCAGTGCCCTCGCATTAAATGTTCCCTTTCCTTGGCCCAGTACAAAGGCATTATTCCCATATGCCCGGACGATCTCATATGGGCCCTCATAGATGTCGAGGAATTTCTTGAATATGTGCTGCTCCGGTCGACTGACCGGATTTGCCCTTACCATGACTCTGTCTCCCCCTTATATTTGAATCAGGCACTCTGTGGTCAGACTTCCCCTTAAACACTGTTAACGGAAAAAAAACTTGAACTCGACTTTAACTCTTAGGCTTATACCTATGTGGACATCTAGGGGATGCCACGATTGACGTTAACGGCCAATGGGTCTCGTGTATCCCTGACAGGAGGCATGGGGATGGACCTTTCCGAAGTCCCCGATGCAGAATACGATTAATCTCTAACTAAGATTTTAGGAAAGTCTGACCCGCTCAGCAATAATGAAGTTTTGGGCAGTGAGTCGGTAAGAACTCTCAAATAGGTTGCGGGACTTTCCGCCATTAAGTTGGGCCAGCGTCCTGTGCCAGCCTTCTCCGGGTCCTGCAATGTACTCCCCGACCAATTCACCCACCTTCTCTGGAGGGTAGGTACTCTATTCCATCTCGCAGCATTCACTCATTACCCCCCCTCTTTCTTTTTTTTTTTTTTTTTTTAGGCTCTACACACTACAGGCTACTTCGCGATCGGTTGGCTTGTTTGTTTCAGATGTTACACCCTAGGCTTTATCTTAGTCATCCCCCCCTCTCTTTCTTACTACAGTATTAATGAACTCCCTCTCCAATACCATTTCATATCACGGGTCACTTCCATTTCGTGGCGTCTATTTCCCAAGTGAATTCCTTTTCAACGTCTATCTTTGTGATGTCCAGGGTCGTCCCTTTACTTTCCTCCATCCTTTAAATTAGTATCGGTCCGGTGGCACTCGTTTTCTGAGTTGTTCATTACCGGCCCTCTCTATTTGCACTCCTATCCCTTCTTGTTCAAATTTTGCGACCATTTCCCCCATCTCATGGATCCCTTTATGATCTCTTCCCAGCATCATGTGTCTGAGGGTGGTCGGCATATTGTGCCTTATTATCGAGATAATCTGCATTTCTGTCATGGGGTACGCAGGCAATTGTTGGAGGCGCGCCACCTTCCTATAATAAAACTGAGTAGCCGTCTCACCGGGCCTCCCCCCATATTTCTCTCTGGTGATCCTAAAATAAATCCCTTCTTGGCGGGCTGTGCTCCAGAAACACCGCAAAACCTCCTCCTTATATTCCTCATATGACCGGGGTTTAAATTCAAGTGTCCTCCACCAATCTCTCGCCGGGCCCTGTAGGTAGGTGCTTGCGATGTTTACCCGGTCAGGTTCTCTCGCCGTTGGTTCTCCAAACAGATTCCTGACGCTTTCGAGGTGGTCCATCGGGTTTTCGTTCTCTCCCGCCCTATATATTTCTATTTTCATCTGTCTCTCTGCCCATACCCTATTTGTGTCCTGCTGCGAGCTCTGCTTTCCCCATTTCTTCTCCATCTCTTCTATCCGACTACTCAGGTTCCCACGTCCCTGGTCTGCTTCCATCCTTTGGATTCTCTGTCCCCACTCTCCCAGTTCCTCTCGGATTTCATCCTGGTGCTGTCTTATTTCATGACACGACTCTTCTGTCTGCCTTATTGCTTCCTTCATCCCCTCTTGGTGCTTACTTCCCCTCTCTATATCATCGGTTAGGATCTCTACCCTTTCCTTTAGACCATTCAGGTCTGACTTCGTTCTATCCATCTCCATCCCATTCTGCTCTATCTCTTCCTCAACTTTGGACAAAGTACTATCTTCCCCTTGGCACTCCTCTGACTTCACTTCCTTTCCCCGGAGCAATTGCCTTGTTTCCTCTTTCCACTCTTCCCTATCTCTCCTACGCTCTTCCCTATCTGCCCTCATTTCGGCCATCATTTGAGTCATCATCCTTATTAATATTTTGAGGTCCCCTTCGCTCTCCGCATCCCGTCTCTTAAACTGTATCAGACTCTCCTCCGTCTGTTCCCACATGCTTTCATTTTGGATTTCTTCCATCGTTATTTACTTGCTTTGTGATGTGATTATACTAATCCACGGCTCGTCACCTACTACTCCGCTGGTCCCACTGACTGTCTTGTCCTATTTTCAGATGCTCCTTGCTCTTAAAATTCCCACAGTAAGCCCTCAAGTTTAGTTTCTATCGCTCAGATTATCCCAGTTCCCACTGTTCCCCTTTATTTATATTCAGTAGCTATCGGTATATGTGCGGTTATACCTATACTGTCACACGCGTCGTTACATATGTAGATACGCTATCCTTTATTTATCTTTTATAATAATTTTTTTTTTCGGTGGTTATTTATATATATGTGTTGTTTACGCTCAACGTCCCTTTTATTTTTAAGTAACACACAACTCCTCACAAGATCCCGGTTACAGTTCGTTCCTTTGCACAAGAATATAATAATATTACAATGCGTCTTTTAACGATGTATATATATATATATTTTTTTGATTAAATTTATTTGCGGTTAACTTGCTAATATAGAAATTAATTTATGAATTACTTCCGATATTTCTTCCACGGAATCCCGCTATTCCACAGCTTTCTACGAATATCAGGTATATTCGGCTGCTTGATTATTTTAATAATGACAAAAAACTAAATCCCCTTCCCACTCTATCAAGCAATGTTTAATAATTTGACTTTTAGTGATTATAAAATTTCCCCCCCGCTTTACTAGATAATTTATTCTGTTGTTCCGAGCGCCTTCTTTATGTCGCTAAACGTCTTTCCTTCTCAGGGTCTCTTTATTTAAATTGACTTTCATTATTAGAAACGTCAGTTATTTTCACGTCGGTTCTGCCCTTTGAAACAACAGTTTCGCCGCACGTTGACGCGCCAAATGTATTCCGGACCCTCGTCTATATATTTGCGGACACTCGTTCTCCTTCTGGCTTTCTATTGACGATTCCCTTTTTACGAACCCGCTGTGTTCTGTCGTCCGGGGTTACATAATGTTTTGTGAAAATAGTTTCAAACACATATACACGTACGTTTTATTTGTTTCATACCTAGATTCAGATTGAATCCGAGTAATAGGCGCCAGGAGAACCTTTTTCAAGCTCGCCACACACGTGCACACGCTCACTCAACTATATCACAGAACATGCCCAAGCATCGCTCCAGCGGACAGCAAGAAATGAACACAGCCACTATTTCCGAACTATATCGCTCATTACTCTTAACACACTATTGACATGCCTTTATCATGGTTAGGCCCGCCCTATATCCCCCAGAATAAATCTCCCAAAACTTAACCTTAACCTAAGAATGGTACGACAATTATAAATGCTATAAATATACTTAACGCTTAACTAACATATTAAATGCACCCATTCAAATTATATAAAATAGATCACTCCCGCACTCATTCAACATTGGTTAAATAAATTTGAAATTCCAAGCGATCAAGAAAAGAAACATTAATTAAGTGAATGATTTATTTGTAAACTGGGTAAATAAAATTATTATGCAGATATATAATTTAGTAAGTCTAGATAACACAATTACGGAAGCGAATATTAACTTACATAGATCTTTGCTGAGTATTAATTGTACATATTATACTGGTTGAGTTCTTTAGTGGTTCGGTTGGTCATTAGCAATTTAATCATTTTATACTTAATGTTTGTAAATCGTTCTCCACTTTAAAGTATTTATCTGGTGCATGAATGTGTAAGCAAATGTTAAAAAATAACTACCTGTGGGACAAGAATACTGTAATGGGATCCTGAGCGATATTTTATTAATTCCACATGTCGGTTCTGGGTGAGGCTTCCAGGGTGTGTGTGGTCCTTGAGTTCATTTTCTCCGAGGTTGAGAGCATTCTAGGACGATCAGCAGTGCCAGGTGCGAAGGTTCGGCGGCCAAGCCACGAATTTTGGATTCAGCAACGCATTTCGGCTACGATATTACACAAGTGTAGGTTAGGAAGTCCAAGTACTTAATCGGAAGCTCCGCAAAAAAATTAATAATACTTTCCGCTACAATTCAACTTAATTTCGCCTTCAACAACGTTCAATTTTGTGTCCTTTTTCGGTTCCGTCTTGCCTTTTTCTTCTCTCCTCTTTCCCGCCGTGACACCTTGAATTTTCCTCCAATCTCTATCATGCACTCATAAGTCATTAGTTCTTATTTGCTAATCAAGGATCCTCTTTATTTAATTGTTTCTGTGACATTTGCACCACGTGGGAATTTAATTTAGTTTTTCCATTTTTCTTACATATTGTTTTAGCCGGAGTCAGAAGTCTAAGTAGTACAATAGCAGTGTACACTTTTTATCACCTCTGTTTCTAAATTTGGGATTGTTATCTAGACTTTACCAACATACATCCTGCTTATTGTTTCAACTTCTCTAAATTTGACTCTACTAATTGCCCCCCATTCAAAATATCTTAGATCGCTTGGAATTTTCTTTACCTATTACAGATTAATTAATTTACTTATTTTTTTTTTCCTTCCCTTTTGTTCAAAATGATTTAATAAATTTTCTAATTTGTTCTCGAACATTCCCTGTTTCTTTTAAAACGAAATGACAAAAAAAAGCAAACTTGACAAATAATTATTATACTGAATTAATTCCTCAAAAAATAAAAACTCTTTTAATTTTATTTCAATAAATCTGACAGGTACTCATGTATAGCTGCGATCTGCTTTAGACACGGCTGTTTCTCGTTTATTCTCAAAACAAGATCGCTCTGTTAAAAAGTTTTGTACCCGTCATTTATTTCGTCGTTAATATATATTTTATTTTCCTAGGTTCAAACCCTATGTAACGCTATTCCGTTACAATATATATATATATATATATTTAAAAGTGGTTGAATAACTAAAAAGGTTGATAATCTGGACCAACTGATGATTGATTGCTGGTTTAGCATGAAATATGTATATTGGTGATTATTTATCTTTTCAACATATAAGTGTTCAAGTGTATCAGCGATATAAGATAGAATGATGAGTGGTGGGTCATGTGAAATTCTGTGTTTCTATACCCTATATATTGCATATATTGATACAGGTATATAATAAGCCTGTACTTCAGTTATTAAAATGGTTATTATAAATTTATATACCAAATGTATAAATGATAAATATATATTCAATGATTAGAAGAATGGAGTAGTAATATTGACATTTAATAAAAATAAATATTTGAAATTTTAGAACTATCAGTCTTCTATCAGTTTTACATAAAATCTTTACCAAGATAATTACAAATCTTTATAGCAAACTTTGGATTTTAATTAATCAAACAACTAAATGGATTTAACAATGATTTCAGTACAATGGATGAGAAAGTATAGAAAGGACCAATAAATATGAGTTGACATTCTGCTTTGGATTTAGAGGTGTTGACTTTACAAGCATTTGTACAGTGATTAAAGTATTCAATCATCAACATATCAACCCATGATAATGCCATTCTTAAAAATCCAACAGCAATGATTAGATAATGTGGTGATATGATTATGAAAGGTATTTGATCTTCTAAGCATTTTAATAGTGTTTAAAGCATTGATTCATCAGGATACAGACCCCCCATAATGATGTGATATTTTGAAAACTATCTGTCAAAATGTAATAGCAATAATTAAATTATGTGTTGTAATAGTAAGAACATTAACATTGGAGCATGTATGACAGGTGATTCCATATCTCCAAAACCTTTTATAGTGGATTTACAAGAAATGTTTAAAAGTATATTAAATTGGGTAGCTAAGAGACTAAAAATACTTGGAGATTATTTTAGGTCATCTAGATTTTGCAGGTAATACTGCTTTGGCAAATAATGTTCCAGAGCTTCAGCAAATGTTCCAAGTTATCAGATGAAGGTAAGAAAATATGACTAGATGCTAAAAAAACTAAAATAATGCTCGATGGACAGAAGAAGTCATTAACTACATATACCTTGGCCATGGTAGGCATAATTTAATATGAAAAGAAAATGCCCTTATGAATAAATAGGGTGGTTTTTAACAGATGTATTTTACCAGTTCTTATTTATGGATTTGAGACTTGGACACTTAATTGGAAGCAATTCAGAAACTTCACATCATTGAATGAAATATATAGAGAGATATGTTCAGTGTAACAAGAACAGATAGAAAATGAAATATGTGGTTGAGAGATCAAACAGGTATTACTGATATCATTGAAACAATTATGAAACTCAATTGATTCTAGCCTGGGGCATATTGCTGATTCCAAAATATAGCAAATAACTTAGAAAACAGTCACATATGTGATAGATGGATGAGATAAGAAAGTTTACTGATGTGTTATGGAGAAGAGAAATTAGAGGTTGCAAAAACTGGATTAAACTTGAAGAAACCTTTCATCCTGCAGTGGATCGATAAGTGATACTTATTTATTTATACATACATATATAAATAAATGATATATATATATATTATTAAATCTAATAGTGTTCAAGGCTAGATAGGTCAATAATGTAAATTCATTGATTGAGATTGTTTATTGGTATTAATATTGGTCTGTTTTAAGGGTTGGGTTGACTGCTTTCCAGTGAATATATATATATGTTGTATTTTTAATGCTATACTGATGAGTCCACTGTCCGGAAACTTTTTGTAAATAATAAAGCTGCTTTTTTATAAATGCTTTATAATATTTATATGTATATACATATTTTATTAACATTTTTAATAATTTACGTTCTTTTAAAATTCTATGCAATCTTTACAAGACATTCACAAATTATTTTTATAGAAAATATTGATCTCTGACAGCATTACTTTATGAATAGAATCAATTTTTTAAACTGGAAGTCTCCATTGTGATATTCATTTGGAAGTGGCTAAATTGGTAAAAGATCAGCTTACCTTCACACAATATGCTGTAATTGGAAATTTTCATTGAGCTTTACAATTATTGCTATTTAGCTGATAAATGTCAAAATTTAATTTTCTAACTTTTTGATTACATCCACCCAGCTACGTAGTTTTGATTTCCATTTGTAAACACAATGTCTTGATACTGAACAGTACACACCGTGGGCGTAAATTGCATCAAAATGTTTAAAAATTAAACAAAGGAAGTAATCGTCATTATTATATTATGAATATTGAAAATAAAGTACATATGCTTTTTTTTTTTATTTTTAATATTTTTTATATATACAAATATGAGTGTATGTTTAGATGTGGGGAAAAAAAAGATTAACATATATCGCTTACTTTATACATGTACTTGCTTATACGCATGCAGAAAAGAAGATAGATTTTTGGAATACTTTGTGTGCGTTTAATCACCGCAGTTATAATTATCATTGATTGTTCTTATCAGAGTAGTTAATTATAAGAAGGTATGTTGATTGACTACATAATCTACCACCAGAACTGGTCTATCTGTATCCATTTCTAAAAGAATGGACACTGAAATCAATTCACAAACTTGCATATTTTATACACAAGATGGCACTATTAATAGATTTAGCATATTGTGAAATCTTGCACATAATTAAGCACACGAAATAAAAAAGAACAGTAAAAAATGTGAGATGGAGTGTTTTAAAGCCTGTCCATTAAAGTATGAAGATTGGCTATCTTAATATAAGCTGAGCTTTGATTGTATATATGTGTGGAGATGATAATCTGGACCAACTGACGAGTGCTGGCTTAGAACGAAATACGAATATTGGTGATTATTTATCTTTTCGACATGTGTGTGTGTGATCAAGTGTATCAGCGGTATGAGATAGCTGGATGGGTGAAGGTCTTGTGAAAGTCTGAGTTCAAACCCCTTATATATTACATATATAATTGCAGCTATGAAAAATCCTATACTGTAGAGGAAAAAAATTCATATTTGAAAACAAGTTAAAGAAGTGCAGATCAAAGCTAATGGAAAATTATTTGACTTACCTGAACTCCTTCAGTACAATTATTTTGTCATGAACTGAAAGATAAAGAATAACAGTAAAAATATCTAATTGTAAGTAAAGCTTCTATTAATATTAGTAATTTATGTAAAATTATAAAAAATTCAAATCCCCAGAACACACTTATATAGAATAGCGAATCTACTTTTAAATAGAGAGATTCATGTAATACTAAATGGAAAAAACTCCCCATCATTCACCCCAACTCAGTCAATATCCCGAGGATCCCCTCTTAGCTCATTGCTGTTTACATTATCCATCAACCTTCTCCTTAATAGCATACATCAAACTTTTGAAGGAATTGAGATACCTGGCATAGCACAGCGAACTGTGTGCCTTGCATACATGGATGACATTACCATCTTCTTGATATCCAAAAAAACAAATACCACAATGGCAAAAATATTTGCCGAAATACAAATTAAAGTTCAATAGAGAAAAAATCACAACTTGGACACTATTCACTGGCAAGCAATGTGCATCAAACTACAATTCAAAGCACATCTCTTTCATGGGTTCCCATTTCATATGGGAATCACATGAATGAAATGTCACATTCAAAATAAGCTGAAGGAAGAAGCTAAAAGAATAGCAGACTCTTTATCCAAAACATTTATGTCACTATATGCAAAAGTACAGCTAATTAATCAACTCATTACAACAAAAATAGTTTATTACATGCCAGTTGTTTCTTTCTCCAAAGCATTTATAGCAAAAATTAAAACCATATATAATAAGCTACTCTGGTCTAAAAAAAACCGTAGCGATCTCATCTAAAAAACTCAACAAATCCCTGATCAAAAATGGCCTTGGCTTGCATAGCATTAACATCTTCCACTTGAAAAAGTTGAGAAACCTAATAGTCACTACAATTGCAAAATTTCCTAGACTCAAACACTTGGTCGAAATCACTCCAACAGATAGGCTGCTTCCAAAAGGATTATTCTTTGCTACCATTATCTATTTAATCCGTTTTTTATAAAATCTTTATTTTTTTGTACAATGGTTTCATAACACCCATCAACATCGACAGTTTCGATTGCCCCTGCAATCTTCTTCAGAACTATAAAATATATACACATAAATATAAATCACACAACTATATATAAATTATATACAAATTATATAAACCATATAAAATCCATATATATATATATATATTCATAAAAATACACAAACATACCTATAACTTGTATATCCCCTCAAATACATGAATACTACTAAAATAATTTAAACCTTCTAACACCTTAATTTTAATCTTTTCCCTTTTATTTTTTATTAAAATTCTTTAAATTTTTTTATACATTTAATATACCTATTTATTTTTTATTCATTCATGTATTTGAGGGGATATACAAGTTATAGGTTTGTTTGTGTATTTTTATGAATATATATATATATATATATATGTATGGATTTTATAAGGTTTATATAATTTGTATATAATTTATATATAGTTGTGTGATTTATATTTATGTATATGTGTATGTATTTTATAGTTCTGAAGAAGATTGCAGGGGCAATCGAAACTGTCGATGTTGATGGGTGTTATGCAAGCATTGTACAAAAAATAAAGATTTTATAAAAAACGGATTAATTAATTAATTAAGGCAATGCAATAAAGGAACAAATTAAGATTAAACTACCATTATCTATCAATACAAAACCACTGTACATAATCCAGATCAGTTTTTAAATAAATATTCATACTGGGAAATCTATGATTTAGTTGACACTCAAACTAATGTGAGTGCTCCCCTCCTATGTTAGAAATTAACAACAAAAAATTGCTCAAGGAATTTAAAAAATGGGACCTTGAGCCCAAATATTTTGACTTCATAATCAAAATGAATCTAGTTGCCATGCCAACAACACATTTTCTATATCATAAGTGACTATATCTATCAATTGATCCCTTATGTGGACTGTGTCACTGAACAGAGGAGACACCACACCACCTCATATACCAGTGTGTGGCTCTAACACAAACATGACAGATTATGTGTAATGAATACAGAAAGCCTGGTACCTCAATCAACCAAATAGTTGTTGCTTTTTGAGAGAGATCAATACCCAGCATTAGAGTGGCCACATTCATCTTATATGCATTCTGGTGCACCAGATGCACTTTCTTGATTGAAAAAAAAAACACCAGACACCACCTGCCTACATTTAAAAACAAATTAGCATGCATTCAAAATAAAGACAGAGTAATATATGTGGCTACTTAGTCTCTGTTAAAACAGCCATCAATGTTGTAAGTCTACCACACACTCAATTAAACCAATATCAGTGCAATACACAATATTTTTATCAATTATATATATAAAAAAGAAATATTAAAATGAACAATATAATTTTAGTGACATATGCAAGAATTAATGAACAATCACTCCAAATTGGACCATACACAACCACAATCGATTATAATTAGAAGAAATTGCACACTAACATAAAAACAAAGGACTATGTTCTCACTTAAACTAGATCTCTATAATCAGAACAGAAGAAATTCAAGAAATTGCACACTTACATAAAGACAACTGATTATGTTCTCATTTGAAATAGAAACTCTCAAAACTGAAATTCCCTTAAAACTGATCTATGTTTAATAAATGAACTAATAAATAATGGACAATGCTTTTTCAATTGAAACATCCATTTCTGGAGCATCCATTAAATAGCCTCTCAATACCATATGTAACCCCACAATTTGATATATGTTATAATGCCAAATAATTCAATGTAAAAATAAGTAAAACAAATATAAACAATGTAAAGTTTTTTGAGTTAATAAAGTGCCTTTTGAAATAATAATAATAATAATAACATCATCAACAACAGCAACAACAACAACAACAACAATAATAATAATAATAATAATAGTAATAATAATAATAGTAGTAGTAGTAGTCAATTATAACACTACAAACTGCAATTATAATTTTCAAATTGCACCCAAAGTATTAAGACATTTATATATAAATATAATAAATGTAATAATGTTCATGGCTAAATGGGTTTATAAGTAACAATTAGAAATCACTTAACACATAGACAATCCCAATATCAATAACAATCAACAATCTCCAACTGTTGTCTAGGTAACCTATTTTTAACAATAAAGTTGGAATAAAGGTGGATTCAACTTTTATTGTTAAGAGGGAGTTGCCTTGACTATAGTTTGAGATTGTTGATTGTTTATGATATTGGGATTGTTTAAGTGTTGATTAGTTCCTAATGGTTATATATATATATATATATATCTATATATATTGTACCAGTCAGAATTGTATGTTCGTCTAACAAGAGCTAGCATGTAAGCAAAAGTATCTAGAGTTCAATCATATGCGAGATACACAGGTCAGGAATACTCATGAACTCCACCCTATTGCCCATTTCCTAATTCTATAACATTACGAACAACACTTCTGACGATAACAAATGAAATTTCTAACAATTCCCATCCCAGAGCATCAGCAGAGACACAAGAGATCTATGGATTAACTAAAGGATGATGCAATATAATAATAGATGTACATGCATGCATGAATGAAAATCTCCAAAGAATAAATTATTAAAGATGAATTTATTTATAACAATATTAATAATGTAGTTAAATTTGTATATAAGCAAATGGATATAAAGGATTAAATACGCTATGAGTTTGTTTATACATAATGGATACTCTATCTGGGTTTCACATACTATTTACTTGTGCATTCCATACTGACCTTAGTAACATGACTTAAGGATTGGTGGATATGCAAATACCAAATACACATATTAATGAAAACAGTAATTAATCAAAATGATGCGGCTTAATATGCTAATTAAGATATCAGATTTACAGGGCTTCTATTATGAACGCTATGATAATTTAAATAATGAATAATCTAATGGATTGCAATAATTAAACATGGGGCTTCTTTCATGACCACCATAATAACTCAAATAACAAATAATCTATCGAATTTCCATAATTATACGTTGATTTTATCACAATTATATTAACTACAGATCAATTATATTTGAAATTATAAAATGTATTTAACATTTACGATTTACATTTGAATAGAAAAGAGCACAGTTATCTCACATTCAGTCACATGATTTGATTTTTATAGGCTTTTTAAGAGGTTAGTTTTCAATGTATTTAAGGGCTGTTTGACAAGAGGACGGATAGCTCAAATCTGCTATGACATATAATAGGGCTAGCTAAATTTATATGATAACATGGAAGCTTGGGATGGCCTAAAAAATCATAGCATTATGACTTACAGATGAATAAATGGATGAGGAAATATAAATGATAGCATGCAGACCAAATGATAATGTCAGGAAGGACTAGAAGCTTCATCAACTTTATAATGAAAATATGTGAGCTCATCTGCACTTGTGACAGATGCCATCCGAAGACATGGTTGGCAAGATACTATGGTTTTGTGGATTCCGAATGTTAACCCATAATAGAGCCTACTGCAACCAAACACAACCTTTGGAGTCAGGGCCTCCACACTCCACCAAGAAATGTGCTTTAAATATTCTGGTAACGAAGAGAAGTTTGACAAAGCAACATTTATATTTATGAATGTTATCATTGATATGCAACACAGAGGCTTTCAGGTCTGTATTAACACTGATTTATTATGGCCTTAGAAAGTAAGTAAGCCTAGCGTAATGAAATGATAAAATATAAGCAATCCCAAAGGGCACACAATTTGCCTAAAAGATTATTTAGAATATCAATAATAAAAAATGAAAATTAGGATTCCCTTCGTTAAACGCATATCAATACGTTTGAGACAAAATTTATTTAATTAAATCATCGTTAGATGGCAGGCTAATCATATAATGAATGAATCATTACAGGTAAGGTCACAAACTTTAATTTATTCAGTACTAAATTTACTTAATACTATATCAATAGCGTGAAATAATAGTAAATGATATCTTTTAAATGATAACGGATAGTATAACATGAAATGATAAAAATAATTTAGGAATATGTTTCAATCGGGCAAACTTTTATAGTTGAGTTAGAAAGCTTATGTTTACGATTTAAAAATTCCAAAATGGTGGAATAGTAAAATGAGATAAGGTTGGTTCACCAGATTGAATTATTAGCATAGTAAAATAGGTATGATTAACATAAAATCAAATAAAAAAAATGCCACATTTAAAAATAATAAGACAGTAAAAGTGAAACCCAGCAATCGAGTATTAGAAAATCAAATAACAAAATTTAAAGATTAATGCTAAAAGAAAGTTATTATTTAAGCAGTTAATAATCGGCTTGGCATTACCGATTGAGAAAATAAGCAGATTACATTTTAATGAAAAGAAAGACTACACAATGGAAATATTACAGAGATATAATTTAAACAAAATAACTTTACATATTTGGAGGTTGAATTGTACAGTTTAAGAATATTTAAAAAATATTTAGATGCAAGTTTTTGAGTTCAGATGGTGGTGGGAAATTACCTTTCTGAGTGACAATTTGATGGCCATGTACGCACATGTTGATTTCATTTTGGAGAAATACAGTCAATTCGGCATAATTTTGGGAAAATAGTGGCTAACATCCATTCCTAGTGTATTTTATAGTTCATTTTGGCAGTATTTATGAGGTGATGGCTTATGAGTCCATTAGCATGGATCTGATCTTAGAAAGATCGGGGAAGCAAACTTTCTTTCTACTCACTATTTATGTTGAACTTTCGAGTGATGTAGATTCGTTCTATAACCTCTTTTAGAAATCAAATGCAGAGTCTTTTGGCCAGAAAGTGTGGCTGTATTTATAGCCATTTTGACTGCCTCGGGTAATCCCTGGATGTCCGCTAATGGTCAACTGTGATACCTGTAATTTTAAAATAGGAACGAGATAAAAGTTTGAAAGAGCTGTTTTTAGTCTACTTTGAGCTGAAAATAGACCCACAGGATAAATGTTATATAACGTGACTTGTTCAAAGCAAACCTATGTCAAAAAAAAATAAAAAAAAAAAAAAAATCTGTTCTTAAATTAAAATAAGGCACACCTTTTGTTTGCTAATTTTTACATTACTCTCTCGAACCTTCTCTCAAACAAAAATACACGAATAAAAATATATATGTAATCTGAACGCATTTAATAACATTATTATAATGTTTATCTGTTACACATACATATATGCACGATTATTTACCGTGATAGAAATTGATATATTTTATAACTAAATTAATGTTGTTTAATGAGAATAAAGCTTAACTACAAAAGGTAAACAATCATGTGCATCTGTGTGACTTCACTCCCTAGTGATTTATTACTATGCAACTGAGTTTGAACCCCTGTTTGAAGGTTTCAAACATCACCAGACAGTGAAGCAAAATATGTGCAACAGATTTGACTGCTTCAATATATATATATGAAATTAAAATCTTATTTGGCCCTTTTAAATTGCCAACCTTTCAATGAAATCATAGTCATCCTTGTCAAGGTTTACATTGTAATGAAAAACTTTTTTACGAAGTAATAACTAGCTTGTGATTTCATGTGAATTAAAGACCACTTATTACTATATATAATATAAGTCAATGGACTGAGTACTTTTAAAGCATCAAATCATCTATGAACTTTTATGTTCACCAAATTCAATAAGCTATGTAAATTAATCAAATAGATACTAGTGTTACAGTTAGAGAACATGAAATACCTTTAATTAAGGTACTAGGTACTTTGGAAAAATATGAATTAAGAATTGTGAGAAAATTGATTGAAATTTTACAAAGGCCAATCAGTTTAAATAGAGGTGAAGAAGTATAACATATTATGAAAATTCATTATTTTATATCTTTCTTTTTATAAATCAATTTTAAAAAATCAACTGGTTGTAAACTAGAAGAATGTAATAAAAAATATCAATCCACATTTTATTATCTCTGGCCAACCATCTAATAATATTTATAGTAAGGAATGTTCTTTAATGAATATGCAATTACAATCCAGTTATTTCTTGTAAAAAAAAACCCATTATTTTCTATATTACAACATAAGCTTTGACAAAGATGACTATCATTTCATTAAAATGTTGGCAAATAAAAAAAAATGCACATGGTATCACGCAAAATAATTTTTTTTTTCATCATATAATCGTGAAAATTTTGCTTATAATATATATATAAAGAAACAATGCATAATTCTAGCTAAAATTTGTATAAAATATTTTATATGCTCAGTTATACTATTTCAGCCATACTGACCCTTTAAATAAAAAAAGCTTAAATTTTGCAGCCCATTCAAAAGGGATTTCTTTTTGAATGAGCTGCAAAATTCAAGCTTTTCTTTATTTAAAGGGAGAGTGTGGCTGAAAATAATATAGTTACGTGGCATTTAAAATATAGCTATGGGGCATTTAATATATAAATATATATATATTGTTTTCTGAAAGTTTGTGATAATGTCATATTAGTTGCAATTATATAGTGGACTATTTTCATCATCTGAATATAAAAGCATTTAACTATTAAACTAGATGATGAAAGTATATATATATATTCCATGTATTGAATTAAATACTTTCATGGATTGTTATTATAATAAAGAATAGAAATGAGGAGATAATAACTTTGTAAACAAAGATAAACTTTAACCTTTGACTTTGCCAATAATTTATCAATTACTATTAACTGAACTTTTCTGAGGCTCTCATTAACTTATAATAGTTCCTTTGTTAGAGTTTTTGTCAAAATAAAAGGGGTTCTCTTTCACATTAAACTCAAGTTCTTAAAAAGATTTAAATATAGAAAGCTATTATTTATGGGTTTGAGAACGTGAAAAAGTAGCATTTTTTTGATATTCTGCAAATATTATTTTAAACATCTCCAGATAGTTGCATATATAGATATAATTGAAGAAATCTCAGTATGAATATATATATAACATTTAATAAAATCATAGAAACAGTATTGTAGAATACTAAGTGGGAGTCTATATCAATTACTATAAAAACAGTTACTATTTGAATGATTTGTTTTGAAAAATTATATATAAAATAAATGCACCTTGAAAATATATAAAAAAATTGATGAGACATTAGTTCCAATATCCATATTCATTGTTCAGTACTCATATGCATAAAAATTGACAAGTGCTTTATGCATATATTTAATATTACAAACTATCATCAACAATCCAGAAGTGAAAGCAGCTTTCCTTGCAAATATAATAAATGCTAAATTATAGCAACTCTATCATAAAAGATTAAATCTAACTAATTAAGACTTACAATATTATTTCAAATGTTTCATTTAAGTATATTTTACTTTGAACAGAGCTTGCAGCACAATTAAGTTATTTTCTATAATAATTATTATTTAAAGTGTTTAAAAAGAAAGCAAAAAATAAATATTTTTAAAAGTTGCAAAAAGATTTAAATAATATTGAGAAGATAAAACTTACCTTGAGTCTCCACTGAAGTCGATTTTTTCTGTCACATCACATGATTTTTTAATTCTTAAAAAATAATATAGATATAAATAAAACATTTTATTTTTATTAATACAAATATCATTGAAATAAATAAAAAAGTATTTAAAATGGAAAAAAAAGATTTCAAACTAAATTAAAACTAACCTTGCATCTTGATGAACACAATAAGAATTCCCATTTTGTAGGGAGTGAGTAATTCTGAGCTTTCTCTATTCCCTGATTAATTCTGCCATCTAGGAACAAAATGAAAAATAAAATATAATTATTTTAAAAAGTAAACTGTTAAAGAGGACTAAACTGATACAAATAATTAACTAATACAAAGTAACTTCAGTCTGGGATGGAACCAATGTAGATGTAAACAAAATAAAACTGGCAATGTCATATGATGTTAAAGTGTGGATATAAGGTCATTTTATATAAATAAAAAAATTACAATGTAGCTGTATTTTAATCAAAGAGAGACAGAATCATTTTATTAAATATTTTTGAATAAGAAATCCAACATTGAAATATCTAAGAAGTAGACAAAAGTACCTGGCTTTGGAATTTATTAAAGGATTATGATAATGGAATCAGTTAATTTGTAAAAAATGACCACAATGTCAAATATTCACCTTGCTCTAACACATCAATTTGATAATACTAATATAAAATGAGTGAGTGCTATATTTACATGACTGGTTAATTTCATTTTGAAGCATCTAATGATAATTAATTTCTTGAAATGTTAATGAGTTGTCAATTTTTTGGGAGATAGGTATGACAACCAAACAATAAATACTTAATGGGAAGAATTCAACCTCTTTTGTACCTTACTGTTCAATTCCACAATGTTCTCCATTAAGTACCTTTTTTGCTATCTATATCAATCCCCTACTGAATATGATAGAAAAAGAATTATCAGGCATATATATATATATATATATATATATATATATATATATGATGATATATTCTTTTATATATATATGTATATATATACTGGGTGTATATATATATATATATACCCAGTCTGAAAGCAAACATATCCTGTGTTGCCTACATGGATAATGTCTCAAATTTTTTAACCTCTACAAACAGATCCCAACTCTATTAAGAGTTCTTAATTCGTACACTAACAAATACAAGATGGAGTTTAGCATGAATAAATCTTGTGCTTGGTCAACATATATAGGACAATTTCACATGCAATATTTTAAAAGAAAATGTAGCTCTTTTGTGGGATTCCCCTTCTATTTGAACAACCTAGAAATGTGTCGACAAATACAAGACAAAATTAAAAATAAAATTGAAAATATAATAGATTCACTTTCAAAATCTTATCTATCATTATACTCAAATCTATCCCTTTTTAATCTATTAAAAATATTAAAATTGAATTATGATTTGAATCACATACTATTCACTAATAATACTATACACTACATCTTTTTCTAGTAAAATAAATTCACCATGTAGAATGTTGCTGTGGGGAAAAAAGATTGTTTCAATTTCACTAAAATGTATTCAAGTTCCCCTAATACAAAATGGTTTGGACTACATTCAATAAATATTTTTAACTTTCAAAAGACATTTAATCTTATTTCTGCTTGTGCTCATTTATTCCCATACATGAAAATGTTCTTCAAGATTACTCCAACAGATAAGCCACCACCAGTCAATGAATACTGGAAAATCTTGCTTATATTACTTTGCAACATTTCAAACTTTACCTATTCACCACTTCAAGATAAATTTAAATATTGGGATATATACCAGATAATTTGCTCTTTCTTAAATGATAAAAGACCAATTCTAAACATTAACAATAGACAACTAACCCCAAAATTCAGATTCTGGTCATTAGAACCCAAATATTATGATTTTCTGCTCAAATTAAATCTTGAAGCACTACCAACATTACACCTTTATAGATACAAAAGACATTACATAATTACAGAAAACATATGCTGGTTATGTAATAGGGAGAACATTTTCTTTTTTACCTGCTCTGCATTTGATAATATTTGCTCATTTATACCATCATTGTACAAACAAAGAAATTGTGACATTCAAACACTTTTACAATCATATGTTAAAGGTAGCTACCATATATTTGAGCAAGTACTTTTACATTATTTTCTCTATGGTGTACAAGATGCTCCCCCATGTACAACAATAATCCAAGAAGACATCCAAATACATTCTGGAACAAAATGGAACTACTCCACTTAAGGATTGAAAAAAAATGTATCACAAGAGATGTACACAGCCACTTGATCCATATTGCAACAATGCTCAAAATTATAGCATGAAAAAAGACTAATAAAAGAGAGAACTAAAAACCTTGTCAGTGTATAAAACTGATTGGATGTGTATATAGAAAAATGTAAACTCAAATTTGTAAACCATATGCATATTCTTTGTTTTTGTCTCCCTCCCCCAACTTACAATTTTCAAATTGTTTATATTAACTTCAATTTATCTGCATGTGATAAAATAGTTATAAATGTCACCCTTTTCTTGTTATATGCAATGAAGTCCTTTTGAAAGCTAAATACTTAATGCCAAAAATTGAATATATCTCTCCCGATTTACATATACATGTAGAATAAAAGAAAATTATATTGAATTCGATCGGACATATTTTCAAACTGCAATCATGTTTTACAGTATATGTTATGTATATAAACAAAGAAACCTGAAGATATATCAGTTCCAATTCCCGTGCTATAAACATTTGTTGTTTTATTGACATAAAATTAAAAAAAAATGCTAATATTTAAAATGAAGATTGTTTTGAAAGTTGTTTAATATTGTTTTAATAATAGCAGTTAAATGTTGTTATTTGTTGTTCGTTATTTGTTAGGTTTATTTTTTAAACAATTTATAACACATCGTTAATGGAGATTTTCAGTAAATTTTATTCTAAGAATTTTTATCTGAGAGAAAAAAATGCTAATGAATTAAATCCAAAATTTTAGAATATGCTTTATATGATCGTACCCACTAAAAATGCTTTTTCACATTTATGACATCTGCAGTAGCTATGACATATGCATTCTTCTCAACATGAATGAAACTTACAGTAATAATTTTAAGTTCATTATCTGAAATAGGTTTTTTTTTTTTTGTAATTCTAACTGAGATTATTTTATTTAACTTTATAGCATTTATTACTCTTTTTTTTTAAAAAAAACAAAACAAAAAAACAACATCATTAATTATGAAAGAAGCCGTAAAAACAAAAACAGAATACTAGCATCAAACTTTAGTTATAAAATAAAATAGATAAAGTTTATAAAAATTTCGAGCACATTTTCTGCTTATATCAAAAACTGACCGCACTACTTAGATTCTAAGAAAATTGTTATGCAAAAAGAAAAATAATGCTAAGATGCACTTGTAAACTATGTCATTTTTATAATCCAATAGAACATACATATATCAGTTGTATCCCTATTTTATATCCTTTATTACTTATTTTTTTTAGAAATAAATAATAATGAAATGAATATATAAGAAACTTGTATTGCTTAGCTGGAATAATGACAGAATTTAATTTTTTCCTTATATTTAATCTGATAATTTTGTCATAATATCCTTCATATTTATATAAAAATTAATAAATAATAATAAGAATAATATTTAAATTGCTTAATTACATATAAAACTTTTGAATATATAGCATTATTATTTGGATCCATAAATTTAAATAATATTATTTGTTTAAAAGCAATATTTTAAAATTGTAATTATCTTAATTTTATTACCTGTTATATTTATTTAAATTTTAGTAATCTATCTATCTATCTATCTATCTATCTATCTATCTATCTATCTATCTATCTATCTATCTATCTATCTATCTATCTATCTATCTATCTATCTATCTATCTATCTATCTATCTATCTATCTATCTATCTATCTATCTATCTATCTACCTACCTACCTACCTACCTACCTACCTGCCTGCCCACCCGCCCGCCCACCCGCCCGCCCGCCCACCCACCCACCCACCCACCCACCCACCCACCCACCCACCCACCCATCTATCTATCTATCTATCTATCTATCTATCTATCTATCTATCTATCTATCTATCTATCTATCTATCTATCTATCTATCTATCTATCTATCTATCTATCTATCTATCTATCTATCTATCTATCTATCTATCTATCTATCCATGATTTTAAACAAATAAAAGAGCAATTTATATAAAGGACGGATGTGTATTTTACTATAAAGTCTGAAATATTAGAAGTAGAAGGGATTTTTTTAAAAACAAAATAAGGAAAAGGAACACTGATGTTATTCATGATATATAAGTCAGGGTAACATTATTAATTAATAACTTAATATAAGATACCAGATGAGGATAATTCAGTTTTACAGCTCAAATAATTATCACTAATAAACATAGAACAAATTATTAAGGGATTTTAATTTTATAATTTGAAACATTTGAAAGGTTTAAAAGTGAAATGGGTAATTTTGAAGATGGCAGATATATAAAAAAGGTCACAGATATTGACAAGACAGAAAAGCAGAAAGTGAATTGTAAAACTCTAGCAAGAAAGCAAATGGTCAAATACTTTTTAAATGACCATATTAACCTGAACATGTTTAACAATCTAAATCTACCAAATGTTTGAATGATGAGAAAACCAGAAAAAAATTATTGTTAGAGATAATGGGGGAAATGTTAAATATTCTAAAGTCTTATGTGATCTTTTGAACTTACAGTTGATGTCTATGTAGTATGAACTATTTTTATGTTTTAACTCCTAATTGTAATGAATTCTATTAAACATGATTGTTTTAAAGATTGATTCATTCATGTACTTTTACAGTGAATTTTCTGCCCAATCAAAGTGATTGGAATAAGCAATCCATGCCTTGTACAATCATTCAATAACAGAACATTTGAATTTTTAGCAAGCACTATTGATTTTTCCAACAGCTTTGGCTAAATCTATTATTTTTATGAAAGATTTGCATGAAAGTCTCCAAAATGAAAAAGTTAATCTTTTGTTACATTTTTATGATAATGCTATCAAGCAAACCTAATGTTGGATTATATGCATTAATAAAAACAGCACTGGCTTACCCGTAAAAGCCACATTTTAACTCATTTAGGGTTTCACTAATAATGTGAGAAATTGCAAGAATAGAAAATATTAAATTAGGCTTTACATCAAATATAGCACTATGCATACAAATTTTGTAACTATGTATTTGTTCTTTTAAACTTTTTCCTCTGAAAGAAATGTTTCACTAAGACTTGCTAAATTGATGTTGAATCTTGGTAATTATTTAGACAGCAACGCTATCCACTATTCTGTTCTTGAAGAGTTTATATCACTTAAAGTCCATACATTACAAGTACCAATATTCGGGGAAAAAAAATCAATTTGTTATACTTAACTACTGTACTATATCTACTTTTGATTTTCCATTACTACTGACATTATTATTATTAATATTATTAATAATATTATATTATTATTGTTGTTGTTGTTGTTGTTGTTGTTATTATTATTATTATTATTATTATTATTATTATTATTATTATTATTATTATTATTATTATTATTATTATTATTATTATTATTATTATTATTATTATTATTATTATTATTATTATTATTATTATTATTTCAATTAATTTAATGAATAATTCATAAGGAACAGCAAAATAAACCAACTGTGTGAGACAAGCCATTTTTATACTATATTTTCAAAAATTCATTCACTTACATTGTATGCAGCAAGATCCATAAATAGAGTTGCTTAAACAAATCCCTGTTGTCTCTGAAAATACTTATCTTAAATTCAGTGGCAAAATAGCTCACTGGTTATAATACAGTCTCAAGTAAAGATCAGAACTAAGAACTGGTAGCCTATTGATTCTATCACCATCACTGCTTTCTTTATTCTTAAGACCTTAAGTTAAAATGTAAAGAGAGTTGGGATATGAAATACTCTGTAATTAAAGGATGCTCAAACACAAAATTCTGCTTCACACTTAATATAAGGAAATGATCCATGATGTGAAAGACTTTTGATGATGGAACCTAACTGAAAAAGAAAAAGACAAATTGCATCAAAAAATAATACCTAGATATTGATGAAATAACATCTTTTCTGGTATGAAAGAAGTAAGTAGTTTTGATTGGGCACTGATTACTTAATATCCATAATTAACTCCTCACATACAATAGACACTCCACAATCTTCCATATTTGTAGCCTGGCCCCATATCACTTGACTAATAAATTAGAAGTAATTAGCAATTATAAATCGCTAATTGATATTAAACAAGAAAATAAAATGAGTGAAACTGATCAAAAACTTAAGCTTGGATGGAAAATTTTCATTAGAGCAACATCTTAAAAGAAAAATTCATAGGAATCATCAGGAGCTAGCTTATGGATATGAAATTTGAATAAATAAACAATATATAGTGTCGTATATTATCTTGCCTTTAAATACTGAACTAGTCCAGATCCTGTCTTATCCAGATTGGATTGAGTATTGATTATCTCTAATCAGAGTATATAAATAGATAATACATAGCCAATAGGAAGAATGATCCAATAGGCAATGATGCTCCGGCAATAAATAGTCAAGGTTTTTGAAAGTAAGATCAGAGAACTACTGTCACAGAGCTGAAAGACAGAGACTACATTCTCCAGACAATAGCTTCTAAGCAAAACAGTGAACATAGCAAGGCAAATCCATGTTCAAGACTGGAACCTAATAGAATGAAATGCCGACATGTGGAAAACTGTCAAGTACAGCCAGAAGTGACACCAAACCAATTCAGAGGCAGGCTAATTACACTGCATTATCAGGGAGAGATTAAAACTGAAATATGTGTGACAAAACAAATAGGCATTACTAATGATATTGGAAAGAATTAAATAGGTTGAAATGGAGGTGATGATAGAAAAACAGACCTTTTAGATTACATTATAAAGTACGTAAGAGATTTGGATATGAGATGATAAATAAGAAAAAAATTTGCTGGTGTGTTGGGAAAAAGATATGAATCAGAAAAACTGAATACAGCTGGGAAATACTTTTATTCAGAAGAGATTTGATAGTAAATAAAGATGAGAATGTTTTATAATGCGCGTTAATTATGTAAAAAATCCTCATTATTTTATAACTTCAATCATTAGAGATTGCATAAATATAAGATGTTGGAGTAGATTGTAATAAAGGAAGATCCAGTTGCAGAAAATTACCAGCATTAATGACTCTTTTGATAATAACACCCTAACATTCAGAGCCGGCGCTGGGTACTAGGCGCCCGCATGCAAATTTGATTTTGGTGCCCCTGTCAGGGATGACGCCTTCTTTTTCAGATGCTAATCTCTCAGTGATGGCGCCTCCTTCTGCCAGCGCCCGCATGCCTAGCATGCATTGCATGCCCGCTTCCGCCGGCCCTGGCAAAAGTCTACTCTTGAATCGAAAGTTTCATATGAATGATCTATATCCCTTACTATATAATTTTTTTGTTTTTGGTTGCCGCTATAAAAATAACTGATTACCATAAATTAAATTTAAATGTTGATAATAATATCTGATTCTTATAAATAACTGTCAAAAATGTTTTGTGATAATTATTATTAGTAATATATTTTTTCCATTATTATTTTTATTATAAATTATTTATGCGTGCGTTTTATATATATATTAGTATCTCAAGCATTTAAATTTTACACAATAATAAATACTTTATAAGTATTATTGTGGTAAATAAATTTGAGTTTTAAAAATAATCTCATTAGAGATGCGTGGAAGAGAAATAGCTTATAACAATAAATTAAAACGATTGTTTTGTAATAATTTTTATATATTATTGTATTGTTTAATTCATAGCTTGACTAACTCAATTTTAATGGATTATTATTTAAAAGCATTAAATGAATCACTTGTTTTTAGTAGCTGATAGGATTTTATAAATTTATTTTATTATCAAGTCATATACAAAATTGGGTTAACCTACTTGCCTGTTTTTATTAAAATAAAAGAATCTTTTATCTTATGCAATTTCTATTCGAGTTTGAAGATCAATCACCCAAACAATTTTTTTTTAAATGAAAAATCTTTTTAAAGTTATATAATAGTTCATACTATATAACAAATTGCTTACAAATTGCAATAAAAGTAATATCGGAGTAAATAATAAATATTAACTTCTATTGATAGATAAATATTAACTTCTATGGATAGATACGTGTGAAAACATTTTATTATGCATTTTAAAAAACAAAATAAATAAATAAAACTTGTTTAATTGCTAAATAAGGAAAAACTTAAATTAAGCAATAGCCCAAATAATACAGAAGTTTTTTTAATTTTAAGAGGAAAAAATCAAATTAGTCAAGCGTTGTAAGCCGAGAGGTCAGCGCAGCAGCCTTGCAAGCAAGCCTTTGGTTGCAGACGGTTGCTGCGGATTCGCCTTCAGGCCGATGCTATGACATATATAAAAAAAAAAAAAAGAAAAAAAAATCAAATTATAAAAATATATATAATAACTGAAATGCAGGCTTATTATATACCTGTACCAATATATGTAATATATAGGTTATATGAGCACAGACTTTCACACGACCCACCATTCACCACTCTATCTCATAACACGTTTACACTTGAACAAATATATGTCGAAAAGATAAATAATTACCAATATACGTATTTCATGCTAAACCAGCAATCATCAATTGGTCCAGATTATCATCTCCACACATATATGCAACAAGTGCTCAGATATATATGTTAAGATAGCCAATCTTCATACATACTTTAATGGACAGGCTTCAATCTATATATAATAAATATATATAATAAATTTTTTTGGGTATTTTGATTTAATTTATATTTTTGTTGATTTCTTGTTTACTGGATTAATTTATAAATAATAATGTTTTTGTATAAATACGCATTTTCAATACTTATTTAAATACAAATATATGAGTAATTATATGTTATCTTTGTTTGTTAAATGAATTTATGAGTACATATAATAAGCATTTACTATTAAAAAAAATATAGTAAATATATGTATGTGCAGTAACATTTGAAAAAATGTTTTTTCTGGCTTGTATAAGGAATAAAAAGAATCAAATGTTTTCAACCATGTATTTTCAACAATGTAACTTTTTATGAACAATAGAGTTCGATTTGGAATACATAAATAAGTAAAAAGCAGAAATCATAAACAAATAGTAATAAATATATAATTGCTAATGTAAATATTTCTACAATGTTTCTATTTAATCTTACCTCCTTCAATTGTACTGTAATCATCTATATTAAAATGTACCCAGTAACTAATAACTTATAAATCTATTTGAACATTGCTGTAAGTTTTCTAATTGTTAACACATTTGTTAGACCTGATATACCATTGTAACACTGGCAAAACTATTGTAAAATTCATGTAACCTATTCATTGTACAATAAAGTATATTATTGAAAAAAAAAAAACTGAATAGGAAAGTCAGATTAGATTTGTAGAATTTTATCTTTTGAGACTGCTATCCTACTAATCCTACTATTGCACTAATCCAATTGCATATATACATTTTTCTTGGCAATTGCCACCTGCCATTAGAATTAGAGTTTCAACTTTTTATTTTAATAAATTAACTTTTATTTTTTATTAGATTTCCACAAATTTCATATTAAGTAATAACCTGTATATTTATACTTTACGTTTGTCTTCAATATAATAATATCAAATCATGCTTTCACACTTCCAACATACAGCTATAACAACAAATTGAAAACTATTTTTATTAAATGGCTGAGCACTTTCAAGAAGATGTACTTCTCATATTCATAGCCAGTTATTATTGTTTTAAAAATGTAAATTGAGAAATAAAAATCATTCTTAAAATAATATTTCAACTTGGTAAATATACAAAAAATGTAACAAACTGAAATATGTAATCATAACAATAATTTTAATTTATGTGCAACAAATGAAAAAAAAGCTGTTTTTACTCAGATACTAAGATGTGAATGAATTATTGTTAAGATTTTATAAAGCTTAAAATTCTGTTTTAAATTTTAAAATTCTTAAATATAACAGTTTAAAAAATGATTAAGAAACAACTGCTATGGTCATTGTGATTGTACTATTTTTCCACCAATCACATTTTCTTTGCTTTATATTATTATTAATCTTTTGACATTTGCTCTGAAAACAAATACTTTCAAATAAAATTGAAGTTTAATCATAAAATAATATTAAAAAATAAATATATTTTTCAAAATGAATCACAAATATATAAACAATCTATGGAAAACATAAATTTTCATTTTCAAAATCTAAATAAACTCTTAAAAGTTATGTCAAATATTCTCAATCTGAAAACAAACAAAAAAACCTACTAATCAGTGGCATTAGCAACTTTCTTGGGTTAGATTTTTATACAGTGCTGCCATCTGGATTTTTCTT
Source organism: Epiperipatus broadwayi (assembly GCA_028023455.1). Lineage (NCBI taxonomy): Eukaryota > Metazoa > Onychophora > Udeonychophora > Euonychophora > Peripatidae > Epiperipatus > Epiperipatus broadwayi. The sequence continues at coordinate 14,654,187 of JAQFVV010012403.1, read as the reverse complement.
TTAAATTAATAAAATCAATATTTTATTTTACATATTTGCCATCATATGAACACAAAACTGACAAACAAACACTACAAATATCTGCAAAATAGTAAATTTAAGTTTAAACAATTAAGTGTCACGAATAGTCACATGATCACAATTATAAAAGGATTAAAGCACATGATTATTTCTGACTGATCAATACCTCCTGTGAAGAAAATTTTTTTTTTTCATTATTTATGTGACATATTAAGAAAATACATCATATATTTATTGCTGATTATAAAACTATTTCCACTACTATCAATAAACTATCAAAAAAAAAATTCATTCTTTAAATTTTCCATCCTGCTATAAACTTTTTCACAGATTTCTCTAAATATAATTTTTTAAATGACCATTTGAAAACAGCTTTTTTGTGCATCTAAAATTTTTCAATTTAATTTTCAAATTGACTGATAAATTACATGGCAGAATATTTTAATCTTTTTATGGTATGACCTTTTTTTTTACTTTGCATAATTTCAAAAAATTGACAGAAAAGTGAGAAAAACCATTATTGAGGTAATAAGAATAATCTGAAAAATCAGGAAAGACTTTTATAAGTGGTTTATTGTTTACAACATGTTAGATTCATTTTCTCAAACTAAATTTAAAAAAGGGATTGAAGTAGGCTAATATTAAATTGATGATATTACATGGAAAGCTGGAAACTCATATGTCTTATTATGAAATTAAAAAACAGAATAAAAATAGAAACAGAATAAAAGTAGAATTTTAGTTTTGCGTGTGAAAAGAATTTTCTGCATTAAAATACATAAATATTATATTTAATGTTTTTAATATTATCTCTGCAAATGTAGCATTGATGTAAATGCATAGTTAATTACATTTCAGTAAAGTGTTCTTATAGTTTTAGTAGGATATTTTTTTCACCTTGTTTTTGACACTTAATGTAAGATTTAGTAATAATAGTTGCCAGATGCCACTAACAAATCCATATCCTATGCTTTCTTATCCAAAATCCCCAGATAAGTTTCAAGCTTATGGTTTTCATCAGCGAAAAGCTTCGGATCTTGGAACAGTGCCATCAGACTTTAGGATGTAATGTACTTTCCTTCCAGCTTCTATCATTTACATTTATATTATGCTGTCAAGTTAACAGCCTAAACTGAGAAATATATAAATGTTTGCAATCTAAGCAAACTTCCTTGTATAGCTTTATAGACCTGAATCCTGTTCACTTTTTATATATTATGGCATCTTTACATTTTAAGTAACTAAAGCCACTTTTATCTCATGACCAGGATTTGATATAAACCCCCAAAAAATCATGTATCACATTACATGTCTTCTGGTTACATACTGCTGTTTTGGTAGCATAATTTCCTACCTTTTTGCCACTTAATGTAAGCTTGAAATTAGTCTGGGGACTTTGGATAGAAAAGTACAGGATAGGGATAGTTTAAGCACTGTCATCTGGCAACTATGTCTAAAGTTTACATTAAGTAACAAAAACAAAACAGAAAACAGTGCTACTAAAACAGCAGTATGTAAGCTGTTAGCTTATGATAGTCATGTGATGTTTTATTGGTTCTCACAATCTATTAAAGGCTATGAAAACAAAAACTGCTACTGATTTCAAAATTTGTATGGAAATTATTGTTTGCCTCTTAAATCACTCATTAGAAATAATAGATTTTGCAACAAAGAAATTTATCACAGGCTAACATGGACTGAGATGAAAGGGAAGCCTTAAAATCATATCAAATGTAGATGTAAAAAATATTAGATTTATTCCAGTTATGATTCATATACATAAAAATTAGATTTCAATAAAGAAGTTTAGGAAAATTATTGATGCTTATGAGTTGTGTTGCTGGCAAAGATTTTGATCAATATCATGTGAAGCTAAAAAAATGAATGTTGATTCTGAACTCTTTTTGCCCAAATTGAAGCTGTCTTATTTTGACTTCATTAAATTATTAAAAAAGTGCATATAGCTTTAAATGATTGATAGTTATAAAAAAAGAAGTTGAACAGCAATAAGATTTAAGGACTCCCATCATCACAATAATTCAATTGCTGAGACCTACTGTAAGCTTGGCAATCAGTAAATGCTAGACACTAGTGTTGCCTGTAGCTGACACTAGGTGGCAGAATTTGAATAGCATAAATGAAGTTTGTTCCTGAAAAGTATTATCAATTTAGTGGTACTTAACAATTTCCACTATATAAATACTATAATTAAAAGATTTTTCACCTAATCATTTTAAAATTATGAAAAATAGAATAAGACAATGACATTAGCATATTAAAAATTATTTGATAAATGTCATTTAAAAATATTAAATGCAATTAACTATGTAAAAAGAGAGTAATCATTAATGCTGTTCAACAAAATTAAATTAATCTAATCATAGAACATTCGAAACAAATTTAAAAAGACAAAAGCAAGATTCTTAAGTTACATTTAACAAAAAAAAAAAGACAAAGAAGATGAAATTGTAAAGCACAGGAAGACAGAAATCTTAATTGTCACTTTATGAAGGGCAATTGAAACGATCTTTATTCTGCTGAGTGGGCATTTGTTTTATCTTACTTTATTTTCTTTAAAACAAAGAGTTTTATAATCTTGAAAAATAGTTGGCTTCACACAAAAATTAAAATTAAAATGACTATGTCACAGAAATTAAATATTTAAGACATTACATAATCTATAAGACATTTCATGATTTTTGTTACACTTTTTGTTATCTATTAGCAATTTCTCCATACATAAGAGCCATCTAGTGTAAGTCTTAGAAATTAATAGATGCCAGAAAAATACATTCGATTCAAAAGGTCCAAATGTACTGCTAAATAATCAAAAGATTTTCAGTGATGAAAGTCATAAGCTAGAAAGTAATCTGAAGATATTTGGTTAGAATAACATTGGATAAGGATTTATTAAGCACAATCATCTGATATCTATTGATTTCTAAAGGTTACACTAGATGTCATATACATAATGAGACTGGAAAAAAAATGCTAATAAATTTAAATATTTAACAAAGAAGTTTGCAATCCAAAGTATAAAGACGTTTTAGACTTTGAAGTAAACATTCTTAATTAATAATTATATATTGAATTATTTCTATTACATAGTTTCATCGACAAATGTTGTTAGAAAAAATTCAAACTATATATTCACAGATACAATCAATTCTTATCAATAAGCAGGTTAGCATATTTCACAACATTTCATGTGGAATTCTTTTTTTACTGTTTCAGGTATTGCTGGCTTGATCAGTAACAATATAATTCGAGTAACATTATTTTCCTCTACTGAATTTAAAATGAGACTCTAACGAACTAAATAATTATATTAACTTTCAGACAAATATTCTTAATATATAATTTGAAATACATTTAAATTATTTAAATTATATCATATATTCATATATGCACTGTCAAAACAATTTGGAAAACACGGGATTTTTTAAAAGCTAAATCATGCCCATGATGCCTCCTTGTTTAAATTTATAAAAAAATTTGAACCAGATTACGTAAGAACCCGCTTTTGTTTGTGTATGCTGTAGATTAAGCATCGACTTATATTTTTGTTATAATTTATAAAGTAGAATATTTGATTGTATGGCTTTAAAATATTTTAAAAAATAAATTTAAAATATCAGTTTGATTTAAAATTTCTTCTAATCCTTTATCGATAAATTCTATTTGTATTAATATATTTTTTATTCACTTCTATAACGTTTCATTTTTAAACTGCCTAGTTTTACTGAATAATATTATTTCTATAGGAAACAAATTAAATATATTTTGCATATTTATATATTTTTTAAATACGTTGTCAAGCAATAAACTTATTAAAAAAATAAAATCGCTATATATCGACGCTCATATACCTTTTTTTAAAATAGAAACTTGATTGTTATCCATAGACGAGAAATAATAAGGATAAAATGATAACTACATCAGAATTTATAATCAGTCGCAATAAATATTAAAAGACGAAAGTAAGTAAATTGATTTTTTTTTTTTAAAAAAAAAAACTAAGTTTAACTTATTTTTGTTATTACTTCATAATTATTATATCTGCCGGAATAATATTTTGTTAATATATATTTTTTTATTTAAAAAAAAAAAACTAGTAAAAATTGATTTTTAAAAAAAAAAAAAACATTTTTTACACTAAAAAAAAAATGTAAATTTTATTTCTTCAATTATATAAGATAATAAATATATAGAAGGTGCAGATGTTATCCAAATATGTCAATAGTTAATTTACCTATATAAAAAAAGCATAGATCCTGGAACTTCCCTATCTCAAGTCGTCCACTAACAGTGCCCTCTACCAATTGCGCCAAACCGCCACCAAATACAGGGCTATTAATTTATATGTATGCAATGATATATAAGAAATTAACAATAAATACCCTTTTTAAATAGTCCACTGCAGGGTGAAGGATTCTTCAACTACCCCTCATAGAGGAGCAGTTAATGTCAAATATATTTCAATAAAAAATTATATAGGTCCTATTTTTCATTTTCATATAATGAGCACAAAAATTTTGAAAATGATTTAAAGAAGAAACAAAAATCATATTACCTTTAAGTTTGTAAAATTAAAGATTCTCACTAAAGTTATAAATATACACACAACCACACACATGAGCAAATTAAGAAATATCTAAAATGATTCAACTGACATAATTTTGAAGTCTGTTTATATAATTTTGAGTTCTAAAATTATTATTAAAATATTAAAACTGGATATATATATATATTAATAATATTGTAGGATAACTGAAATAATTAATTATAAATATATCAGAAATAACAATCGTAAAATAACATATGCAAGTCTTTTTTATGTTTAATTCGATGACAGTGTAATATTTTATGGAATAATAACAAAAAAAAAAATCATTACTGTATACGGTATGTAACTAGATTTTATAAATATTTATCTGACGTGATGATTCTTAAACACACACAGTGTTTAATTGTGTATATGTTTTATTATACATCTACATAAATATTTAATCAACATAATTTCGATTTTGAAATAAAGCAACAACGGTTCTAATATACAATTTTTGATACATCCTGAATCTGTTGAAAAAAGACATATTGGTAGTTTCCAAAAGATTTTCGATATTTTTAATCAAACGACGAACTTATATAATTCTCACCCAATAGCCATATAGCATTCAATATAATTTAGTAGCATATAATATTAAAAAAGACAGCAAACATTAAACATGTCTTAAATAAATAATAAAAGCACCCATTGGCAATAGAAAATATAATTCTTTAAAAATGAAAAATATATATAAAATTTAAAAGATTTTTTTAAGAAAGAGAAGATATTTTGTACATTTACTTAAATAGTGTATAAAAATTAATAGCATTTGTAAAATCGTAAAACATTTCATATATAGAATTTATTATTCAGACTAGAATTTCTTGGTAGAATTATCTAATTTTTTAAACGAGGTAGCCTATTAAAGTATAGACTATAAATAAATAAACAACAACAATAATTGAGTAAACAGATAAACTAAGAATTATAGTGATATCATTTTACTTATATTCTGAAGTATTTCTATTACTTAGGTGAATTGCTAAATGTTTTAGAAAATTTAAGTTTTATTAATATTTTTCGAAATATAGTCAACTCTTGATAATAATAGATAAGTTAGTACAAAAAACAACAATTCAAGTGGTATTATTCTTTTCTTTTGTTCAGATGTTACTAGCCTGACCAATGGTAGTCGTACAGTGAATTTAATTGATACTCTAATTAACTAGACTATTCGGTCAAATGCATTAGACAGTAAAAAAAATTGTATCTTAATCTATAAGAATCTTCCCGATTATTTTTGTATTTTAAGAGCAATGTTTATGTCATTTCCAAACGTATATGCTATGGTCATACGATTAGATTCATTAGGATTTTTTTAAACCTTTTTTTCTCTGCCCATTAGTCTTGTCTTTTTCCAACCTAATATATGTTCGTTGTTACATGCACTATCTGCTATTTAAAACGCATTTGGCTTTTTCTCTAAAGAAAAGAATCTTGCTCAAAACGTTTTCTATATTAATCTGTGCATTGTTATTAAAGCTGAATATAAAAGTGTATGAAGTTTTTAATCCAACATATTACTAAAGATAAAAGCACAATAAAACTATTTTATTATTCTATATAAACACATGTATATTAAACAAAATAACTGCTTGTAATTAACTAAAATTAATTAGAGCTGAACTCACAAAACAATTATTATTCTATGCACTGAATTCTTTTCTGAGTTTTTCACCTTTCTAGATAATTATATTATAGCTACATTCAATGGCCAACATTACCACGTAACCAACAAATAAATAGTCCCTGGATTTATCCCTGAGCAGCATCCTATCCAGCCTATACCTAAATCTCTTCAAAGACACACACTTTCCAGCACATTTTCCACATACTCTTCACCTCATTTACATGCACTATGCCAATGGTTTTTATAGTTGGACAGAAACCCTTAATTCACAATATCAAAGCAAACCTCCAGTCCCACTTGGTTTTATAACCATCAAATGGGAAGATTTGCTTCAAAGTCTGAAGTACTTAGACATCCTCCTATAAAGAAACACACATAATTTAGAATACTCAGTATGCATTAAACCTCTTGAAGTTCACAGATTCACACACCTTAGATCAACTTCCCCTCATTCTCATAAATTTACCGGTCTATCCTCTTTCCTCTCTCACAATCACTTATTATGCAAACATGATTCATTTTGCAAAGCAAATATAGAGCAATATTTAAACAACTAACCTTCCATTGGATTTAAATACAACCACTTAATCAAAAAAGTCAAACAATTCTATCACCAATTAAACTCACATCATCCTAATGGCTATAGATCTTGGCTCCTCCTGCCATACATTCCCACACTAACAAAAGTATTTAATAAAATTTTCCCCCAACATTTTGTCTGTTCCCACCGCCATCAATAGACTAATTAATAATTCCAAGAATAGACTCAAATATGAACATACCACTAACACTGTCTGTAGGATTAAATGCCCAAAACTGGATGCAAAGAATCTCAGCCATCCCTATCCATTCACATTTTATAGCAATACTTATATAAAAGAGCATCTGACAAGTCAGAATTTAGTTCTACCTTCATTGAACTCCAGAAATTATCAGGACATATATTTGAACTTACATCAATCTGTTGCAATAGAATATATAAAAAGAAACGACGCAAAATATGCATAGTATATATCGAACAACACCAACGCTATAAACCGCAAAGAATCATGCTTTCCCATCTCCAAAAATGGACGCTCTAAACTATAATTTGCATAACTTTGAATATCATCTACCTATATATATATTCCACCATTTTCCTATTCTGATTCTGCTATGAATATGAGAATACAATAAGCGTTCGAAAGCACTAAGCCAACGTATTTTTAGTCTGCTCAGCTTCTCTAAATTTGCGTCTCAGTGCACTTAACATATATTAAAATTAATTAAAATAAATATTAGAGCGAGGTTCTCTTGCTTTTCAATTGTTTGAACAAACTAATCTGTTTTAACACAAAGTGTATAAATGCTATTTCTATCAAATAATCCGTAGCAATGAAATTATACCGTGATATTTTTATTAATGTATTAATTCATCTAAAAATTACAACTAATATCTAAGTTTATTAAGTTAATTCAAGTGTGATAAATATTAAAACTATCAACACTAATGCATTTACAAATTAAAGTATGTGTGAGCAGTCTGGAGTTAAAACATAAAAGTAATTTAAAATAAAAACCGTTTGTCTTCATCACGTGATTTATTCGATTCGTAATGCAAATTATGCCGTAAATTTTAAAACTTTATAATGTCCCCTTTCTTTATTTTAACTTGTGATATCTTTAAAAATTATTTTGTTTACCTTGCTGAGTTTTTTGTAGAACTATACTAGTTTGTTAATTCAAAATATTCGGTTACAGACTTACACAAGGTTTTTGCATCAACTCATAGAGAGAAGCAGTAAATCATTAGATATTTATCATTAAAAGAAAAATAATATAATTCAGAACACAGTTAATAAAATGTTAAAATTTCTTGGTTTTATTTTAGTAAATAGTAATAACTTTAATTTTTTTTCTTAATATATATGTATGTGATATACATTGGTAATAAAATGTGTTTGTATATATAAAAGTAAAGGATAGACAAAAAATTTAAATGAATGTAATATTAGAATATCTAATATTTTTTAAAGCAAAAACTAATGTGTAATTGGGAATCTTAAACTGGATTCCAAAACAAAAGATTGTAAAAGACCAAGAAAGAGACAACACATGAGATGGATGGATGAAATAAGAAAGTGTGCAGGGGTGATGTGGAGAAGAGAAACTAAAGATCGGAGATGGATTGAACTTGGAGAGACCTTCATCCTGTAGTGGACTGATAATGGTTGATGATGATGATGAATTGGGAAGAGGCTGGACTTTCTAACATTTAATATAAATAGTTAAGCGATTTTTAGAAACATTGAAACTTTTTTAAAACTTACTTTAATAGTAGTAATAGCATATAGGTTAGTATATAACATTTCAAGTGAGATTACTTTCCCTTCTTCTACCGTTGGTAACATAACCAGTAACCCTAATATGATGAAAATTGAAGTAGTGATCTTTAAATTCATGAATATCAAATTTAAGATAAGCCCTAACCAACTATGGCTATTCTCTCAAAGACAACAATTATTAGAAATTTTATATATTTATCTATGAAGATGACCTGACTTCTCTATTTTTTCTTAAGGACAAGGTTAAAGAGTAATTTTCAAACATTATTAATTGTCACCTTAAATTGTCTTATAGGGTTATTTGCTATTATCATGTGAACAGCTTCTTTAAATTGTCTTTTTTGTACTTTTTCCTGTTGTATTTTCCTAATTGAATATACCTCATTGATATATATATAGTCAGCTACTCTAAACACAATAGCCCATTTTCCTTTCTAATCATCAGTTTGTGCTCTTTTAATCATTATTCATTGGGCAACTGGTTCATCACTATATATCCTTCCATAAACACACAGTATTTTTATAAATGCAATTTTAATATTTTCAGTATTTCTAGTTTTTTTTTTATTAAGAAAAAATTTACAGTGTCAGGTAGCTACATTTTTCTGATTATAATAGTTTTATATAGAAATTCAAAGCTTTAAAACCATATTATTTAGTGCAGTAGTCTGAGATGTTGTCTCATCGTCAGATATGGTAATCTGCATCCATGTATCCACAAAGAGATGCTCTGGCACAAGGAGGTGATCTCTGTTCTTCATGTTTATTAGTATTTTTTTAAAAGTTTTCCAAGGATCACTATGTTCTTGTCTGAAGATATGTTGGCACCTGGTGATCCATAAGGCATGTAGTAGGCATGCCACTAGCCTGATAGTTGCATACTTTCCTTCTTTCATTGCTCGATCAATTGACAGGACATTGCCACAGCCAGAGGAAATGCTTGTGATAATTTTGTTTCTAGTGTATCTCAAGTATGAGCAAGCATAGAAGATGTGCTCCATCATTTCTTCATGTATATTACAAAGTTTACATATGGGACTTATTTGATGAAATCCTCTTTACATCACCAAAAAGTGACTGGTGGGCAAAGAGGACAAGTTAAACTTAATTATAAAATCAACCAGCTTTGGTCCTATCCACCAGTATCTTGACTTCCTGAGCACTTGTTTCACTGACAGTCTTAATCGGGTAGATATTGGGTTTTGATTTGGGAAAAGGAGTTTATACACTTCCCAGTATGATTGCTTTGTTTTCTCTATTTGCTCAGTAACTGAAAATAGATTCCCCAATTGATCTTGTAGCTCTTTGACTCATTTACTGGGTATGGATGGTGGCATATCTGTGGGCTCCACAGAGTCTTCACTCTGATCCTATTCTCTTTTATTGTGGATTTTTCTGAGCATTGAAAGTGCTCTTTGAACAAAAAACACCTTGATGGCATAGAGACCAAGTCCATTCAGGTCACATGGTCTCTGCACTTTATCCAGACTGATGGATACAGTTTTCCTCTTCCACATCATCTTGGTGCAGGCTGAATTTATAGCATCCTGAAATCCCTTGGTCAGTTTGAAGATGGGCAAGTAGTAATTTATACATGGAAACACCATCATATTTAACAATGCCACATTGCCTGGGAGTGAGAGGGAGATCATTGAGAGGGAGTTTGTTACCTTCTTGGTTTTGTCCAAAAGATCCTGCTGGATGGCCCTCCTCCTCGCTATTTTGGAGAGGGCCATCAGGAACCCAAGGAATTTGTGTATTTCCTGTATATCTTGATGGTACTATAATATCCCTACTGATTTTCCAGACCACAGATTTGTCTGGGTTGACAGCCAGATTGAATTTGCCAGCATACCTGTCCAGCAGTTGGTATAGCCATGGCAAGTATTTTTTCAGAAGGGAGGAAGATGGTAACATCATCCACATACGAAATGTTGTGAAATCTAATAAATTGTATCCAGTTGCAATGAAAAACTGGGGATCATGTGATGTTTTAAAAAGTTGTGTTAGTAGACATTATAAAATATCAGAAAGCAACGTTCACATCACATCATACCAATAATAAGCACGTTTACAAAATAAAAACTCTTTTTCTTTGTTTTTATATGATTCATGATAACTGTGTGTATCTCTATTTCATTGCTATTATTATAACTATTTTTAATTTAGTCTTTATTTACAGTAAATAAAAAGATTAATTTTGTTACTGTTTATCACAAATATATTAAAATTTATTAATTCTCTTTCTATTTTCATTTTCTTAAGACCAAGAACTACAAATTTAATTTGTGTCTTGAATTCTGTACTTATAGGTCGATATTTACATTTTTATAAGCAAAAACATCTTCACAGAAATTTTCTATTAGTCATTATAACTATACATCTATTAGCCTTTACGCTGATGCTGATTTATTTAAGTCGATATTAATTTTGTTATATGTCAGGAATTTTTAATAATAAAATGTGTTTTCCCATAGTTTAATCGTGGATTATTTTAGTATGTGTATATTTATATAAAGAACATGCTCGCTTTTATTTAGCTCAAATTTTAAAATAAATTAAAAAAAATTGATAGGGAATAATAGTAATTGTAAAGTCTATTATGTAGATATAGTGTATATTTCTAAATCAGTTTTTTTTTTTAAAAAACATCAGATGAACATATATAAAAATTTGTAAAAAATTTAAAGTATTAAGAAAGCGATAAACATTAAAATGAAACATAATACTGCCCCAATTTTGTCAAGCGTTATTAGCCGAGAGATCAGCGCAGCCGCCTTGCAAGCAAGAATTTGGTTGCAGACTGTTGTTGCGGGTTCGCCTCCCGGCCGATGCTATGACATATAAAAAAAAAAAAAAATAAATGCGTGTAAAATTTTTAACAACAATTACAAATCGCCTTTGTTTTAAGATATATTAATATTCTAATATCTCACTTGCGAATTAAAATTATTAATTTTATCCGGAGATGTACTTGGTTTAGTAATATATAAAAAATATCTGAATCTTTAGCCTTTAATTTTTTATTATATGTTTTAAATGATTCTATAAAATATTTTTTAATGCTGCTATATATATATATTTGTGCAATAATTAACTCATGAAAGACAGTTAATTGCTAGGAATGTTAACATTTTTTAAATAGTAGGCATGGTATAGACCCATTTTTTCCATTCCTGTGTGTGGTCTAATATATTTAAAACTACTTCTACATTTAAAAGTAACTTTATTACATCTTTCTGACAGATACATGCCAAACTTTTTTATAAATATTTTTTAGATAAACACTTGTTTTATAGAAAAGGTATGCTATTTTTAGAATTTATATTAAAATTATTTATTTATTTATCTATATTAGTATTTTTCAATCTTTTCACTTTACATTCACCATTTACTAATATTTTTTATAAAATTTTCCTTTAGATGTTTAATAATATAAAATAAAGTTGCTTTTAAAATAAATTAGAAATGTACAGGAATAATTAAATGTATTGGTCTACAGGGATTACATTATACAAACGTCCAAGTTAGCAAGAATATACTAAGTTGTTTGTAAAAAGATTTGAAATCTACAAAAAGGAGAAATATTTAAATGTGTACACTCTTATAATAATATATTATTGGAATGAGTTCTTCCAAGTTTAAAATAAAAATAACCATTAGTTTTAATTAGAATAATACCCAAATCCTTAACTGTAAAAAAATTAATCATTTGTTCAAATCTTCACAGACCTTCTGAAAGAACATTGCAACTGATATGTAAACCATAAATTAAGAAACACAAATCTATATGTTTACTATAATAATGTTAGTGTTTTTTTTATATGAAATATTTGAGATATTGAAACTGGAATGGATTATTGTAATTATTATAACAACAATATAAGTAAATATAATTATTATTAAAAAATAGAATTTAATAATATGTATTTCCAGATCAATAAAGTAATAAAGAACTTGAAAATTTAAAATTTAAAGATTAAAAATGTAAATATAGGGGATTTGAATTCAGACTTTCAAGCTTCCTTCAACTATCCATGTTATCTCATACCACTGATACACATGACCACACAATTTACAAAAGATAAATAATCACCAATAAATGTATTTCGTGCTGAACCAGCACTCATCAAATGGTCCAGATTATCATCTCCCATATATATATATATCATTATCAACCATTATCAATCCACTGCAGGATGAAGGTCTCTCCAAGTTTAATCCATCTTCTCCGATCTTCAGCTTCTCTTCTCCACATCACCCCTGCACACTTTCTTATTTCATCCATCCATCTCACACATGGTCTCTTTCTGGGTCTTTTACAATCTCTTGGAATCCAGTTTAAAATTTCAATTGTCCATCTATTATCATCTCTTCTAGCAATATGACCAGCCCAACTCCACTTCAATCTTTTAATTTTTTCAATGAGGTCAGTAACACCTGTTTGTTCTCTTACCCATACATTGCGTTTTCGATCTCTTCTTGTTACTCCCAACATACATCTCTCCATACTTCTTTGAGTGGTCTGAAGTCTCTGTATTGATCTTCTATTAAGTGTCCAAGTCTCAGATCCATAAGTAAGAACTGGTAAAACACATTTGTTAAAAACCTTCCTTTTCAAACAAATAGGCATATTTCCTTTTAGTATCAAGTTATTTCTACCAAAAGCACTCCAACCAAGTTTAATTCTATGATTAATTTCTTCCATTATGTTTCCATCTGTATTAATAATCTGACCAAGGTATTTGTAACTCTTAACTTCTTCTAATTCATCATAATCAATCTTTATTTTTATATTTTGAGCAAATTGATTAAACATTACTTTAGTCTTTTTAACATTTATCTTTAGTCCTACTTTCATCTGATAATTCCTGCAACATTTCCTGCAGCTCTGAAGCATTATTTGCAAAAACAACTACATCATCTGCAAAATCTAAATGACTTAAATAATCTCCATTTACTTTCACTCCTTTAGTTTCCCATTTTAATCCACAAAATACTTCTTGCAGCACTGCTGTAAAAAGTTTTGGAGATAGGGAGTCACCTTGTCTTACACCTTTCCCAATGTTGACTTTCCCAGTATCATTATGTAATCTAATTGTTGCTGTTGCATTTTTATAAATATTCTTCAAAATATGACAATATCCTGAATCTATACCTTGATGATCCAATGCTTTAATCACTGAAGAAATGTTTATAGAATCAAATGCCTTTTCATAATCTACAAATCCAAAACATAATGACAACTCATATTCATTTGTCCTTTCTATAACTTCTCTCAACACTTGGATATGATCTACTGTACTAAAACCACTTTTAAATCCAGCTTGTTCTCTTGGTTGGTGGAAATCCAATGTTCTCTGTAGACGAGTTGTAATTAACTTGGTAAAAATTTTATATAAAACTGATAAAAGGCTGATAAGTCTGTAATTTCTAATATCTTCTTTATCACCTTTTTAAAATATTAATATTATTACTGCATTCTTCCAATCATCCGATACATCTTTTATCATTTAGACATTTGGTATATAACTTTGCTAAAATTTTTTCTATTTCTTCACCTGCTTCTTTTAATATATCAATTATAATTCCATCATTACCTGGAGCCTTTCCCTTCTTCATACATTTAATTGCATGTCTCACTTCTTCATTTAAAATTCTGGGCAATTCAGAAGATGTAATAAATATAGGACGTACTTGTTCTTTATTACTATATAATTCTTGATAAAAATCTTCTACCAATTTCATGATGTCATCTCTCGTTTTAGTAACAATTCCATCTTGTTTTCTTATTGCAGATATAAATTTCCTACCAATACCAAAATGTTGTTTTACATTCTTAAGACTTTTATTTTCTTCTACAGCTTTCCTTGCTAGTTCACAATTATACTTTCTTATATCATTTTCAACTCTTTTCCGCACCATTTTACAAAATTTGAGATATTCAATTCTTTTTAATGTATCATTTTTGTATATCTTCATATTCCTTCTTTTCTTCATAAATTCTCTAGTCTCAGTAGAAATTTTATTGGTCAATTGCTACTTTTTTCTACCAGCTATTTTTGTTGAAGTTTTTAGAAGTGTATCAGTTATTTTCATATTAATTTCATTCAAATCTGAATCATGCTCAAAATCTACTAATACTTGAAACCGATTTGTAAGTTCTAATTTAAATTCATTAGAATGTTTCTGAAGATTAGGAATATCATGTTGTTTTTCTTAATAATTTTTGTCTCTCTAGTTTCACATTAATTGATGATCACTTCCTGTGTTAAATTTATTAAGAACATTACAATCTTGAAATATGTATTTCCTATTAGTCAAAATATAATCCAATTCTGCTGTACCTTCATTTGGATGCTTCCATGTCCATTTCCTTTTAACATTTTTCTCAAAAAAAGAATTCATAATATAAAGTTTTTCTTTTTCTGCAAACTCCACAAGTCTATGTCCTCTCTCATTTTTATTACCATAACCAAAATTACGTACAGCACTTTCATCTTTCATTTGTTTACCAATTCTAGCATTAAAGTCTTCCATAACGATTTTAAAATGTTGTTTACTCTGATCAAAAGCCTTTTGTACATCCATATAAAAATCTTCTACTACTTCATCACTATGAGAACTTGTTAGGGCATAAACCTGAATTATCTGCATTTGATATCTGCTATTAAGTTGTATAACTAATCTTGCCACTCTGTTTTATACACCATCAATCTCCACAATATTGTTCTTCCACTTTTTATTTATAATGAATCCTACTCCACTTGTATTTCCAATATTTGTGCCTTTATAATAGAGTATATGTCCACTTTTTAAATCAATTGTCTCTTCACCTTTTCTTCTAATTTCACAAAGTCCAATAATGTCCCATTTAATATAAGAGAGTTCTTCTTCTAATTCTTGCAATCTTCCTTCACTTGAAAGTGATCTCCAGTTGTAAGTACCTAAATAAAAAGTCATCATCAAATGGCAGCCTGGGTCCACAATCAGGGGATTCTTAGCACCCTCCGCCTTCAGCCACCAACTGCTGCCTTGGTTGGTGACTTTACAACCTCCTGGAAATAAGAGCCATGCTTTATTTTTGTCTGTCATAATTGTATATATGTATTGGAAAAATATTTATCATTTACACAAACATTCATTCTGCCTTATCAGGCACTGAGAAGAAAGACCATGGTGTTTCTTGATCTTAAACTCAGAGGTAAAAAGCCAATAAACTCACCACGCTGGCTAATGTGTGTTGGTGAGCAGCCCATCCATGTTCATATACTATATGAATAATCACATAGTATTAACAGCTGCAATGACAAGAACGTATAGAGTGGACATTAGGAATTTGCCCTGCTCGGTTCCTTTAAGGTCTCCAAGAGGAATCAAAGGGTCTCCTTTCAGTTAATAGCAAACTCCTTTCTGCAGCCATATATCATGGGCATGGCCTGGGATTTCCATCATCAGATTTTCAATGGTATAGATGGCTGAAGAGTTGGAGGTTGGATTAGATTGAGGCCTGTCCATTAACCTCTTTTTTATTGATTATTTTATTGGCCGAGTGAGGTAAAAGTCTAAACTTTTAATTGGTCAATTCACAAACTCAAGTGTCAAAATATATTTATCTTTTAATATTATATTCACTTTAGTTTCGTTTGTAAAAAGTATATTAATAATTTGTCAGGGTATGAAAGTGAACGAAAGTTTTTTCAAAAATAAATTTTTATTTATAATTATAAAAATATTCGATAGCGGAAAATCTAAAATGAATGTTACTCACCAACCAAAATGTTTTGTGATGTCAGTGATTTCTTTGCCAATTTTACGTTGCAGATAAAGTAAATAATTTTTGTTAAAGTCTTAACTATTTTTTTAAAATAATTTTATTTTTAGCATATTTTATCAAAATAATTTATAATTTGTCAAAAAATACTTTTAAAATTGTCTAAAACATTCATTTATCATTTTCGAAATGAAACAAAAGAAATCGTAAGTCTTCAGTTATTGACAACCATTTTCTTTGTTGTCAAAATTTAACAGCCAATAAGATTCAAGAAAAGACAGCCTACTTCTTTTGTTAGACTTTTGATGTCAGTTTTATTGATTTTTTACTTGTAAAATAATTAACTATTTTTTTAAAATAATTTTATTTTTAGCATGTTTTATCAAAATAATTTATAATTTGTCAAAAAATACTTTTAAAATTGTCTAAAACATTCATTTATCATTTTCGAAATGAAACAAAAGAAATCATAAGTCTTCAGTTATTGACAACCATTTTCTTTGTTGTCAAAATTTAACAGCCAATAAGATTCAAGAAAAGACAGCCTACTTCTTTTGTTAGACTTTTGATGTCAGTTTTATTGATTTTTTACTTGTAAAATAATTCAAGAGAGGGCAACAGCATCTTACGGAACTTTTTATAATTTTTCAAATGACGGTAAAATCTTAACTGTAGCATTAAAAGTGACGGGATTTGAACAGTCGGAAGTCGACACCAAATCGTCACGTTTTTAGCCATGACTAGCAAAAAGGCAGTTAATACATCTTTTTTTACATATATATTGCATTATATAATCTATATTTACTTACTTTTTTCTCTCCAACCTTTCACCTTTTTTTTACATACACATTTCTTTATATAAAATAAAAAATACCAATAATTTTCTTTCTTTTTTTCCTTTTTATACTCTTAAATAATTACTTTAAAACAATATCTTTTTTATACCATTTTTAAATTTGTTTTTATTTTATTTTAATCTTCTTTTATATAATTCATCCTATTTTAGACCGGTTCTTTTTCTCTATATATACATTTTATTTTATCATTCTTTCTTTATATAATTTTACTTTTTCTAACATTCTTGTCTTAAGGTTTGTTCTTTTTTATATATATAAACATTCTTCTATCATTTTTTTATTTATATAATTTTATTTTTTCTAACATAGAGTGATAAAAGAAAGTTTATATATGAAGAGAGAAAAACCCGTATTAAATAGGATGAATTATATAAAAGATAGATTAAAATAAAAATAAATTAAAAAAATGGTATAAAAAGGGTGTTGTTTTGAAGTAATTGGTTAAGAGTATAAAAAGGAAAAAAAAAAAAGAAATTTATTGGTATTTTAAAGAAATGTCTGTATGTAAAAAAAGAAAAAAGTTTGGAAAGAAAAAAAAAGCAAGTAAATGTAGATTATATAATGTAATATATATATATATAAAGATGTATTGATAAGTGAAAAGGAAATTTTTTTTTATGATTTGGGTACATATATTTTTATATATTAATTTATTTGTAATAATAATGATATAAATATGTAATTTTTTAGCTTCTAGGAAAAAGTGGTCTTTTAAAACATTGGATGTTTAAAGATGTGAATATGTATATATGGTTGATGAGAAGAAATAAATTTTTTAAAAGAAAAGAAGAAGAGTCTATAATTTGATTAGATTCCATGAAAAAAACATTAAAGTTTTAGAATCAAGGTTGGTGGCCTAGAGGTTAGCATAGCTGCCTTCTAAGCAGCTGTCTTGGGTTCGCTTCCTGGTCAATGCTTTGACATTTAAAAAAAAGTTTTAGAAGTAAATTTTTAATATTTTCATCTGAATATCTTTGCAATCTTGTAGTCTTATACATATGGAATTTACAACTTTCCCTCAAACTATGGATAAATAATAATCATACATCAGAAAACAATAAAGAATAAAATAGTCCCCTTATCTTTGAGCTTTCGAGGTTTATAAACTTTCATTTACTGATATTTCTGAAATAAAAAATAAAAACTATATATTATTCTGATTTAAATAAAGAATAAATCATATTCATTAAGTTATAGATAAACTGATATTTCATCAATATTATAGAGTTTTTTAAAAAGAATACTCCATCTTTATCCCCTATCTACTTAATTTTAATTTTATAATGATTTATGCTGAACTTAAATCAGATTAATATACAATTTTTATTTTTTATTTGCAACAACCTTAATAAATATAAGCTTATAACTATAACAAACTTAAAATTAAATGATCCCTTTTATTTTTTGTTTATTGATTCATAAGTATTATTTATACATAATTTGTGGGAAAGTTGGTTATTTCCATTTAATTTTGACTTTCATTAAGCTATATATATATATATCATATTATTATTACTATTTGCGGGATATTCTGTGTAGTGAAAAAGCTAAATGCTGATGTTTCAGTACAATATCAAGTACCTTCCTCAGAGCGTCCTCTTTCTCAAATCATAAGAATTCTTATGATTTGAGAAAGAGGACGCTCTGAGGAAGGTACTTGATATTGTACTGAAATGTCAGCATTTAGCTTTTTCACTACACGGAATATCCCGCAAATAGTAATAATAATATGACATCTTTTATCCGTGAAAACATTAGAATTAATATATATATATATATATATAATCCAAATTACCCCAAATTCACAACTCAAACAGACTAGTTAAAAAAATATAAATTCTAAAACACAACCATTGGTTTTACTGTTCATAGTCTTCTTTATATTTTACAATTGAGAAGTCTGCTTGTATCAGTAAAATTATTGGTTGTGCTTTAGTTTATATTTTTTCAGTCAGTATGGTTAAAATGTGATTTTTGGTTAATTTTGATTATTTTATTGACTAGTTTACTTTAGGTTTTTAATGTTCATATATATTAATTCTAATATTCTCACAGATAAATGAATTCATAATATTGTTTCTGGGAGCTTCCATGTAATAAAAATATATAATAACTAAATAGCTGACATTTCAGTATAATAACAAGTATTTTCCTCAGAACTTCTTCTTTCTTAAATCATAAGAATGTGTGTGATGAGATTTAAAATCGTTATTTTTTTAAAAATTATTTTGTCCTCATTCTTAAATTTTATTGGTTGAGAAGTTTTAAAAAATACTACTATATATATATATGTGTGTGTGTGTCTACACACACACACACACAACCAAAAAGTTGGAATTATTCAGAATAAATAATAATAAATACCAATTCACTAACATAAATTATAACAATAATATACTTCATTTTCAATAATTCTATCATATTAAATAGCAAGCAAAGTTTAAAATTAAAAATCTCATTTTAATTTTACTTTTTACAATTTATATCTGTAAGTGAAATATAAAAATTAATTCACGAACAACAAACATCAAACTTAAAAAAAAAAGGATATGAAATTTGTTTTAAAACAATGTATATACCACATTATGAAATGTTATTTTCTGTAGGAATACTTGAATACAGGAAATGTATTGCAAATCTAATAAATGCAATTAAAGCATTAAATTTGATTTACAAAAATAAAGATAATTTATATTTACATTAATTTTTAGATTCAATATTGTTGGAAAAGTAATAAAATTGACACTAAAATAATTGTGAAACGATTAAATATTGTAGGTTTTATTACCCTAATTCAAATGTACCTACTATATATAAAATTGACTGGTTTCAGCCTGTTTTTATTGGGAAATAATATATAATGCAAATATAAATCAAACCAAGTGTTTAATATTGAAATATATGCTAAAGATTTATTGTTGGTTACAAGGGAAAATAAATTTTATTTGTATTAAATAAGTTGAATGAAAATTAGATGCCTATTAAAGATCAAGAATATTATTTATAAAGTAATAAATTCCAGAATGTATTCCATAAAAATAATTTACAATTCAAACTAATAATTGGCTAATGAAAAATGAATGAAAAATTATACTGTATACATTTAAATACATTTTCTTTCTCTGTACATATTGTATTATGGTTATAATTCAGTTTTAATTAATGTTTTATATAAAAAAGTTAGATGTTGTTATGTATACATAATTATGTAGTATACATTTAAATAGTTTTTTTATTCTCTGTATTATCAAACCCCTCATGTGGTCTATAAAATAGCATGCCCTCAATTAGGCTGCCAGGCATCTTACTATGGTGAGACTCGGGCTAACATCAACACAAGAATTTATCAACACAGGTATGCATATAACAAGGTTAAAAATAAAAATGAAGGAATATCAATCTTCTGGGACCACCAAGCAGCTACAGGCCATGTGTTTGAACCCAGTTCTTTCTAAATAATTTGCACAAAGAAGAATGATGCCAAAAGAAAGGTCAAAGAAGCTTTTTACATAGCAAATGATCTCAGTGCCATTAATAGAAGAGAGACATGCTTTGCTCTCCAAACAATGGACTAACTAATTAAATATTCAAGCTCATTTGCATATGTGTACAGTAAATTACATCAGTCTTCATTTGTAAAGCTATGAGTATGAGATTAGAATACTAAATCTCGAAAGTGCTAAGCAGGCATATTAAACATTATAGTATAATTACAGCTTCACTAACGCATGCGAAAAAATCACATATGTATAATTCCATTCTAATTAATTTTTTATATAAAAAAATATAGATGCATTATATTTGCTGAAAAAAAGCTGTTCTGTATTGTTTTTATTATTATATATAATTATTGCTGTTATATAAAAATATTTTATGTTAAGTGATTTATTTAAATTCAGACTTTCTAGGTTTACTTTAATAAACCTGCAAAGTAATATTCATTTTCAATATTAATGCTAATCTATTAACAAAAGTGATCCACTTATATCTAACTTCTGCATTGTTATATGATAGTAAATCAATCATTAATATTTAATGTGAACAACTAATATACTATTTTCACCATTTGAATATCAATGAAAGCTTTATTATCTCTATATAAACACATAAACATTAAAAGTATAAAGCTAAACTAGTCAATAAATAATGAAAATTATCCTAAACCCACAACTCAACTAGACTAGCCAAAAAAATAAACTCTAAAGCATGGCCAATGGTTTCGCTGCTACACACACACTTCTCAAGTGTAAAGAACAATTGTAAAGAACATAGAAGCTAGATAAAAGAAAATGTTTTTGTCTGATTAGTAGATTGGCATCGAGACTAGAGAAAATGCTATTTGCAAGTTTATTGAAATAAGCCCAAACAAACTAACTTGAAAATTATTTTATGCTGTGCACATTCAGAATTTATTATCGCATAAATATTATTATATATTTTAGATGTTTCATAGCTTATAAACAAGGAAAAACTCTCCATACAGTAGTGCCACCCTGTGCCAATTATGTGCTAGTATAAGAGATGGTGATCATGTGATGTTTAATAGCTGTTCTATGGTACAATGTTACTAAAATCATTACTGTTTGCATATCAGTAGTGTTATATGTATTTCAATTTCTGTATACTTTAAAGTACTTTTAAAATGACTCCAAATATAAAAAGATTATAAAATAATAGCAAAATTTTGGTGCAAAGTTTGATAAATGTAGTAGTATATATAGGGAGAAGTTTGTGCTTGTAGATAATCATGTGTGTAGAAATACAAATACACTTTAAAGAAAAGAATATACAAGCATTAATTGTTATATAAGAAGTAATAAAATAATAGAAACTGAACTGAATAATCTAAATCAGCCTTTGAATGCCAGGATATTAAATGCATTTTTATTTTATAAAGCATATGCATAAAGTATTTGCAATTTGAAAATAATTTGAAAAATAAGAATGAAACAAGCCTGTTTTATAAATCTTTTACATAATTTTATATAAACATTTGAACTATGCAAACTTATGTACATTTTGGAAGATTGGCATTAATCTTGCATAATGCTGTTAAAAGTTCCATTGAAAGTGAGATATTAAATGTTCTTAGGAAAAATTTAATTTTACTGCTACTTCAGGTTATTCAATTCACGTTTCATTAGTATTTAGTCTGGATGATTCTGATTTTTTATTTATTACATATACTTTTTGTGTTTTAGATGAGTGTCTGCTAAGCATGTATGGCATGTACTTTCCTGCATGAAGTTTTCATGAAGATGAAAAAATAAAAAGTGGTAACTGAATGCATTTATCAATTAGTGAGAATCTCCCCTCCATATATGAATGTAAGTCATAGTTATAGAGGGCAGATATGCTATTGTTGTGTCATATTAGTTCTACTGATAACAGGATGTAACCATTTAATAGCACATTATAATTAATAATGATATCTTGTTGCCTTGATTTATTCTATATTATTATACAGTATTTGTAATTACATTGAAAAATCAGAAAGAAATTCTTGCATAATTAGGAAATGTGTGAATATCTCCGCACTCTCACCAAAGTTATATAAATACATATAAGACTTTAACCTTAATACTATGTGCCTTTTGAGTGATGTGATGTACTGTGGCTTCTCCTTAAACAGAGTCAGGAATATATCAGCAATTATACCCAGAGAAACCTGTTAGCCACTTTATTTTCCATTCCCCACTCTATGTTTTCCCATATTCTGCTCCATCCCATTTCCACAACATAATCTTTGCTTAATTTTACGACGAGAGCGACCTCTACAAATCTTAAGATAAGATTACGACTTTATAAAGATAAGAGCGGCGTCTTATTTTCAACCTACTTTCTAATTATATAGGCAAATCTACTACTTACAAATGCGTGGCAAACGATATTAACCAGATTCAGTTTTATATTGTAACTATGGAAATATTACAAATAATAAATAAATAGAATTCAATATTTTTGATGCAATTATTCACATTTTAGATAGTTTTGTAAATTAGATTTTTTTTTATTAATTTAAAAACAATATTTGTAAACTAAATATATTTTCTATAAATATAGGTTTTTTAAATATTAACGTTTAAATCTAATGTATAGATATATAATCTAGATTTGAACATTAATCATAATTTACACATTCTAGTTTATTTATTTTTTGTGCCAACCTGGCAAAGTAAATTATACTATTACTTTTTCACTCTCATTTTTGTTATTTTAAACAAATCGTGTATTCATTATTTTTTCTACTTGTTGTGAATAGTTTAAATTAAATAGATGACAATCTTGTTAAGCGTTATTAACGTAATATTGGCTGTCATTTAAAATGAAGATTTATAGAAACAAATTTATAACACAAAAATAAGTACGTTTATTACAATTTTTAAATGCAATTATGTAACTATAATTGTTTAAAAAGTTGGAAAACGAGTTACAAGTTTTAAGAATACGAGATAAAAGAATACACTTCTTATTTTAATAAAAAGAATTCGCGTTTCAGTAGAACTGAAAAGCTTATCTAATTTTTATAATCAGTATTCGGAATATACGTATATTTACTTATATATCATTCTATCCAACTTTTATTTATTTATTGTATATATGTGCACGAAAAATGAGCTGAATTGAGCCAAGCGTTGGTGGCCTAGTGGTCAACGCTTTGACATATGACAAAAAAAAAAAAGAAAAAGAAATAAATTTAATTATCTTAAATAATTAGATCTTTTTGATCTCTCTATAAAATTAACAGTTTTAAAAATAATTTTTAATTTTTGCAAATAAAATGAAAACATGCTAAGAGGCTAATAAATATATATGATAATTAATAAATTTTGTTAGATGCTTAAAGAAGGATTTTTTTTATATCTTTGCATTAACCGTTTTAAGTAACAATAATCAAATGGTTTATTGCTCGTGAGGTTATAAAAATTTTAAGCAACAAAAGTATGAGAATTGGATTTTGATTCATGAAACTTAGTTCCAGAAACTACCATGTTAACACTGATCCAAATGACACAAAATTAAAATGAAGCATTTAAAATCCGGCCACTTATGATAATACTAATTATCTAGTTTTTTTTTTATATTAAAAATGAGTCCTAAATATATTTAACATAAACATATTAATACAGAGTTCTGAATGATTGAATGTAATGTCAGTTATTGAAACATAAGGCCCCCAGCTCCAGTACTTCGAATAGCTGAACTTATGAATTCCTGACTAATAAAGCCATCTGATTATTGTTATTATTTCAATTCATTCACATAAAACGTCATAAATATAGTAAAGTAAGACAGTAGTTATTAAAAAAATAGTAGGCAGAAAACTTCATAGATGTTAATTTACCTAGATTCAATTTTTTACAATCAAATGAAGGAATATATCAATGTATAATAATTTTCAGTTCATTAATAAAACAATAACTAAATGATAAATTAGCAACCATTTGAACATAATATTACATGACAGAGATAAAAGACTTTTGCTATAATAAACAAATTGTCTGAAGATCCATTGAGATACAAACATATCTGGAAAATTTCTAATCACCTTAGATGTGAAACTGATTTTGTATTTGTAGAATAAATATATAAAAGAAAGTCTTAAACTACTTATTCTTAGAAAATTGTGAATTCACACCCCAAGATGGTCTAGATAAATACAAGCTTAAGACTAAAAGAATTATAACACAAAGCTAACTAATTAAATGAAATGGAGTAAAGCTTAAATCTGTACTTATAGCACTAGTTTTGAGAAATACAGGAGAAAAACATCAAATAAATCACTGCAGATATAAATTTAAATTGAAATGCAACAAACTATTTAGCTACAAAATTGCTAAGAAATCTTTAGATAAAAGAAATAAAAAGTAAGAAAACTTTAGATAACAGCAGGTATTTTGAGGAAAATATATAAATCATAGCACTAAAAGAAGTTACTCTTAAAAAAGGAAAAAAAAAAGACTTAAATTGAGATTGGGAAAGACTATAAATTAAATAGAAAAAAAGGAAAGGAAAATATCATGAAACTGAAGAACTATGAAATGAAAACAGAAAATATCTAATACATCAGAAAATTAAAAAAATTCATTGGCAGCAAAAATAAAAATGGCAAAATTACTTTATAAATAAAATGCAGAGATGAAGGAATAACAATTAGATTTTTTTATATTACAATTGGAGTCATTGAATAAAAAGAGATTGTGAGGATGATGATCCAAAATTTCAAGGTAAAAAGTTGATTGTACTCACAGAAAGGTTGCAGAAATTGATGTCATATCTGCTGAAATATGAAAAAAAGATAGGAAATTTCCTCATAATCACCTATATAATTTTATTACATATATGTTTGAAATAGCAGATTATTCAGAAGAATTTGAATATCCTTTTATATTAATACCAAAGAAATTTCTTGGTTATCAATGTAAAATTTTTAGAATACTAACTTTAATACACCATGCAACAAAAATCCTTTTTTGCATTGTTAAAAAAGAGATTAGAGAGGGGTGTCAAACAATATCTTGATATATATCACTTTGGATTTGGGAAAAAATGTCTATAAGAGCATATAGCCATTGACAGTAGAAACAATACTAATGTAAATAGATCTGATATTTTTTAATTGACTATGAGAAATCTTTTGGCAGAGTGATTTTGCATAAAGTGTCCCAATTTTCAAACAAAAGACAGCTTAGATCACATTTTTTACACCATTTTAAACCTATACAGAAAGCAAAAAAGCAAAAAAAAAAAAAAAAGAATTTAACCAAAGAAGCTAACATTGATAGATAAGTTAGAGAAAGTTTGTTATTGTATTTTAATTTATTTAATTAATATAGTTTCAGAACAGATAATAGAAAGAGCTTTGAGTCACACAAAAATTTGAGATAAAAATGGGAGAATAAATCTACTGAACAATTAAATCTACAAAAGATTAGGTAATATTGACAGGAAATCCAAAAATGTGGGTCAAAATGTTTGAAAATAACAGAATTGTCATTCAATGGCATGAAGAGTATGTTATTCAGAATTTATAAATATTTTTATTTTCAGATAAGAAATAAATTAGTGGAATAAGTAGACTATTTTGAATATTTAAGTAAAAAGTATTGACAATAAGAACTGTAAATAAGAAATAAATGGAATAATAGCTATGAAAAAATACTTTTGTTCTCTCTTGATATATTGTCACTTTTGAAATATAACCTATGATGTCCTATGTTTGGGAAATTGTTCTAAATATAGCAGAGATTGAATTTTTTTAGTTAATTATACTGAGACAAATATAGTGCTGAAAAAAATTGGGAACCATAAGATGAATAGAGAGAAGGAATATGACAAAATTATGTGACAGTTAAGAAATATAACATTTCTCAGCTTTTAAATTACAACCAGATAGTTACAAATTGTATGGGTAATACATTGAAACACTCCAAATTATCTCAAAGATATAAGAGAAGTTACGTTTCTTCAATTATGAGGGAGATCTCATTTTATTTTCATACTTCATTTTTGTAGTGACACAACTACAGGGAAATTAAAACCACTGTAGAAAATTGTAGAT
Organism: Epiperipatus broadwayi; assembly: GCA_028023455.1. NCBI lineage: Eukaryota > Metazoa > Onychophora > Udeonychophora > Euonychophora > Peripatidae > Epiperipatus > Epiperipatus broadwayi. The sequence goes on along the minus strand of JAQFVV010012403.1, from coordinate 14,627,410 downwards.
TATAAAGAACATTCATTAGAAGTTTTAACTAGTTTTTGGATGGAAGAACTAATGATGATGATGAAATGGCATTAGAACTCGGAGGTCATGTGACATTTAAGACCAAATTGACAGAAACAACTGTAATCTCAGAATCTTTACTATTTAAATCTATTATACTGCCATTTTTCTAAACCAAACGTAGTATTTTATTATGTTAAAGATTAGCAGATTATCACCAAGGATTAATTTATTATATAGTCATTTGCTCAGAAAATTAAAAAGGGCAGACTGAGTATAACAGATCCAATAAACTAATCAAACATTTTTTTTGACAACGATAATCATATAGCCTAGTTTGGTGCGATGCTGTATTACTAACCTGTATTAATAGCCGTCATTGTTCTGAATACTTACATATTAACGACACACATACTTACTTTCTTAATGCCTTAATAATAATTTGGTTTAATGTGAAAGTTAGTCAAAGACAATCTTATATATATATTATGGTGCCTTAAAGTGAAATATATATCATTAAATAATTAAGTCTACTCTTAGTTTAATAATTAATTAAAAAGGCTGTTTTGTGTAATGTTTTCTTATTTGGACATTTCAGTATTGTGCCTTTCTCTTTTTTCTAGACTTAAAAGTGACAGGATTTCAATTGTAGCCAAGTTCAGATTAATAGATAATTATTTCATTTATGTTACATTGTGAAGTGTCTTTGGTATGTTTCTCCAGCTTGTCTATCAACATGTTTCACTAAGACTGTTATTGTCTGCTTACTGATCAAGTCTTTAAGATGAGAAGTAGAAGGGGGGTTTAGACAGAAACTACTTCGTCCCTTGCATTTCAAATGCCAACCGATGTTGCAGGATATAGCAAAAGGAGTTTTTTTTAAACAAGATGGCTGATTGTTTTTTTACATTAAACATTTTTACTAATTATTTTAACATATATTTTTATTTTACCACCATCAGTATTTTTATTAAATAAGAATAAATTTATTATTATAAAAATATTTATAATTTCACAGATGTAAACTATCATGAAAGAAAATAAACAAATTAAAAATACGTATATAATAAAATAGAAAAATTAGTTTACAGTATTTATTTTAAAAGTGTAACAAAAAATGAATAGATGTAATACCCACTATATATAGAAATAATTAAATCAATGTGTGCATATATATATAGGTACACACATAAGCAATCAGAAGTGCGGAAAATAAATAAACTGTGTTTTGGGATTTTTAAAGTACGCTTCTCAAGCTTTTAGAAATATTTCATAGCAGTAATATTAAATACAAGTCGCACTTCGACGTGTACTTTTTTTATTAGAATACTAAACATTATAGATTCATCATTTGTTAGCAATAACAGCAACGACATCAAAAAGCCTTTTAAGTTGAAGAGATAAAAAGCATTTCTGTACTTAAAATAATGAACTTTTATATTTAAAATTTATAACTTGCTATAAAAAAAAAAAAAAAATTCCACCATTGCGTGGTCGTGCAAACACCTATTTCAGAATTTGTTAACTTGAAAATTTTAAAACAATTTCATGTGTAATTAAATTTAAAAGCAATATAAACTGCGGATAGTTTTAAGTTACCTAATTGGATTGTTAATTGAAACTGTAAATATATATTACATCAAGTAAATATTTTTTCATTTCACATACATAAGGACATATATAATATTAGAGTATTACTTCACTGATAGATATGTAAACTCTTAGAGAGATAAACCTCCAAAGTGCTAACTATATAAATTCAGTGCCAGACGTAAAATTCTCCATACAGTAGCGCCACTCAGTGCAATCCAGAGTAATCAATGGATGCAGGAAGGTTTGTGGATAAAATCCCTATTTAGTGCCTACTCATCCAATATCCCCAGACTAGTTTCTAGCTTGTGGCTTTTATCAGTGAGGAGCCTTGGGTCTGAGAGCACTACACCTAGATCTTAGGATCTAATGCAACCCTTTATCAGTTATCTTTTACTTATTAGATAACTATAAAACTTTGAGTCCAACCTGAAAACACAATGTTTTCAATTCAATTTTGCCTCTGTGTAAACAGCTTGTGTAAATATAAAGAATGATGACGCCACTAATGTTCAAGGTTTTCTATGCTTTGATAAAAATGAATCAATTTTCATATTGTTACTTAAGATCTTACACACATATGTAAATCAGACAATTGGTAAGGGTGCATTAAAATGTTTGATATTTAGTAGTTTGCAAGGATTTTAATGTTCATCATAATGTGTCTTAAGTCAGCACATTAATTTGTATATTATATTTTATTTTCAGATGTTTTCTCCATTGTAATTTTGAAATATTTTATTTTTTACTTTCAGTCTATAATTTTTAATTGTTTTGTTCTAGACATGAATTCAGTAAACGAAACAAGTCTTTAAAAAAATAAAACCTTAAGCCTTTAACAGATTGATATTTTTTTTAGTTAGTCCTAGTTTTTAGCAATGTCTAACATTTGATGTAATATAAGACCTTCATTCTATATTAGGATTCAATAAATTGGGTTTGATGTTTTAGAAATATAAGTTTGCAAACAATTCCAAAAAAATATATTTAAAGCTCTCAAATGTTGAAATAATAATGATGAACATTGAATGTTGTGAAAAAAAAGCAACTAAGCTAGTGACTAGAAAATTAACAAAATTTTTGTTGAATAAAATTTATTTTGAAAGAGGGAATGAATAAATGTGAAACTGTCAAATCATTTTATAAATTTTAAAGTTGCATTTAGAATTTTAAAATATCATAAAAGTCATTATTAATCTGTTTCAAAGAGCATGCAATGTTACAGGTCATCGTTTTCTTTGTTAACATTACAGTCAAATTTAATAACTTTTATTTTTAAACATAAAACATATATGTATAAATTCAAAGTGTAAATGTGTATCCTTTTAATTTTAAATAATTATTATACAATTATTATGTAAAAATAAATTAAACTAGGCAAAAATGAACTGTTTTGCTATTCCAAAAGTTTCAAAGTAATCTTACAACTGATTTTGAAATCAGAAACCATTAAACTGAAACCATTAAGTGTATGGAGGCTGGACCAAAATAATTTGACATTAGCGACTATGGGAAAGTACTGATCTTTACAAATTTTATTTTGAATTAATACATCAAAATTACATTAATTTCATTTTCTATCATGAAGTGAATATGAAAATCAAAAATATAACTTTAAATGACATCTAGATGGACAATTTAAAGGAATAAAGACTGCAAGTTCCTTTTCTACAACAAATATTCCCATGATTCTATGAACTTCAAAATCAACAGATTAAATTTCTTGCCGTAGTGGGGTATCAGAATTTGGAGCACAATTTCCTGGGATTGGTTCCAGATCTGGCACTTCTGAATTCAAATTTTTATAAACTTTTAGCAATAAAACCAAAGATTTATTTATTTTGCAAATAAATAAAAACAATTTGTAAACTGAAATAAACTGAAACAAATTGTAAATAAAAGGCTGGAATGAATAAACAATAATTACTGCAAGATATAATACTTTTCATATATATCTTGGCAAAACATAACTTTAAATCAACCAAATTGTTTAAGAGATTAAAAGGAACTTATAATTTAAAAAAATCAATGAAATGTCTAAACAGTGGCTTTGAAAGCTCTTAGTAGCAGGCATTTTTAGTTTTTCCAGTCTTTTACATCAACACAGATTTACTTAGTTAATTTGTTCTAAAAAATTATATAAAGTCAATGAAAATAATATCTATATCTTTAAAAATAAAAATTTAATAAAGTTATAAAAATATTTATTATTTAATTTCATATGACACCCAAAAGACAATGCAGGGCAAGCACATTAATATCTTCTCACATTATGATTGGGTTATACCTTATTTATTTTTATTGGTTGAAAATAATATTTTTTTCTTTGAAATTTTTTTTTATCTTCAATAACTCATGACATCTAGTTATTATAGTTAGAATTAATAATTTATAAAAATTCGTATTTTAATTAGAATTTCTACCAACTAGAAGTTGACAGTGAATTTAAGCCAATAAGATGTGACTTTGTACCAATACACATGCAAACATGATTAACAGTAAAAAAGTTAAAATAAGAAGGAATTAATTTTTTCTTGTAAATTTAAATGTAAGCTTATTCAAATAAAGTTACCTGGACATTTCAGTTAATCCAAAAGTCGCTCTTATTACCATTACATTTGTAGAAGATCTTAGATGCAAAATGAAAATGAATTCATTTTAATATGAGCATAGTTATCTTTGTATATTAAGAGACACATTTATATAATCAATGCTTTAGAGATTTAGCCCTCCAAAGTGTTTATAAAAGATTTACAAATTTTAAACCAAATTGCTCTATGAAATTTGTAATGAAAGAATGATTCAAAAATAAAATTTTTGTTATTGAAGCTTAGCTTGTTATTTTTGGTACCAATACATCATACAACTTTCCAAGAAACTAACAATGTTTATAAATTTTAAAATAATATTAAAAAACATACATTGTAAACAACAGTTCTCAACATTTACATGGATAAGTTTAAAATAACTAATAGTGAGCATCACATCAAAACAAAAATAAACATATGTTTACTTTTAATGAATTAATGCTTAATGTATTTTTTTAAACACAGGAGACATTAAAAATATACTGTTATGAATTGCTAGAAACACTAAATTCATTATTCATGGTTAATTCTTGGATGCCATTAAAAAAATTAATATAAAAGTGGAAAAAATCCATTTCATATTAGATAATCAAATATTTAATTCAAATATAACATAAAATTCAAATATACCTCACTTCCCAGCAACACAAAATTGTTATTTAATATAAAAAATAAAAATCATATTAAAAACAATGAAACACTCTAATAAGAAGAAGTAGTCTATTCTAGCCATTCTGATATTTTAACATTTTTTCAACTTTTTAGTTTTTAATAAAATTCAAATATTATTTTGTATTAATATTATAATGAAGTAATATATAATCCATAGCAGGCCTTTTTTACTGGGATTTTATTTTAAATACAAAATAAAAATATGTAATAAATTTAAAATATTTGGTATATGTTTTGTATCTTTTTAATGAGATTGTTCCTCTAACATTAAAAGCTACCTATGCTTTGGGTTTACATATGATAGTAGTAACAGGTTTTATTTTTTAAATGGAAACAAATGCTTGGTTAATGACACTTTCTATCAGTGCATATTGGGGCAGGGGGTAGGAATACTAAATGATAACATTTGTCCACTATTCTGCCTTTTTTGAAAATAAAATTGCATCACTCTTCAATGCTTTTATAACTGTCTTAAAAGTTTTTATTAACAATTTAACAGCATTGAATAAATTATTTTGCTTGCAGCTTTAACTTATTCTCTAACCACTATATTTAATGTTGTTTTGCCAATTTTTTATTCATTTTATAGGAAAAACCATACTGAATAATGCTGCCATCTTCAGGTTTTTTTAGAACTAATAAATCAATAATATTTTAAGTTAATGCTATTACAGTGATGCAAGTATATGCCTTTATAAGTGCTGATTGGTTGTTTCTTGTTCTCTTTGCCGTAGAGCACCTGTCAAAGATTTTGACAGTTCTATTTCTTTGTTTTGATTTTGAAAATAAAAACATATACTTTCTATTCTTTTTTTACACATTTATTATTTGTTTCATAAAATATTTGTGAAATATTAATTATTTTAGAATAATAATTCAGATTTTAGCAGAAAATATTTACTTAAAAAAAGTCAAATTGAAAAAGAAAAGAAATGACATATGGCTGCAGATTTGTAATTGGATGACAAAAATATGTTTTATGTTGACCACTATTGATTATTTTTATCAATTATAAATAGAAACTTATTTTAAAATACTTTCATTTATTTTCATAATCTGACAAATTATTAATTTACATTTTAGAAACTAAACTAAAACCAATATAATTTTAAAAAATAAACATATATTTACTGCTGATTCTGTAATTGGCCAAATCAAAAGGTTGAAACTTTAATTCAATTTTCCAATATGGACTTTTATAGTTAATTGATGCAGAAAATGTTAAACTATTTTTTGTGCTAATAAAAAATAATATATACATTATATATGTATAATAGACATTTTTTGACCATATGATAGTTTTATATCATTGCATAGTAAAAAGTGTCTGTTAAGATGCATCAATTTCTAATATCAATGCACCATAATCTTTGACCATATTTAGATTTACTGAAATATTTTATTTCAAGCCCTTATATAGCATCTCTCAATCAACTATAATTGTCACTTTCAGTTCATTTATTTGTCACATTAGTGTGTCATTTTATTTTATAACAATATTACAAGGATTAGGTTTTTATGTTAAAAATTTAAAATTTTAGTCAATAGATGGAATCTCTAACCAAAAAATCAACATGCATAGTTGAAAGAAAGTGTTAATGAGATAATTTAATTAAAAATGAAATATTGCAATTCAACTTCATTATTTTGCCATAATTTGGTATAAAGAAATAAGTTTTTTAACTTCAAAAACTTATATTTGTTATTTATTAATTTATTATATTTAAAAAGTAACATTTAAAATGCCTACTTATATATTAATTATTGAAATATAATAATTTGACTTAAAAGACAAGCATAACATTAATTGTGAAAGTGTTTTAAGCTATTTCACATTTTTGTTTCAGTAGATGTACATAATACAAATATGTTAAAAATGCATTTTTAAAATAAATAAAAAATATATTAGATCTAAATGTCCATATACAAATGAAGTGAAAAATTTCTATTTGCAGAGAGTATTATTCACATATAATGGCATTATAAAAAGCATAATGATAAATTATCTCCATTTCAACATTTATGTCAGAAAACCAAAACTTTTATTAATTTGTAATTTCTTTCTTCTTTTTAACAATGCAAACTTTTCTTTTACTGCTGTAATTTATAAGTATTTGCACTTAGGTGCTGTCCAAAGAATAGATAATATTGAATGTGTTAGCACTTTTGTGGGCAGCATCTCTCAACATAACTGAGCTTTATGGTTTCCATGATCAGAAAGCAGTCTATCAACATAATAAAATCAAAACTTCTCCAATATAAATATTTCCTAACATGTATTAATTTTTAATAGACTGTTTTAACTAACTAGAAAATAACATAATCACCCTATTTGATGCACAACATTATAATACGACAGATGGATAGCCAATGGGATTACCAATAGGATCATCTCAAGTATTCATCTTGATAATATTGAAAACCAGATCCTTTCTAAATGCATCAAAATACTCCCAATTTAATATACACATATTATATAGATGTTGTTTTTATATGCTTCCCAGAATTTGTAATCAATAAAATTAAAACAGGCATTGAGACTAAATCTGCATTATCTTGGACCATTTAATGGGATGACTAGTAAAGGAAATTAAAATGTTTGGATATCAAGGTCCAGACCCCACAAATTACAAAATGCAGGATAAAACCCATACAAATAACAGGTTATATACCCTAAATCCATTTTTCCCAACTCTTTCAAATATATGGGTTTATCATCATTTCTGTACAAAGTCCACCACTTATTCAAATATGAAGCTGCTTGAAAAGGCAATATTGAACAATATCTAAATAAAGTGAATAGGATAGGCTTCAAATATACAATCTTAAAAGGAGAGTCAAACAATTTTACCATAAAATAAGAGCAATCCAATCAAAGAGAACAAACCTTGAATATTGCTACCATATATACCATGCATAGCTAAAAATCTAAATAAAGTTTGTTCGCAAATACATTGACTAAGCTACTGCAATCCTCCCACAAGAAACAGATTAATAAATAATTCTAAGGACAGAATTGATAATGACCAAACTCCACACATCATATATAAAATTTCATGCCCCCAATAAGGATTCAGTGCTATTTACTACAGTGAATCATGAGCATGCATATCCACAAGAATTAATCAACACAATTGTCTTTACAAACAAGTCACAAATAATCCTGAACATAAGTCTATCTTTCTTGATCACCAGAATGGAATGGACACATTCAAGCCTACAGCCATCAATATTGCATGCATTGAGCAAAATGTCTCTAAGCAGAAACTCAAAGAACATGGCATAAAGTTAACAACTTGAATTCCATAAATAATAAAAAATCCTGCTTCCTCTTTTCTAAAAAAATGGGTATTATGATTTGCATATATTTAAATAAATTAATTACCTATCTAGAAATATATGTGAACTCAAATTAGCATATTTCAGTGCTATGAATAGGAGCACATAATTCATCCTTGAAAGTGCTAAGCTTCAATAGAGACTTATTTGTTATTAGCTTTTCTTTGGACAATACTTGCATGCAGACACTTATAAATTTGTTCATTTATATAAATAAATAAATAAATTAAGTGTTTTACTTGCATTATTTAGGATATTAAAAAGTTTGCTTCACAGAAAACTGGAATTTTATTACCATCAGAAAAAACCACTTGATAGTGTAAATAATTTATACAGAAAAATGATATTTTATTTATTTTACAAATGAATAATTATAAATTTATTTAGCGCACATTGATTACATAAGTAATATTTACTAAGGCAATAAACCTCAAGCTATGTGTGCTTGAAAATGCGAAAGTAGGGACTTCTACAGGCCTTAACCAGCTTGTGGTTAAGACCTGTAGAGGTCCCTACTTTTGCAGTTTCAAGTGCACATAGCTTGAGGTTTATTGCCTTAGTAAATGAATAATTAATATATTTGATCTATAAATCTTATCTATTTAAAAAATGTCTGCTTCAGTCTACTTAAAGTGTTGACTCTCATTAACATTATGATATTGTATTTTTAGTTATATTCTTTCTATTCATTCATATTGCAAATATTTTTTAAAAATAGACATGTTATACTGTCATCATAAAACAAACTGAAATGATTTATTGCTCAGGAATCACGTGATGTTTAGTTGAGAAATGATAGAAATGTGTTTTGATCAAAAACCTTTAGACCATCATTTTGCCACTAGGATAAATTATACAGAACATAAAACAAAATGATAATCTGAAGTGTAACCATAATAAAAGTTATTTGCTAATTTAAAAAAAAACAGTTTAATCCTCATCACAAACTCTACCAATATCATAATTATTCATCAGCACAGAAATTTCAAATGACCCTCTCTTAAACTGTAGAAAAGGATGAAAATAAACCATTGTAAAAGTAGTAAAGTGCTTGGACAATTGAGTATTATATGGTATAAATGATTTTAAAAGTTTCAAACATTCTGCAGCCAGATCATTGACATCATCATTTATTAAGCTAGAGATTATATCATTTACAGCCTAGATGCAAAGAGTAGTCTAATATATCTGTTTTTATTTAAGTGCAAACACATATCATTAACCCAATTTTACCCCCCTTTAATGTATTTATATATTTTGGATGATGTCAATGTTAGAAATTATGATTTTACCAAGAAAGGGTGTTGGTTCAGTATAAAGTGTACGTTAAGAGTCATCACATTTTTCAGATGTTTTTATATGCATGTTTCAAAAATGTATGGTGAAATAAAATTTAGTACTATTTCTGTTATTATTGAATATTTGAATGGCTTCATTGCTCAATTATTCATAAAAGGGTTCAAATTCCGGAAGTGCCAGCACCAGAATCAATACTAGGACATCACATTCCAAAGTCTGACCCTATCCTAAATTGCACAGAGGTCTGTTTCATTGAAAACCTATATCCAATAGTGTTTATCATTAGATAATATTCCAAATTATTTATAATAAAAAATGAATGTTGTCAAGTGTTGGTAGCCAAGCAGTTAGCATAGCTGCCTTCCAAGCAGCTGGTCCCGGTTCGCTTCCCGGTCAACACATTTGACATATAAAAAATGAATGTAATTATTGCCAATTGTTACCATACCAATTTATATCACTGGATTTGTTATCATGATTAAGTACAAAGTAGTATATGTATACTCATTTAATGTAAATATTGTAATCATTAGTGTTCTATTTAAAATATCTGCTTGATCAATAGATAGTAGCAATAGTAAAAAAAGGTAAAACTGCCATTCTTATATGAAGAGACAAGAGTTGGATAATGATCATCCCAGCATACAGTAAAAGTAGATGTAATGGAATGATTTATTGTTTGGGAATTTATAAAACACTGAAAATGACAGAGGACTATGAGCCATGTCCCCTAACCTTTACTCTAATATGGCCTCAAATCTCACAGGACAACAAATTAATAAAAATACTATTAAAATTAATTTCTAAAAAGTAAACTTATTTTTATTGATTATTAATTCAATAAAGGATAATTAAACAGAAATAGTTAATAGTGCAGTTGAAATTATAAGAATAAATATTTCCAAGTCTTTCTTTTTACAAGAAAGAAATGATCTAACCTTTTTTTTATAGTTCAGAACATTTATAAACATTAGTGTAAGAAGTTGATGAAATACACTCCCAAGTTTATCCTTAAAAATGGAAAAGTGATACAGTTTTCCATAATAAATATTTAAATTTAAAGAAGATGAAGCTTGGAGGGATTAGGAATAGATTATTATGAAACATAAAAGGCGAAGATCTATTCTTCATAGTCTCAATTTGAGAAAACCATTCTCATAAATCTCAACTGAATTTCTAACCTTTAACAACACTTTAAAAATTCATTGTTTGAAATTACGTTGTAGAGATAGAAGGAAAAGGAAAAAAATACAATAAGTTTAAATTCAATTAGTAATAAGACAGTTGTATGGGAGATAATGTATTTAAAAATAAGTACCAAGATTTTAATATCTAAATTATTATGTATGTGCATATATATATATGTATTTTAAATGATCAAATTACAATGTTAAAATTTGTCCATAATGTTGCCTTCTATATATAAATAAAAATAATCAATTTAAAACAAAAATTAAATAGACAACTCACTATAAATAAATAAAAAAATCAATCCGGCTTTCTTTCCTTAACAAAATCTTTTCAAGATGTTTCTTTTTACACAATCACATATGATGTAATCGACTATGGCTTCTCTTTTCTCGGTGTCAGGAATTTCTCAGCCACTTTGCCCAGAGAGACCTGTCAGCTGCCTTACCTTCCCTTTTCATTCCCCACTATAAGTTTTTCCCATATTTTTCTGTATCCTACTCCATCCCATTTCTACAACATTATCTTTGTCCACTCTATGACCTATATATCTAAATCCTCCATACCTTTTTCCAAACCCAGCATAAAAAACCCAAGAACTAAGTTTCTGTATAATCACTTTGTTTATATTTATTCTCCCACAACTTTATAGATTTGTATCATTTCTGCTTGTAAGAAATTACATTCAATTAATCGATGTTTAATACTTTTTATTCCTTCCTTACAAAACTTGCAGAGTTAATCGCCCACGTTTCTCCAATTATGTGTATATTCCGTTGTTGGTAAAGATCTTGTTCAGCCTTAAACAGTAAACAACTTTTTTGCTAGTATCATAAATTAACTCACACCCAATATTCCATTTACTTCTATATATATTTAAACTCTTTTTACTCTCCATACTAGTTCTCCATCTCTCCAACTCCCTATTTTTATTAGTACATCTATTCTTCTACCCCATTTCTTTCTACTATAACACTCAACAATTCTCTTAACCCAATCATCCCACTTTTTGTATAAGTATACTGAAATAAGGTCTTTATTAAAATCTTCTTCATACCAGACTACTTTTCTCACCCACATTATTGTATGTCTTTTACTCATAACCCAATTAAATACTATTTTGGCTATTTTCTTACTATCCATAAATTGCAATCTATGGAACATTTTCATTTTACTTTTTGCACCTCTTTATATAAAAACTTGACAATCCCATTTCTCCTTGAATTGCCTCTTTTGCTGACCACATATCTGCAGCTAATGCATGCTTTCTTACTTCTCTTTGTGCTTTTTCTAAATAATCTAATACCTTTTTACTAACACATAAATACATCATTACCATAAGTTAACCCAGCTATTGCCATTCCTTTCCATACAATTCTAGCTATATCATATTTATTATATGAAAACACTGTTAATTTCTTTATCAGTCCCTTTCTTTCTTTATTTCATTTATTAATTTTTTCTACAATTCATCTTCCCAAATAGTTATCTCTATTCACCACATTATATTTATATCCTCCAATAAAAATTGTTTCGCTTCTCTTTTGCCAGCATTTATCATCATTACTTTTGATTTTATTTCACTAAATTTAATCCCCTTCTGTTTACTCACCCTTGTACATATCCTCATCATAATTTCCATATCTTTCTTTCTTTTTGTGCATAAGAAAACATCATCTGCAAATATAAGACCTGATAATATATATACTTCCTTACCACCTATTAATGGTATCTCCACCCCTCTTTCTAGTCTTTCCATTGCTCTCTCCATTTCTCTCAAATACAAAATAGGTGACACAGAGCATCCTTGCCTTAGTCCCACCCCATTTTTAACTTTAACTATTCTATATTCCTCAATTGATATGTAGTGATTATTTTCATATAATCTCTTAATAAGATCCACTAAAGCTCCACCCATTCCCAAATTTACTAAACTTACCAATAATCTATTTTTATTTACTCTATCATATGCCTTCTCTATATCCATAAAGATCCTATATAACTATCTACTTGTATTTCTAGTCATATCTATAAGTTGTGTGACTACAAATAAGCTATCTCTTATAGGCCTATCCAATCAAAAACCTCATTGCATTTTTCCCACTATATTATTTTCTTCCATCTATTTTGCCAACTTTCCAGCCACCATATATACAAAAACTTTATATAACACTGATGTTACCACCATTGGCCTATAATTGTTTAACTTTCTATGATCCTTATCCTTTCTTTTAAATAGTAGCCTTACTTTTGTATTATTCCTGCTATCTGGAAATTCTCTCTTCTGTGCCATCTTGCTGCCCATCCATCTAAACCCCTGGTGTTTCTATTTTTTAACTTCTTTTTGGCATTAATCAATTCATTTTCTGTAAACCTAATATTTCCATTACTATATGCTTTTATGTTTGTTATCACTCTGTCTTTCACATCTAACATCTTTTTTATATCTGGTACATACTTATTTAAAATGTCTGTAATTCTTCTCTAGAGCTACACTCTTTTTTCATCATCTAATATTACAACCTCCTTCTCCTACATTCCTTCTTTTAATATATTTCCAAAATTTTTCACCCCATCTCTTCCACTTTTATTAATACCCTCCAATAATTTACTATTTAATTTCATTTCTCTTGATAATTATCTATTTTAGCCAACTTCTTTTTTAAAATACTTTTCCCTTTTAATATTTTTTTTCACTTTCTTTGTTTTTAATAGAGCATTTATATTCTCCACATGTTTTTTCCTTTCTTTTACACTTTTACTAATTCTCACTTTCCTATTATTTTTTACTTTTGAATATTCTCACCTAAAATCATATTTGCCACTTTTTCTACTTCACTATACCAGTACTTATATTCATCCCAATAAACTCTTCCATGATTTCTTTTACTTCTAGTTTATGTTCTAATTTATTCTTATCATTCATTTTCCATCCACATCTATCACTATCCTCTTTACTTTTATTAATATTTTTCATCACATTACTATTATGATCACTACTACATACTCTCTTTTCATTTTCAAATACTTTAATTTTTCATATTTTATTTATTTCCTCTTTCTCTACTAACACATAATCTATTGTGTAAAATATATTATTTCTAGACCATGTGTATTGCCTCTCATAAATATTTGATAAATTTCCAATGCTCAAATTTACTCTTTCACAAAAAATTTCAAAAGCTGTTTATTCTTGAATCCACACCATCAATTTCTTCAATATGCTCATTCATATCCTTTATAACCATTACTTTCTCTCCTTTTTTTCAAACTCTGTATATCCTTGACTAGATATTCATATATTATAATTTGACTATCTATAACCACCATCCATTCTTTTTTTTTTTTAAACTTATCTCAAACCATAAATGTTTTTGACACTTTTTTGACATAACTCTTATACCAACATCCCTTTTTCTTTTCTATTTATACCGTGCCATACCAAGTCTCCCAGTATAGGTTCTTCTTTTTCTCTTAAATGTCTTTCCACTACTGCTAATACCTCAAGCTCTTCATTTTTAACTGCTTTGTTTATTTCCAGACATTTTCTGGTATCCTATCATCTTGCATATTCAAATATCCAATTTTAACAATTTTTTCTTTTCTTACTACCTTTTTATAAATTCTTTTGACTCTTTCTTTTCTATTACATTTGTAATTAGCTTGTTTATCATTAATTTTACAGACTCATTACCTCTCCACACCTGTATTTATATCTAAATCAGCTACCCTTTGTTTATTTCTTACATGCCACCCATTTTTCTTTTTTTTGTTAATACTGTAATTTAAAACTCTACTCCCCTTTGTAAGTTTCCTGAATTATAATATTTTTTATCAATAAAACCACCTAATGTTCACTTCTTGTTTTTCTAAGTGTAATCCATCTTTACTATATAACTTCCTTTACTAATAAAAAAATCACACACATCCACAAACATAACATTATTTCTCACACATAATTTTTTCAATCTCTTCTTTATAGAACCTACCCTATCTAACATATACTTATTGTCAAATCTTGGTAGCAATCCAACTATTCCTACTCTTCCTTTAATAGTATTCAAATTACTAATCAATTCTTTGTACTCATCCATTACTCTCTCTGATGGCTCTGACAAACTATTTTTCTCTGCCATAACATAGACATCTCTTCTCCCTTCTTTTTTAACTTATCTATAACATCTCTAATTTTAGCTCCGGACAAGTATAGTCTTGCATATCTATTTCTTTTTTCCTTGCAATTACATCTACACATTCTCTAATTAGTGAGTCTCCTATCAATACTGTCACATATTTTACTTTCCCTACTTCACCTGTAACATTCTCTTCCACCTTCTGTATTTCCTTACCTAGTTCTTTCTTATCATTTCTATTCATTAATTCCTTGATCTGTTCACACTTCATCTCTAATGATTTTAATTTTACTTCTACATCCTTTATCTCTTCCTCTATCTTACTTATTTTTGGCTAGCTATCTCCATTGAATAACTTATTTTGTCATCCATATCTCATCATTTCACTAATTATATACTTTATTTAATCTTCCTTAACTACACCTGACTTTTTCTTTAAACTATCTATGCTTAAAAACCATTTTTTTCACATTTTTATCGCATTTATATGTGATCTACATAACTGTATGCTTGTTACATTCTTCCTAGCCTTATATAAGCATTTTAGATAAAAAAAATCTTATCACATACATGATTAATTACCCTATAGCTACCTCTCCTCCCAATGGGCATTACTTGTATATATATATATATGAAAAACAAAAAAACACAAGTTAAAAAACTTGCTAATGCTTGTATTTATGATAACAGATGGCGTTCTACCAAAAACACCGTCAAGCGTAGTTTTCTGTTTACATAAACATCAGAGTGAGCATTCACTATCTCTAACTTTAATTCCACTTTCAGATCATGATTTCAAGCTATTTGCTATTGTCAGTGAAAGACAGGAATAAGAAACTAGATCTAAACACAAACTCTTAGCATTTATGAAACAGTTTCTATTCAGCTTGCAAGCGTGAATCTTTTAGACACGTTAATGTCTTCAAACTCAGCATAGCAAGCCAGATAGCTACATGGGTCTGATCTCAGTTCAGCATCACCACATAGTAGAAGCCTCTGCAATATACATCATTGCAAAAAAGACCTCAAAGGTACATTTATGAAAACAAAAAAACACAAGTTAAAAAACTTGCTAACGCTTGTATTTATGATAACAGATGGCGTTCTACCAAAAACACCGGCAAGCGTAGTTTTCTGTTTACATAAACGTCGGAGTGAGCATTCACTATTTCTAACTTTAATTCCACTTTCAGATCATGATTTCAAGCTATTTGATATTGTCAGTGAAAGACAGGAATAAGAAACTAGATCTAAACACAAACTCTGAGCATTTATGAAACAGTTTCTATTCAGCTTGCAAGCGTGAATCTTTTAGACACGTTAATGTCTTCAAACTCAGCATAACAAGCCAGATAGCTACATGGGTCTGATCTCAGTTCAGCATCACCACATAGTAGAAGCCTCTGCAAATCAAATAATCTGTTTACATAAACGTCAGAGCGAGCATTCACTATCTCTAACTTTAATTCCACTTTCAGATCATGATTTCAAGCTATTTGCTATCGTCAGTGAAAGACAGGAATAAGAAACTAGATCTAAACACAAACTCTGAGCATATATATATATATAATGCAAAAAAGGGATTGTAATTAGTTTAATCATTTTTATGTACATATATGTATTTTACTAATTATATTTAATGTATATATTTTAATAATTATATTTATTGTACTGTAAATAATGTCCATTGGGGGAGTTTCTGTAGGGTTATTGGTCAAGTGGCTTATCGGTTTTTATGCTGGGCTTGGGAAAAGATAAGGGGGTTTTAGATCTAAAGGCCATGGAGTTGACAAAGATTATGTTATGGAAATGGGATGGAACAAAGTAAAAAAGAATATGGGAAAACTTGGAGTGGGGAATGGAAAGAAGTTCAAAGTGGCTAATAGGTTTCTCTGGACATAGTTGCTGAGAGATTCCTGACTTTGTATAAGGGAAAGTCACAGTGCATCACATCACATGTGTGTGGGTGAAAAAAAAAAACATATTTAAAGGGTTCCAAGAAATGAAAGATGGATAGATAGATGTATTAAATAATATTTTCATCTATAGTAAGTTGTCTATTTCAATTTTGTTTTAAATTAATTATTTTCAATATTATATATATATATAAGATATTTGCAGTGTAAATGTAAATTATGATTAAGTTTATATACACAGTTTTTGTTGTTCTTAATATCAACACTATACCAACATATTAGCAAGGTATCATTAGTTTTATTTTAGGTAACAGAGGCCCTTCATGTGCATGCTGCAGTGCCCTTGAATTTTCAAATGTATATATTTCAAAAATCTGTTGGCTACAATTACTGCTACTAGTAAGACACCTCAAATTTAGTTAGTATTTGGGAAGGCACATGAGCCTTATAAAAGCTTATCATATATTACTCATTATAAATGTTAATTACTATAATATTCAATAAATTGTAACATATTCAAAATGCAAATAAAAAAGTGTGTTGGTAATAAAAATAAAAAACAAAATATTTAATCTTTGCTAAAGAACTTTTAATTTTATTAGTATTGATAACATACTAGAATATTTTGGATAAAAAATAATATTTCATAAAATTAATGTCATGTTAAATAATAGCTTATCTTCATTTCTTCATCTGTCTAAGATTGGTTAAAAATAGTTCTTATAAGTAACAGCATTGAAAGGTTTTCTGAACTATTTGAGATTGTATACATATAGTAGAGAAAAACAACTTTCTTTGAATTAGCATATTCTATTGCTGGATGTGGTGCCCTGTTTATAAAAAAAAATTGTTCATATTATATTCTGAATGTATAATTAAATAATGTCATAAAGTATTATTAAGATATTCTGATTCATTTCATTAATGTGGCTATCTGTTTTGCCACAGATGTTTACAGCAGATACCTCAAGTTTTATCACAATATTTATATAAACATACACAATAATCCTAGTAACAAAGTGACTGATTCTCTGCTGCAGAACCATCTCTAAATTAATAGATATGTTATTTAGAAACATAGTTTAGCTATTTATAATACAATTTTTAAGATGTTAGAACACATTTAACGCTAATCCAAGATATAATTTCATGATCTCTCTTTGGATGCACAATCAATAATTCCTTCAAATCATGAATAATAAGAAATTAAAAATGGATTCTTGTTAAGACTCTAAAGAAATTTACTTTTTCAGATTCAACAATGAATTAAAGTCTTTTTTTTTTTTATGTTATAGAGTTCTCATCAATATAGTAGCACACATTATTATTACATTTATATGCTTCAAAAACGAAATTCAACAATCTCTCACATATGCAATTGTGGAAAATACAATCATGAAACACATAGTTATTAACTGTTAAATCTAAACATACATTGCTAGAATTGAATGATTTAATAAAATCTCTTGGGAATCTATCTCCTAATTTGAATCTTTTCAGACTAACTTATAATGCATGGTAATAGTAGGCTATCTAAAAACAAATAAACCTTGTACCAATTTTTTTTCCTTTTTAAAAGCAATTTTGTTTTATTTTTTATGTATTTTAACTGAACAGGAACTTCATTAAAAATAAACAAGCTAGATTTGGTGATATGAAAATGTTGGAATCAATATTCTTTATGCTATGCCTTCAAAAATTTCTATACAATTACTTTGTAAATGTTTTTCACTTAAATTAAAAAAACAAAAACAAAATAGTATATGAGAGGCATCTAGAGAGTAAATTGTAATAAATAAATCTTTTTATGGATTCTTATCTACTTTTTGAAAAAATATTGTTTTCAATGTTTTTATATTACCAGCTTCAACTTTTTTTTAAATCTCTGATGAAGGTTGTAGTTCAGTTGAAACAAGTTAGAAAAAGTACAAAAAGAGAAATGATTTTTTAATATTATATTGAACTGGGCAATGAAGAGATAGTGAAGACATTGTGATTATTTTATGTATGTGTGAAAGAAGAAAATTTAAATTTTTGAACCTATAAATTGTATCTAAAAAAGGCATATGACTATTTTGCTCAGGAGTTCATATGAAGTTAGAACACTAGATCTGTGAGCACCAGAATAAATCCTGGGATCTTCTGATTCCAAGCCAGATGCTTAAACAACTGTATCAAGCAATACAGAATGTATATCTGTGATAAATATAATTCAATACATTATACACTTTCTACAGTCAATAAGTAATTTGTTCTTAATTCTGGAATTAGTTTATTTTTTAAGTTGATACTAAATATCTACACAAAAGAAATATAAGTGCAAAGCCGATGTTAAGTACATCTCTTGATACCACATTTGGAAAAATTATTAGTTGCTTATTATAACTCATAATTCATTTTTACTGCAATTACTGCCAGATATATCACAATATTAAAGGTGCATGAATGCATTATTGCCACGACAACTAATTTTGAGTACTAAGTGTAAAGTCAAATATTGAGGCAATTAAATATATTCTGTGCAATATTATGATTCTAATATCAAATAACAAAAATAATTATTGAATTTATGTAGGAAAGAGAAGTTACTAAAAGAAGCAATTGAATGGCTTATCATTAAGGAGGTCCAATGAAATTTGAGCAAAGAAAATTATATGTAACTCTTGACCATTATTGCTAGATTCTTCCACCTACTCATACTTGTTTTAAAAGCTTTACAATTTATCAGAATATATCAGTATTAACACCTTAAATTATTTTGAGTTAAAAACCAACTGATTTCTTTACTTAAATATTTTTATCATCATTACTAAGATCAGCCATGACATTGTAAAAAAGATTTTTTTAATATTTACTAATTTTTATTTTGGAGAAGTTTCATAAATATTCCATCAAACCTTTAATTACTTCGTCTTTTATTTCAAACTCAGTCTTTTGTCTGGAAAAGAATATAATAAATAGTTATCTATTCTTTTTCTTGAAGCCATCATCTTATCTTAGTATTTTTCTGAAGGGTTGTGCTAAGGGTGTTTTAGTTGTATTTATATGTTGAATTATTTCCATCATGTAATATGATTATTGAAAGTCCTTAGAAAAAAGTTTAACTTTATTTCAATACTCCAAATACATTCAACTGTTAGTAATAGAACACGGGTTAGTATATGCACAATGTATGAAGATATATTATTTTTCTCTCTTCTTCAGGTGTTGCTGGCCTGATCAGAGACAGTACTAGCAAGGGAATTGAACCTGGATCCTTAGATTCTTTGAGTATTGAATTGTAAGGTGCCTTTAGCAGGATGGCTCAGTAGGTTAGAGCATTATCTTAAAATTCAATACTCAAAGAATCTAAGGGTTCAGGTTCTATTCCCATGCTAGTACTGTTATTAGTCAGACCAGCAACACCCGAAAAAGAAGGGAGAATACTAAATATCTCTCAAAACATTGTGCATATACTAACCTTTTTGATGTGCTATTACTAACAGTTGAATGTATTTGGAATATTTAAATCAAGTTCAATATTTCTAAAAACATTCAATATTCATATTAGGTGATAGAAGTAACCCAAAATATACATACCATCATCTTATTCAATTTTAGTTTTCTAATTTATAAAATAATGCCAACATTTTAACCTGTGTTCTAATCCATTCATTTTTATTCTTTTTGTTGTTCACAAGATATTAAGTTTGTCTTATTTTGAAGCAGTTTTTATTTTCTTTTAAAAGTTTTATTTTATCATTTAAAGAAAGAATTCTCATTAGCCTGTTATTTTGGTAGTTGATTATTTTTGGCCTCAGGGCAATTGGGCTATGAGGACAATAAATTTCACTGTTATAGATAACAGTAAATTTAATATCCTGAAAATTAATCCAGTGATATTTATGGTGGCTTAAAAATTAAAAATTTCTAATTCAATTATCAGCTGAGAAAAATAATAAAATACTATGAACATTCCAGAGGGACAGTGAGGCCCAATCTTCAATTTAATATTTAATATAATCTGACAATATATATACTAAATGTACTTAAATAAAATTTTTTCTGTATACGTACGTTCATAATTTAATGTAAATTATATAAATAATGTTTTATTTATATCTGTAGCCTAGGAAAATCTTCAATTTAATATAAATATACTTAATTATCCATTTCTTCAATTTTTTATTAATTAAAAAAAAACAAACTATTCTTAAATAAATTCCTAAACAATTTCTAATTTGTAAAGCATTATCATTATAATAATTAATAACTTGAAATTATATTTGAAGAATTCTTGGATCTTCTTCATTAGTGAATTTCATCTGCATCTTTTTGAAAATCATCAATTGTTTTCCTTCTCCCAATTTCTTTCTATTTTTAATCTAGCCCAGTTTTTCCTAAGTTGATTATAATCCTTCCTACTCCATTTTAAAAATAGAACAATTTTTAAAAATAGAGAAAAAAATTAGGGTAGGAGTAAGAGAAAAAGAAGAATGTGAGAGAGGAAAGGAGAAAGAAGAAAGAGAGAAGAAGAGGAATGGAAAAGTGAGACACAAATTAGAATAGAAACTGAACTTTGTTTTATTTCAATTTAGTATAATAAATACAAATATAATGATATGGACCATGACCTGTACATGAGGGAGCAGAGTGACTTGTGGTTAACATGAGTAGGATGAAAAGATTGATACTAAGGTGTGCTTTGAGCATTCCATCATCAGATTTTCAATGAAATGGATGGCTGAAGAGTTGTAGGGTGGAGTAGTTTGAAGCCTGTCCATTAAAGTATGAAGATTGGCTAACTTAATATAAGCTGAGCTTTGATTGTATATATGTGTGGAGATGATAATCTGGACCAACTGATGAATGCTGGTTTAGCACAAAATATGTATATTGGTGATTATTTATCTTTTCAACATGTGTGTGATCAAGTGTATCGGTATGAGATAGCATGGCTAGTTGAGGGTCATGTAAAAGTCTGAGTTCAAACCCCTATATATTAAATTTAGTAATAGTAATTGTATTAAATAATCTAATAGTTAGCTCATGTAAAAGTCTGAGTTCAAACCCCTATATATTAAATTTAATGATAGTAATTGTATTAAATAATCTAATAGTTCATTTTTCAGAAGTTCATATAAAAATTTACATGAAGTTCAAGAAAGGGAATGATAAAACTAAGCCATGAGCTGCTACAGACTGTGAGTTTTAAGATATACCACCCTATCATTGCTCTTTGTCGTACAGGATGCTTAAATAATATTGCATTATTATCGTATTTGATTAACATTGTATAAATTATTTTCTGTTAAAAATTTAAATATTTATTTTATGTATAGTTTATTGCAGGGATAAAATGACAGACTCAAGAGATCAAAGTTTCTGGGTTCAATCCCAGATGTGTAAATTAAGAACATTGTCGAGTAAAATTGTTGTGCTCAAATATCATTTATGTGATTAAACATCACATGATTTTTTCAAGAAACTAACTATATAATTATGTATATCATCATCATTGTCCATTATTATCAATACACTGTAGGATGAAGGTCTTTCCAAGTTCGATCCATTGTCTCTGATCTCTATCCTCTCGTTTTCTTATCACAGCCTGCACACTTTCTTATTTCATCCATCCATCTCACATGTCTCTCTTTCTAAGTTTTTTATAATCTCTTGGAATCTAATTTAAGATTTCAGTTGTCTACTTATTATCAACTTTATATGTTTTTGCAGAAAGAAAATTCATTATGAGCTGAATGAATAATGATACAAAATTGTTTATTCATTAATCTAAAACTCAAACTAGATTTTCAATATTATAATTAAATTCAAGATAGCAAAATAGCTTTAGTCAAAGTAATAGTATATAAATTTAGAAACATGTGGAGTTTTTTAATTATGGAGAATAGTAATATAGAATAGCTCAGAGAATATTATGCAGTAACTGTTAATCAAATGTTTTAAATTTAAATATTTATTGTTTTAATTAAACTTTATTTATATAAAGATATCGTAAAATATCCTTCATGTTTGATTCTTCACACATGCGAGGACTCATAGAGATGAAATTAAGGGAAACATAAATTACTATTTAATTATATAAAATCTATATGATCATTTTAAATCTTTATTTTACTGATTTATAATTTTATTTTCATTGTTTTATTGACTGATATTTATATTTGTAAAGGGATTCGTGGTATAGGCGTGATATGTCTTTAATCTAAATTCAACCTTGGAATAAGTAAAGTTGGATTTTTTAAAAACAGGTTTAGTATTATGATAAACAGTTCAAACTCTCACTAGTTGAAAAACAGCAAAGGTGGTGAATATATTGTTTTTCTCTTTCATGGTTTCTTTATAATGACTATTGCAAAGATTTTAATTATGTGATGTGCTATTTATAAAAAGGCTGATCTAATTTTCTAGTGATACGTTTGATAAATTACATATATATAATTATGTACTCACACATCAAATACCAAAAACTAAACCGATTCGAAAATAAGTACAGTAAATCAAAAATACATTAATACTGGCTTACTTGTTAATATAAACTTCTCAAGTGCAAAAGATATACAAACAACACATTGTGGCAATACTCTAATGTAAAATTATATTCTAATATATATATTATGTATTATTTTCAATATTTTAACTTATTGTTGCTGCTACAAAACAACACATTGTGGGAAGGCAATATAATATATAGGTATATTACAAATAAAATGTCCGTTAATTTAAAAAAGCTATTTTAATATATATTATTTTTGTGTTGTATATAATACTCTATTATAATATTATTATTACAAAATAACACATTGGGGGCAGATAGTATAATATATAGTTTGGGGTTATTTTTGCACTTGAGATTCGGTTTGGTCGGGAAATTACTAGTAGTGAATTTTTAATTTGGTGCTGGTTAGTGACTTAATATTGAATTGGTGTTATATGTATATGTCGGCGTGGCGATATTATATAATAATTAAACTATATTTTTATTGATTGATTACACTATCTATTTACAAAAGATTCTATGTAGTCAACACATTTTTTTATGTGAAATCTAAGCAAATACACAAAAGGATTCTGGTAAAAGGGTTAAAGTATATGGATAAACTACTTTCATTTATGATATTATATACTACCTCATTATTCGCTGATGTTTGTTTACTTTAAAGTGCATGATGACTGTTTTGATGTAGGCTATTAATAAGTATTCAAGATGTTATAGCAGCTATTAATAATAGTACCTGATATATTTGATTTATTCATAACACCATGATACAACATCTGACCTATCTTCTTCGGTAATAATGTATCTAATATTTAAGCATGACAAATATTTTATGAATCTCTGTTCACTGACAGTGTATTTTAAAATGTTTTTTGAGCATTAGAGTAGTTTGATATATTGTATAGGAATTATGGAATCACTTGTGTTTTTATGATGTTTCATTTAATTTTGATATATTTTTGTATTGCAGTTCTTTACGTCTCCATTTTATTTTTGAATTTGTATATCCTTTTTCTAATTCAGAACTCATTTTTAAAAATTATCAGTAATGCATTTTATTTATGATTTCAATTCATTAATATATATATTAGGTATTGTTAAAATATCGATAGCAATTAAAACAAAAAAAAATTATGGAATATGAGTTTGTTTCTCATGATTCAACTCACATAATAATGCTCTTTATAATTGATAGCATTTTCAAACTTCTAAACCAAAAACATGTAAAATAACATCATAAATAATGTTAATAAATTCTATCAATGATTATAGTTTATAAACTTCTTTGCGATATATATGTGAATTTTAATGGGCAGTATATATAAATGACAACTGGCATGTCAGAAGCAAATATTTTTAAAACATTCATTAAATTACTTGATGTTAATTTATCTGTTAGTTGTCATTTCTTGAAAAATATATCATAAATTTTTAAAATTATTTTTTGTTAGTCTAATAAATAATGAAGCTTTATAAACAAAAAAAAATTAGAAATATCATTAATTTTTATAAAATATTTTATTCCAACTCAAGAATCTATGTAGACTTATTTAATTGTAATACTTTTGAATATTTTATTGTATCTATTAATAATATAATATTAAAAGAAAACCAATATTCTTAAAAGGTAAGTATTTTTTTCTCATAAATGCATTTTTATTTATGATCTGAAACTTGGGTGGTAAACAGGAAAGTAATACCAGAGACATTAGACCACACACTAAAATATAGAGAGATGTATAATGGGACTACCAAGATAAAATAAAAAACACACTAAATGGATAAAAATAAACAGGTATCACTGAAATTATTAATCTTTTAAACTAGATTTCAAGAGATTGTAAAAGTCCTAGAAAAAGAATCACATATAAGATGGATTATTGAGATAAAAAAAAGTGCAGTGATGTAGATTAAAAAAGAAAAAAATTTTGGATTAAAATTAGATAGATCTTCATTCTACAATAGACTGATCTATCCAATAACACTTTATTTAACCAATAACTGTTTACCTAGTCAATAACTCTTACTATAATCTTCCAAGATGAGAAACCAATTGGAATTATGTGATAAATATAGACATTCAAATAGTAAAGGAAGACTTTCTTATACCAATAACAATCTAATAGTAAAAACATTTTCTTTACATAAGTAAAAGTTCTTGTAATTGCAGCTCAACATCACCTTTAGAAAAATTGTTACATGGTAATAAATTACAAGAAATTGCCACTTATTGACTTGCTAAAACTTCATTTATCATCAGAATGGAAAAATTATTCAAACATTTGAGTGACTCAAAGTTACAAGTCTTTTTACTCAGTAAATATATATATATATATCCAAAGATTTTCATTGCAGATTATTAAGATCTAGTCAGAAATGCTAATAATATTTATCATCAGTGTACCCTAGTTAATTACAATATATATATATATATATATATATATATATATATATATATATATATATATATATATATATATTATAATTCGATGTCTGTATTTCTTCAAATTAATATATGTAATCTTATAATTGAATATTTATAAATACAGTAGTTAGATATATGTAAAGTATAACTTTAAAATTTTTATCCACTTAAGAGTGCTTTTGACTATCCTCCTAGTCTTTGTCAACTAATACTTTGAAAGGCTAACCTTCTCACAATTCCATGATTTTAATGTTTGCTGCCTGTCTGTTAATTAAGTCTTGTTTGTATTTGTATGTTAGCATAGCTTTCTTTATTTTCCTTTTGCTGTGATCTTAACATTTGCTGCCTGTCTGTTAATTAAATCTTGTTTGTATTTGTATATTAGCATAGCTTCCTTTATTTTCCTTTTGTTCCTTTTGTTAAAAGAAAAATAAAGGAAGCTATGCTAATATACAAATACAAGCAAGACTCAATTATCAGACAGGCAGCAAACTTTAAGATTACAGAATTGTGGGAAGGTTAGCCTTTCAAAGTGTTAATTGACAAAGACTATAAGGATAGGCAAAAACACTCCTAAGTAGATAAACTTTTTAAAGTTATACTTTACATATATCTAATTACTGTATTTATAAATATTCAATTATAAAATTACATACATATATAAATTTAAAAGGACAAAATCACTCTCCTCTGGCTGTATACAAATAACAGACTGTATATTTAAAAGGGTCAAAAATAGTGTGGACCATGAACCATCTATTCTTTAAACTTTTACTGTTCATAACTTTATCTTTGCCAATTCGGAATGAACTTAAGTACCAGCCAAATGAAAATATGGTATTAATAATTTTTTATTCTATTAATTAATTAAACAAGAATAAGCAAGATCTAATTTTTAATAATCTTGTATTAACAATCAGGCAGATGTTAATAATAGTAAATATTATTTTGGCATAGCTTTAAACTGTATATGTAATTAAGAAGAGTAAACCATTTACCTTCAGGCTATATATATATGAAAAACAATAAACAAGTTAAAAACTTGCTAACGCTTGTATTTATGTGAACAGATGGTGTTTTACCAAAAACATCATCAGCGTTTGTTTACATAAATGTCAGAGCATGCATTCACTATCTCTAACTTTAATTCCACTTTCAGATCATGATTTCAAGCTATTTGCTATCGTCAGTGAAAGACAGGAATTTTAGAAACTAGATCTAAACACAAACTCTGAGCGTTTATGAAACAGTTTCTATTCAACTTGCAAGCGTGAAACTTTTAGACACGTAATGTCTTCAAACTCAGCATAGCAAGCCAGATAGCTACATGGGTCTGATCTCAGTTCAGCATCACCACATAGTAGAAGCCTCTGCAATATATATCATTGCTAGAAAGACCTCAAAGGTACATTTATGAAAAACAAAAAACAAGTTAAAACTTGCTAATGCTTGTATATATGTCAGCAGATGGTGTTCTACCAAAACCACCATCAAGTGTTTGTTTACATAAACATCAGAGCATGCATTCACTATCTCTAACTTTAATCCACTTTCAGATCATGATTTCAAGCCATTTGCTATCGTCAGTGAAAGACAGGAATTTTAGAAACCAGATCTAAACACAAACTCTGAGCATTTATGAAACAGTTTCTATTCAGCTTGCAAGTGTGAATCTTTTAGACATGTAATGTCTTCAAACTCAGCATAGCAAGCCAGATAGCTACATGGGTCTGATCTCAGTTCAGCATCACCATATAGTAGAAGCCTCTGCAATATATATCGTTGCTAGAAAGACCTCAAAGGTACATTTATGAAAAACAAAAAACAAGTTAAAAACTTGCTAATGCTTGTATTTATGTCAACAGATGGCGTTCTACCAAAAACACCATCAAGCGTTTGTTTACATAAATGTCAGAGCATAAATACAAGCGTTAGCAAGTTTTTAACTTGTTTTTTGTTTTTCATAAATGTACCTTTGAGGTCTTTCTAGCAATGATATATATTGCAAAGGCTTCTACTATGTGGTGATGCTGAACTGAGATCAGACCCATGTAGCTATCTGGCTTACTATGCTGAGTTTGAAGACATTATGTGTCTAAAAGATTCACACTTGCAAGCTGAATAGAAACTGTTTCATAAACGCTCAGAATTTGTGTTTAGATCTAGTTTCTAAAATTCCTGTCTTTCACTGACGATAGCAAATAGCTTGAAATCATGATCTGAAAGTGGAATTAAAGTTAGAGATAGTGAATGCATGCTCTGACGTTTATGTAAACAAACGCTTGACGGTGTTTTTGGTAGAACGCCATCTGTTGACATATATATATACTAATGTAAAATAATACTCATACAGAGTTTAAATATAAAATTTTAAAAATATTTATTGTAATGTTGAAAATTTTGGTAGCAATATCTCTAGGAAATGTAATATGAAAAATAACTACTATATACTTAAAAACTAAATAAAGTTCCCAATTTTTGTCTAGTTCATTTACTAAGTTATATTAGTAAGAGTCATTGAGAACTTTATTCAGATTTTAAACTTATCTTGTGTACATTTTATGTATAATTACTTTTCAATATTTATTGCACCATGTTTATTTTTGACATTTTCACACCCTATATAAATTATATGGTCAATCTATTGTTCTCAACAGACTGACAATGAATACGGCATGAAAATGTAGAAAGTATATTTTATAAATATTGTTAAAATTTTATATTTAAACTCTGTATGATTATTATTAAAAATTAATATTTAGAATGTCAGATTATGGAAACATTATATATAAAACTTATTATTTTAGACAGAATCAAAAATAGAATAGATATAGGTATATCAAATATACTTATTTCGAAAAAGACAAGCATTGCAGTGTCTGCATAACATTTTGAGCATCTCAGAGGCTTTAAGTCTAGGAGTAAAGTAATTCACGTATTAAGTTAAGATTTTTGTTATCTAATGAAATAAAAAATATTATATACTATTTCAAAATTGAGTACAATTACAAATAAAGTAATGATTTAATTTTTATTTTAAATAATTGTTCATGCACACACACATAAGATATCTATATAGCTGATTTAACAATCCTAAACTTTCTTTTTTTTTCATTCAGTAAACTGAAATATATTCACAGACTTCATCTCCCATTTTAGTAACCTTCATTAAATCATATTAATTTTTATTTATTTGAGTGGGTAGAGAGAACCGGAAGTTTCAACATTAACAAAAAAAGATTGTCATGTAAATTAAACACGAAGTTCGTCAAATAAAAAAATAAATAACTTTAAAAAAAAACCGATTATAAATAATTTGTTAATGTTCACTTATATGGAAAGAACAATACTGTAATTAAAATCCTTGAGCAATTGTAATCATAGCAAATTATTTTAGAATATCAGCATCATCGTCTTAAATTTTGAAAATCCACGATAGGAATACCCCCTCCCCCCTTCATGTTTCATCCAGTTTGTGTAATCCACGATTTCTTTTTTCTACATTATTCAACAAACTATCTTTTACAATTTTTTGGAATTCAATTTAATATTTCAATTCTCTTATCAATTGTCAGCGTAGTTTCATTTTAGTCTATTTTTTCAATAACGTCATTGATATGCGTTTGTTCTGTCATTTATTTTGCTACTGATCTCTTCCTTTTACTCTCAACATACCTCTTTTCATACCTTATTGGTTTCTGTGAAGTTTATTATTACTCTTCCATTGATAATCCAAATATCAAATTTATTTATATATACCAAGAAAACGCATTTATTAAAAACTTTCCTGTTTAAATATGCTTTTTTAAAATAAAAATATTAAATTACTTCTATCCAAAATACTTTATTTAAATTTAATTCTTTGATTACTTAAATTTGTATATCTACATGAATAGGTATAATAAAATAAAATTGAATCTTATAAAACAATCATTTCAACCGCTGTTCAAATGAAACTCAATCTAAAGGAAATTATTACTATTGTCAAATGTAAATAATAAATATATTTAAAATAATGCTTTGAAGTTATTAGAAATTATTTGAAAAAGTTAGCATGTTAAAAAATTAGCTATAACCCAAAATATTCTTTGAATCTTACCAGAATCAATCAAAATCAACGGTATTCCATCCTATGGATAAGTCCCATTTCTCCATTAAGTTCTCTTCATGGTCCTATTCTTCAATTTTAGGTAACTCTTCTTATCCTTTATATCACCCAGCAAATGTATATTTTCCATCCTTTCTTGTTATCTGAATATAAAATTAAAAGACAATTTTAATATTAACTTTATAGGAATTTTAATAATTTTATAAAATGTATTTGTTAACAAAAAAATCTATTATGTTACAATAGATTGCAACTTTTGTTTTTTTAAAGTAAAAATTATTGCATTGTTGGCCGAGAGGTATCGCAGCCGCCATGCAAGCAAGTAGTTGGTTGCAGACGGTTGTGGGTTCGCGTCTCGGCCGATGCTATGACATATGAAAAAAAAAAACAAAAAAAACAAAGAGCTATCAAAAACGTTAAATATTGGGTGGAGTTTAAAACCTAAAAATTGAACAAATTAAACTTTTGACTTCATGTAAACACATGAAATGTGTTAATATTTGAAATACAGGTATACTTCATCTACCTGGAATTTTATTGTAATTTAATTATAGACGATTTGAACTCATATTTTCAAGCTCACTTCAACTATCTACTCTATCTCATCCAACCGATACACATGACCACACACATGTGCAACAGATAAATGATTCCCAATATATGTATTTCAAGTTGAACCAGTAGTCATCATTTGGTCCAGATCATCATCTCCCACACACATATATAATCAGTGCTCAATTTATATTAAGATAGCAAATCTTCAAAGTTCAATGAGATAGAGTGGTTAACTGAATGTAGCTTGAAAGTCTGTGTTAAAATTCCCTATATTACATTCAAACTCCAAGTATATAAATTATGCTTGTATTTCAAAAATATTACAGATTCATCCTGTATCCTACCCACCCCTCTTCTGTGTATTTGAATGGACAAAGTCTTATACATGAGGGGTCAGAGTGACTTATAGTCAATATAGGTATGGCAATAATATTGGAAACAAAAGGAGATTTGGTCATAGTATCATCAGATTTTCAATGATATGGATGGCTGAAAAGTTGGATGGTAAAATAGACTGAAGTCTGTCCATTAATGTTTAAAGATTTTCTATCTTAATATAAACCAATCACTGATTATATATATATATATATATATATGTGTGTGTGTGTGTGATAATAATCTGGACCAACTTTTGAGTTCTGGTTCAGCATAAAATATATATATTGGGGATCAATTATCGTTTTCATATGTGTGTGGTCATGTGTATTCGTTTTATGAAATAGAGTTGATAGATAAATGTGTTAAATAAATAATAGTTATTCCACCAATATTCTATGAATTAAGTAAAAATATAACATGGAGCTGAAAATAAAAAACTTGCTTGTAAATAATTTCTTTCAATATTAAGTATTAGAATTTTATTTACAATTATGTACTTATATTCATATAAATAGTATGTACAGTTTAGCGCATTATATTGCATATATAAGCTTTGAGATTATTAATTACTATCAAACAAATAATAATAGACATATTCTCACTAACAATGAAACCAAGTGTTAAACAGCTGTCAAACGTGCATAGAACAAGAGTCTATGCTTTACATATACATGTCTTAAAATGTGTTTAAGATTATGTTATAGATTTTAACCCTTTATATAAGTGAAAGTCCATGTTAATATAATTGGAAACAAACAGATTGCTTTAATATATATATATATATATATATAAAGCAATATATATATATATATATATATATATATATATATATATATTAGGCTACTATTCTTGGTGTATTGCAGGTGCTCAAATTTTTAGCACAACTAATGATGATGTTTAAAATACATTTATTATGTGAGACATCTAGTCAGTCATCATCATCATCATTTTTAATCATTATTAATCCACTGAGGTTTTTCCAAGTACAATCCATCTTGTCTGATCTCTAGCCTCTCTTGCCCACATCATCTCAGCACATTTCCTTATCTCATCCATCCATCTCTCATATGGTCTCATTCTAAGATTTCTACAAACTTTCAGAATCCAGTTTGATTTCAACTGTCCATCTATTATCACCTCTTTTAGAAATACATCCAGCCCAACTCCAAATTCAGTCCATTAATTTTTTCAATAATATCAACAACTTATGTTTGTTCTCTCATCCAAGACATCCCTTACTTCAGTGATCTGAAATCTCTGTATTACTTTTTTATTAAATGTTTAATTCCTAGATCCATTAACTAAGAACTCATAAAATACATTTATTAAAATTCTTCCTTTTCAAACACATAGGTATATTAGCTTTTAATATTAAGTTATTTTTACCAAAAACATTCCATCCAAGTTTAATTCTATGACTAATTTTACCCATTATGTTTTCATTTAAAGTAATAATATGAGCATACTATTTATTTAGTCAGTCATATACATAACTAAGTATTATAAAATAATAGGTTTTATTAATTTAGGAACTGGAAGTATCATATAGCAAATGCTTACAAAATAAAAAGGTATACAATATACCCTTACCACTTTCAATATCATCATAGTTTCTTATATGATTATTATGGTGCAGATCTGCATGGTTTGATACTTCAGTAGAAGTTGCTGATTTGGAGTTCATGGACCATGAATCACAGTCTTCTACACCTATTTTCAGCAATGAAATTTCTTATGAATTCCCAAGCAATGCAATCACTGAATTATTTTATCTATTGCAATACAGGAATTTACTATTCTAGTAAATGGAAATATTTCCAAAGTAAATGCCATCCCAAGGAAATATCTTGAAGGGAGGGTTCGCAAAATGAAAAGGTTGACAACATACAAGGTCAAAAAATGTATGATATAAACATACA
The DNA here is from genome assembly GCA_028023455.1 of Epiperipatus broadwayi. Lineage (NCBI taxonomy): Eukaryota > Metazoa > Onychophora > Udeonychophora > Euonychophora > Peripatidae > Epiperipatus > Epiperipatus broadwayi. The sequence goes on along the minus strand of JAQFVV010012403.1, from coordinate 14,594,801 downwards.
CTAGTCATTTTCAATATTAGCATAATGGATTTGTATATAATTATTATAGTGCATAGTTTATAGTTTAGTATAGCATCAATATTTGTTTAGCATAAAAAATGTTAAACTGCACATATGAAATGCAGTTATTGGAAAACAATTAGAATGTATATATCATCTGCCATTTACAAATACAGTATATTTGAGGTTAGTCTTAGAATTCAATAATTTTGACCATTAATATAAATGCTTCTTACATGGAATGAAAATTTAAAAAAATATTAATTAATTCTTTAAATGCATTTTTGGTACAAAGAACATTCTTCAAAAAGCAATTGTGTGAATATTAATACACTATAACATTAAATGTTTTACACATCTAATGATCTAACATAATAATATTCGAACATTTGCCTTTTGAAGAGGCTTCTCTGGATTAAAAATGTAAATTAAAAATGTGATTAATAAGTATGTTAAAATTTTTTCTCCATACATACTAATATACAAAATTATTTCAGTGTAATTATAGAATTACATTTATAGAGCATTAGAATTCAAGTCAGAAATAGTAAGACTGCATTTAAAATTTTAATAATTCAAGGAAAAAGTATAATGCAATAAAAATATGATGAAAAGTTTATCTAAATAAAACAAACTTTAATTGCTATCAGAAATAAATGAAGTAATATAATTTTTTTCTTCTTCCTCCTTTCTTTATGTATTGATTTCTATTTTACATATGCACCATAAAGATCTCTGATGATGATTGCAGGACAGTTGAAACTGTAAGAGTAATTAGTATAGTTAAGTGTATAAGAAAATTGAAAATGTTATCATGAAAAAATAAATGATCATGTCTGTGATAGTAACAGATGATTTTTAGATGGGAATGGTTTAATGATAGGCAGAAACTAGTCTGTAAATCTGTTTTACAATCCAATATTGACTATTTATATCTACAAAGTGTTGTTCCTATCAAATATACATTAATTGAAATATATAAAAGAAAACCCATATATTTTTCAAAATATTTTCTTATGCATTGTTTTAAATACTAATACTGTATATGAAGTTATAATGTGAATGAATGGTATACATTGAAAGGTGAGCTAAGAATAAGTATAAAAATGTTCATAAGAACAAATGAACTGAGATTGGATATAATAAGCAATAATTATTTATATACCATAAAAGCTATAATTAGCCTACAAATACTGAATCATTACTAGAAAAAGATATAGTTTTAAAGAAAAAAAGAGTGAAAGAGAGAGAAAAAATCTGAGAGAAAAGTTGAAAAAATTTCAATAAAAAGGAATAGAAAAGAATTGTGATAGTAAGAAAGAGAAAATATGAGAGGAAATAAAAGAAATAAAAAAATTAAAAGAGAAAAAAGATGAAAAAACCCCCAGTAATAACAAGAAGAAAGAAGGATTGTGTTATTAAGAAGGAAAGAAAGAAAGGAAAATTATTGATTATTAAGAAATACAGAAAGGCAAAGACAAATGAAAAGAAAGAAATTAATAAAGAAGGATTTTGAGGATAGTTTAGAATATAGCATAAAGGCTTATAAAAGTAATCTAATACAATATCTAGATCTTGCAAATGGCAAATAATTAGAGATAATATTCCATGTTCAGATATTCTTTTATAGCACTTTTAAGTTAGTTTTTAATTTAATAACAACATTAATATCTAATCTTCATTTAAATTTAGCATTTCAGTATATTTATTTTATTATCACTTAACATTTTTTAGTTTAGTTTTCGTTCACATTTTTCATTAACAATAATTAGTTATTTCTATTAAATACCTTCTAGAATATTAATTCAATTTCTATATAGTTACTTTGTGTGTTTGTGAAGTTATCGGTATATATACATATGTGTGTGTGTGTAGATGAGTATTAAATATAATTAGCTACAAATCTGGTTTGAATAATTATTGTAAACCTTTATTTCTTTTCATTTTGTTCATACGTGTAAGAGATAAACGTCAGGAATTATTACATTTTGTGTAAAACTTTACAGATTTTGGTTTTTAGTTTTTTAATAGATGAAATTATCTAAATTACGAGAAATCAATCAATTAAAGCTTGACAAAATTGAACTGATTTCTGAAATTGTTAAAAGTTAGCCAACATGAATGCCTTAATAGAATTTTCTCTTTTACCAATTTAAATTACTTTAGTTCTCTGCTTAGATTCTTTGATCTTTCAACCGTCTTTAAAGAACTGTTTATCTTTGTGAGTTTTGGTAAATTATTTAGTAAATTCATTTTCACAAATTATCTGTTATTTTTTATTTAAACAGGTTTTTCTCTTCCTTTATTATTATAAAACATGACAGGATATATTACTGCGATTGTACTATCATTGAGTAATAAGAAGAAAAAAAATAGAAAAATCATAAAATATTTATTGTGTTTGACTTTTTAAAAAATTTATATAATTATATTCAAAATGAATAACTTACATCTATTTACGTTTTTAAGGTTATACGTTTAATCAAATTAGTATTAATAAAAAAAATCAATTTTTACTCTATCTACTATATATGTATTCTTTTTTAAACCATTCTTTATTTTACATCGAAAATATTTTATAAATATGATGACATATTATATTTCAATAAGTTAATTTCACAGTATCATTAAAAACAGTCACAAAAATCCTTTTACATTTCTTTTTTTATTTTTTTCGTTTACACCATCAATCCAACATTATTAGCAATTATAATTGATTGTTTCATTTTAAAGTAATATTTTTTAAAAATAAACTTTATATTCCACAATAAAAACAATTAAATATATATTAAGTATGCTTACTTCAAATGCCATTAAATAGTTTCAAAGTTTAGATTAAAACTTGTAGTAATTAAAATGACATTCATAGAATAAACTGTTTTGCTAATATTGTCTATAGTTTGTTGCCTTAGCGTTCAAATATTGTACTTTATTATTGAAGTTTTTATATAAATATATATTTAAAATTTAATTGGAAATATCCTGTATATTTTGGCAAGCAATTTTTCAGTTATGCTGTAATGAAGCAGGTAGCAATTAAATATAGACATTGCAAGGTGAAATGATGTCTAATGTATTTTTGTATTCAATACTTAACAGTAAAGTGAATTATGTTTATAGTTAGTATCCAGAAATTTTATAAGGATTTTAAATCAGAACAATAATACGAGTGAAGACTGAAAGTATAACAACTTTTAAAGATAAACATAATTAACTCTTGCTTTCTTTAAACAGCTATACATTTATAAAGGACTTGTATCATTTATATATGATGGATTGAATAGTTGAAGGGAGATTGAAAGTCTGAGTTCAAGTCCCTTATAATTACATTAAGTTTAGTATAATATTTACTGAGGCTATAACCTCGATAATATGCGTATAAAATGCGATAGTAGGGACCTCTACAGGTGTTTTAACCATAAGCTTATGCTATGGAAGAAAGTAGGAACCTCTACAGGTGTTTTAACCACAAGCTTACCCTATGGAAGAAAAAGGGATTCCCCTCTTTTCTTCCATAGCGTAAGCTTGTGGTTAAAACACCTGTAGAGGTCCCTACTATCGCATTTTATACGCATATTATCGAGGTTATAGCCTCAGTAAATATTACTACGTAATCAATGTGTGTTTAATAAATTTATAATTATAAGTTTAGTATAGAAAATTACTTGTATATAAATATATACAATAGATTATAAATGACATCCAGAGTCATCTGCGAATGATTCATAATACTAATGAAACATACTAATGTACCAATGAACATTTCAGTTAAGTCAAACTGACCATCATCTAGATAATGAATATTATAAAAAAATGATTGTACCGATGCTATAATCTTTGGTGTATAACAAGGTTAATAGAACACAGATACAGACAATTTTAAAAATATAAAAGTGTGCTTAAAAATAATAGGGTAAAAAATACATATATATGCTATTCAGATGTGACACTCCCCTTTAATGTAAAATCAGAGGGCCATTGAGATTCTTAAAAGACCATATTATTTCAACAAGCATGATCATACATGTAAACTACCTTTTCATTTTTAAAACCCATTAATTTGAATAACGTCTGATTTTTGTTTTTATTAATCCACTACATCCTTTATATTTTTTTAAAACTTTTCTGTATCTGTTCCTATTGGTGGAACCTTTAATTTTATTATTCATCAATACTGCCAGAGTCTTTTACAATTATTTCATTGATATTTATTACCCAGTAGTCAGCCAATATGGTCCAGCCAAAATATTATTATGTTAGTAATATAAATCAAACATGGATGAACATGGATAATGTCATTTATAGCTGTAGATAAAATTTTCATTTTAAGCATTTAATAGATTGATGGACATAAAAATAATATAAATACAGAGTGATAATCTTCAATCAAAGTTCTTGAGGTATTCATTATTCATTCACCAAGGTACATGAGAAAACTGAATGATCACCTTAAAAAATATAAAATTCAAGAAGAATCTCTCTATGGCTTTTACTTTGGAATGCCATTAACAGTCCATGTTAATATAACAATCATTTACATTATATTAATTAAAGTAATTAGACTGAATTGATGTTAAAATGTGAATAGTCAATTTTATGAGCTTTCTATAAGTTAGTCTATTTTAATATGACTAAATATTATCAATGACAGAGTTTTATATATATATATATATATATATATAAATATATATCATATATATATAGTTACAAATTCAATATATATATATATATATATATATATATATATTGAATTTGTAACTATAGTTTAATGAACTTGAATATAATGTAAACATGAAGAGATGTGATTTCTGGATCACAGTGCCTAAAATATTTATTTTTTGGCTACCATACATATTTCAGTGTTCATCAAACTCAAGTTTTAATGAAAAAATAAGTGTATATAACTCTGCCATGAATAATGTTTTGCTGTATTAAAATAGTTAAGACTTCAGAGTTACTTATTTACAGAACAGTTTCTAAATTAGTATAATGTAGTTCTCCAAGTAGAATGAAGGTAAAAAATTAACCTCAAATTATACATCCTGCATATGGCTGTAATAATATATCTATGGGATATTTCAAATATTTTATATAGATTTCAGCTGGTGGCATGCATTGTTTTTATTTCTTATATATATAGACTTGAACTCAGACTTTCAAACTTCTGACAGCTATCCAATCCATCTTATACAACTGATACACATGGGCACACACATGCGAAAAAAATAAATGATCTCCAATATACATATTCTGTGCTAAACCAGCACTCATCAGTTGGGCCAGATCATCATCTCCAACACATATATACAATCAGTGTTCAGTTTATATTAAGATAGCAAATCTTCAAACTTTAATATACAAGCTTCAATCTTTTCCATTGTCCAACTCTTCAGCCATCTATATCATTGAAAATCAAAGCTGATATGGATGGTCAAAGAATTGGGGAGTGGAGAAAATTGAAACTTGTCCATTAAAGTTTGAAGATTTGCTATTTTAATAAAAACTGAGAAGTGATTATATATATGTGTGTTGGAGATGGTGATATGAAATGACTGATGAATATTGATTCAGCACAAAATATGTATATTGGAGATCATTTATCTTTTTTACATGCATGTGGTCATGTGTATTAGTTGTATAAGATGGATTGAATGGTGTGGGAAGTTTGAAAGTCTGGATTCAAGTTCATTATAATTAATTCAGCTTAGTATAGACAATATACATGTATTTAGATATTATATATATACAAAATATATTTTGTGGGTTCATTCATGAAAGATTTTAGGTTTAAAAATTCCAACATTTCGACTTAATCACACAAGCCCTCAACTGGAAAATGAAACCTATATAATATTTGAATATAACATTAAATATAAATTAAAGAAATACAGACATTGATTAATATATATATATATATATATATATATATATATATATATATATCAGATATATATATATATATATATATATAATCTTAAAATTAAATGTTAACAGTAATCAACAATTTTGAAAAGTACAAAAAATATAATTGTCACTTTAGGAACATTTTCGACTATCCTAGTAGTTTCACCAATATCCAGCAGAAAATTTAAGGATGTAGCATATATCCAACAACCCTAATGCCATAACTCCTTGTTGAAGAAGTGGATAATATAATTTACATGTATAAAATATATTTATGTCTTATATATAGATATGCATCTAATTATGTGTATACCAATGCTATAAATAGGAGGACATACTTCACCCTCCAAAATGCTACGCATCTATAAATACATATTCATTAATAGCTTTTATTAAGATAGTGTTTAAGAGCAGATATTTATAAATTACAGTGGTATAAGAAAAGTTTGTTATATTTTTTAAAATATCTATTCTTAGTGAGTAATTTTACAAACACAGTGAAGTGAACAATTTTTATTATCTACATTTTTTCCATATCTCATCTGCTCCTTTTAAAACTAGTCCTATATTAATAATCTTTGTTTTCTGACTCCATTATTTATTTGATTGCTGTGTTAATCCATTGATTATTTACAAATCATAATTCTGATAAAAAAATTTCCCCATATGGATAGTTTTTTAAATTGAAATGATGTGTAGTTCTATTTGCTCTCCATTGTCTTTTGGAATAAATAAATTTACAATGTTCAACATAAACAGTTATGAAGCCTTTCCTTTTGAGGTTAATTCATTACTTGTGACTTTCTGCAAAATTTGTGTGGCGTATAGTTTTATTCATTATCTTGATTTATTACATTTTATTCTTGTTACTGTTTTGTTTCTGATACAGTACAATATTTATTTAATGAAATAAAAAAAAAATGAAGGAAAAGAAAATGGTGAACTTAAAAGTTATCTGAACATTCCTATAATACATAAAATCTTTTTATAAGTAAAAGTTTTTAAAGAGTGCCTGATTATATAGCACCATATCTTTTACATGCATAACATGCATATAGCGTAAGTGACAATGATTCTGAAATATTACACTTTAAATTGATGCATAGAATTTGCACCAAAAATATGAATTTAAAGTTTCTTTTTTTTCAGTAAGCAGAGTTTTTGGATTTCGTTAAGATATTCAAAATATTGAGTCATTGTTTTAAAAATCTTTTCAGCTATGTTTGATAATTTGTAAACTTAAAATTAAATATTTAATCACTACATTTAATATTAACTTAATTTTTCTGAACATTTATATGTAATTATTGCGATATTAAAATTACATATGTATATTTACAAGCATATATTTTTCAAATAACAACCAGACAATGTTTTAAATTTTAACATATGAGTTATATTTAAAGAAAATTGTTATGTTGTACTGCACCTTATATATATATCAATTAATAATAATCACTAAATTATTCTCATTTTTTATTTCTAATGGTTTCGTGAGACTATAGTTTATCAACATATAATAATCACTAATATATATAATATAAATAAAATGTCCGTTAATTAAAACAAAATTGTAATTATAATAAGAATAATAAATTTAAAGGTCTATTACCATTAAATTTATCTTTATTATAATTATATTTATGTATATATAAAAATTGAACTAAGTTTGAACTACATTAACTATATATACTATTTATCAATATAGAAAATAATTACAAGTAAACAGAAAAGAATATCTTTTTCCATTTAATGTTTAATATTTTATAAATAATGCATTAATAGGAGTAATATTTAAACCAGTTAAGAATTTTATAAAGGCAAAATTGATAAACTTTCAAATTAAATTAATGAGGTAACATTAATTAATAATGATTTTAATACTCTTATATATATGTAAATAATAGATGGAATTCATTTCCTTATTTAAAATTATATAAATAAAATATGTAATATATAAAGAGCCTGCTAATAGCTCTAAACAAGTTTATTTTTTTAATGATAAATGCTACAAGAAAAAGTACCTGAAACCTTTATCTATGATGGTCCCCATCCCCAGACCAGTTTCGAGCTATGGCTCTCTTCAGTGAGGAGTTAGGATATTACATTCAAAATACATATTGGTAATGCAAGCTATATAGGACATGTGACTGATTTTTACTATTATTATAAATAAACTATGCATACATAGGAACAAATGCTAAGAGACAGGTGGTATCATCTTTCTTTTGAAGAGTTTATTTACATTATCTAACTCATTAGAAGCTTCTGTTACTTTTTATCCAGTTACATATATATGTTTCTATTCAATGAACTAGTAGATATTAATCTAAAGTATTATATATATATATATATATATATATATATATATATATATATATATATATATATATATATATATATATTGTGCCATTAGAATTTAGTCATTAGCTAAATTTGTAGTAATGTGCATGTAAAAAAATGTGGAACAAAAATCATCATCACATTTTTATATAAAAGGGAAGCTGTAGGGCATCCAAGTTTAAACCCTACAAGATCCAGTTCTAAAAGCTTAAGACAGAAAAAGAGTATTACACACAGTTAATTATTCAGTATTTAATTTTTTTTTTAAAAAAATAAAGTTATAACGTATATGTATAGGCAGTGTGTGTTATAAAAGCTATTTAGTTAGTCACTTTTAAATTACACATATTAACTTTCTTTAAAACTAACCTACACTTGCTAAATTTTAATATCTTATTCTATACTTCTATTTTTGCTTTTCTATAATTGTAATTTGGATTTAAAAGCTAAGGATGTAATTTTAAATATTAGGGTTATAATTACTAAGCTAGCAATTAGATTATTTAATTTCAGTTTATACATGATTTGAATGATGGAGTGTGTGTGTTACATCACATAAATATATCTACATTTATTACATATTGAGAGAAAAAGAAGAAAATCTGTTATATTATTTTTTTTCTTACTTAACAATTTTTTTTGTATTATAAGGGTTGTTTTTCTGTTGAAAAACTTAGAGACGATATGAGAAGTCTAATTTTAAAAATGTCTCATCTTAAGATCAAAAGAAAGAAGCCCAAATTTGAGATGTTACATAGGTGTAAAAAAGGATTAAGACTATTTTTTCCATCAAAATAAAAGTTTGTCTGGAAACCAGGTGTGTGATTTTTTTTAATGTTCCTAAAAAAGATTGCACTCTCCAGCTAAAAACGAATTGGCCAAAAATAGAAAAAAATCAGATATAAAAGCAGTCTGGAAAATCAGTTGATATTATTATTATAGAGACTTTTAAAATTATTGAAACTAAAGCAGACAAACATTTTTAATTCTGCTAGATAACCTTTTTTTTTAAAAAATCATTTTTTTTAATATCAAGCTTTGAATATTGAAAATATAAGGATGGTGGGCTAGGAAAAATATATATTTTTCTGTCTGTATACCAGACTCATCATCAACTAGCACATCATATAGGAAAGAAAAGATGTCTTGTCTGCAAAATAATATTCTACACCTTTCAACTGACTGAGAGAAATAAGATGTTTTTAAATAGAAAGAAGAAAACATTCACCTGCATTGAAAGGTGATCAGGAAAAGAATAATCTACTGATAAATATTAAACCATCAAGTCCAATTAATTGTTCCAGTAACTGAGTTTAAACCAAAAAAATTTATAAATGTGAAAACAACTGCTATACTTCATCCACTAAAAGAATCATGCTTGACAGAAAGAGAAGAAAAGTTAATATAATGATTTCCAAATTGTCCACTAAAGAAAATAACCTTAATAGGATCATCATCATCAAATAATTATACACCTCAAAAAAAAGATTGTTCCAAAGAAAATGAAAATGGTAGCTTCAAACTATAGACATTAAACAAGATAAATTTGAATGATTGGCAGGCGCTAATAAAGAATAGAACTGGTAATATAAAATTTTTTTATACATATTTTCTTTATGATATCAGAGATTTAGTAAAACTTTAGCAATGAAGTTGTATATGTTCGTTTGTTATCTCAGAACTTTTTAAAACAACCAAGATCAATTGAAACCCAGAATTTCTTAATAATGATAAACATAGGCTTCATATATGTACTAAAATTATGATTGTCTATTAACTTAAAGTTATGAAATGTTATTAATATGTAACATATTTTTTTGTTGTTGTTATTGTTATTTTGTTTTAAATAATATTTTTGTTATTATGGGGATAAAACATGCACATACATAATATAATACTTGTTGCATATATATAATTGTGTGTGAATGTAAAACAATAGGCAATATTAGGAATATTAGGGTATTGTGTTTTAAGTTAAAATATAGCATTCAGAGGGTAGAAGGGAGGGGGAGAAAAATAATTTAAAACTTGTTTCTAAAACTTGCTCTTTCCAATTTTACTAACATTTATTTTTTGTCATTCTACTTACATGTTAGATTTATAAATTTGTGTGCGAAAGATTTTCATGTGGAGTGAAAATCATGGTCAATGTGACATCCAATTTGAAACACATTTATGGGAAGGGGGGAAGAATTTAAAATTAATGTTATGATTTTAAAACAGTCCATTATGATTACTGTTGTTATTGTTAATATCAATTTTCATGTAGATATAGAAATTTTTATGTATATGTTAGAAATGCAGCAATAAATATTAGTTTATTTTATTAAATGAGGTGTATATATTTCATTAAGAGTAGTCTTTATTAAGTGTGATCATTCATCATCAAAATGAATATTAGCTATTTAAGTTCCAATTAGATATACTAAAATTAAGCAATAATTATGAATTTCTTTATAGAAATTAGGTTTATGATTGGGCTTAGTCCTAAAGCTGTGTTTAACCATTATCATTATCATCATCATCATCATCATCATGTTTTAATTAATGAGCTGTTTAAATGTTTAAAGGCCATAAATAAATATTGATTTCTTATTATTATTATAATAACCACCATTCCATCATCTATTTCATGCAAGGATGAGTGAATTGCCATCCTAGATTAATATAATCTGAGCTAGTAAAACTTGTATAGAAGAATATTGAAACGCATTTATTATGTTGAGATCTAAGAAATGATTTTTGTCTAATGAATTTATATACTCCACTTTAGTTTAAGGATGTTTTATGTTTAACTAGATATTATTGTATACAGTGATATGGGTCTAAAATCAAAAATCCTCCATTTTATTAAAAATAAAGTACCAAAAAGGTATTCAAACCCAGTACATGTGAAAAAGTTATAAATATAACTTTGTCTAGGTCCAGCTAACCTATTGGCGCGCTGATAGACCATATTCACTTGTTGTTCACTTAGATTTGCACTTGAGATCCTACCAAGAGATAGGAGTGAGTAAAATCTACTGGGGGATATATTGAGAGATATTTGATTGAGTTACCAGTGTACTCACTCACTTGATTTCCATATACCTGAGTTATAATAGTTTGTTCTGAATAATAATTGCTTATAGTTTGATCTTTTGTTTATTGAGGATACAATGCCTGCCTAACTAGGGTTTGAAATAGGCCAGACACCTTAAATGATTAGTCTACAGGCATTATTGTTTATAATTATTGATATGGTGATATCTTTAATTTCTAATTATAGAAATGTTTCATTTAATCCAACATTATTTTAAATATTATGATCTTATATATTATAGACTACTCAAATAAAGTATGTATGGTATATTTATATTTGAATCATTTCTACCTTTATTTATTATATTTGAATCCTAATTCTTTTGATCTACCCATATTTAATTATATTTGAATTCTTTTGAGCAATTATTTATGTTTATATAATGAATCTTTGAACCTTTTATTTAAGTTACAATGGATCTTTGATCTAGTTAATTTAGTTACAATATATATATATATATATATATATTGTATATATATATATATATATATATATATATATATATATATATATATATATATATTGTAACAGAATAAAAATGATGGTATGCTCTTCTAAGGAAAATATATTCCAATTATTGGTAGACATTTATAACAGAATAAAAATATGGGTCATACTGTATTTTTAATCATAGCCTAATTATTGATCACCATTTGTAACAGAATAAAAATATGAACCAAGAAAGAACAATCCTAATTTAATAATTCTCATAAATTGTAGCACCATTTATAACAAAATTAAAATAATAAACTAAACTAAAATGAATATCAATCAATGAATAACAATCTAACACTTGATTTAATAAAACAATGATAAGAATCTTTGTTGTAAACTCATGAATTCAAATAGTATTTAGAACAAATAGAAAACAAGCAAAATCATTATTTCAAGTTATCCTAAAATAAGAGCATTATTTGCAATAGATTAAAGATAAAGCAATAAATACAAATACCATTATCTTATAAGCAATGATCTATGCCTATTATATAAACCAATTATAATAGAATGAAAATAATAACAATGAATTGTACAAATCAACTTTTATATTCCTTATGAACCCAAATGCTATTTATAATGCAAATTTATACTAAAAGTTAAACATTATTTATATTTGAACAAAATGATTCATAGATGGATGAGATAATAATTTAATCTGTCCTACAAATCTAAAATATCAATGATATCTAAATAAATACATATAACTCAATAATTGATTTTTAATTACAACTAAGTAAAATAAAAGTAATGCTAACTCAGCCATGCTATTCCAATAATATTAATATACTCTTATTAATTAAGTTAATTATAATAAGATTAAATACTTGATAATAGTACAAAAATCAATTAACTTAATATATCTCTCTACTTTCACCAATTAAATAACATTAAAATTTATAATATACAATCACATCAATATATAAAATAAATTGATAGATTAATATTTAATAATTATTCAAATGTTATGGGCAATTCATATCCAATTACTCTTCAGTTTAATAAAGCTAAGTTGTTAAAACTTTAGACTAAAATTATCCAGTTATATGAAAGATTATTAATGTTTATTCTAATCAAATATTAATATTAAAATTTAATATCTAAACTGAATTTATGATTTGCATCAATAAATTTTAAATATAATTAAAGCAAATCATACTAATTTGTAAACCAACTCTCTACATTCTAATAAGATTATGACCTTTATGACTGAATACTGACTTAACATAATATATATCTTAGTCAATAATAGTTTAAAATAAAATATATGAATATCTAATTGCACTTATCTTTACACATCTTCAATAATTATCACATTTGTACTTTAATCAATTATCAAATCAATTCAGATATAATTTCTATCTTAATATTATTGTTTCTTCTAATGAGCAAAATAATTACAATAAGCTTTTAATTATTTATTAAACATTCAAGAATGTCAAATCAGTCAATTGATTTCTGTATAAAAATCTATACCTGGTCAGATAATAAACATTAAATTCAATACAAAGTAAATGATATGTAATTATAATATCTCACCCATTTTATGGTTAGAATTTCAAACTTTTTGAAACTCCTTCTAATGAATACATGGAATAATCAATTTGTGAAAGTATCCTATTCATGCACCATTAAGCAATAAATTTGCATTGTAGAATTAAATGACAACCAAACAAGTTTACTTGTGTTAAATTAATTCAACATTTATTAAGAATGTGTAGAAATTAAATAAATAATTATATATATATATGGAAAACACCATAAACATTTAAAACACATACATATGATCTGATTATGCTTTGTGCAATAGGTTCTTAATTGACATTAATTCTTTTAAATTAAATATGTGATTGTACATAGAACTTCACCTATCAAATGCTAAGATTAAAATATATATTTATGCAACACAAATATGTTGTAATACACATGCATTTTTCAAAATATAAGAGTTCATGACAATTAAACTTTACATAAAATAGTTAATTGTAATAAAAAATATACTAAAGATAAATCTACCTATTCATTTACATTGTTTTAAGAGAATAAAACAAAAATAAATACTTGAAATTAATTTATATTCAAGAAATAAATAGATAAATATTTTTAAATTATAATTATAATTACAAAGGTATACAAATATAAATTTGAATTTAGAAAAACATAACTTTCATATATTTTATATATGTATTAAAATAAATCCCAACTTAAATTATACTACACCTGGGTCTTATTTTATGCGGTAGATAGGTTCCACAGAAAACTTGCATTAAAAAAAATCACACAAAAATAGACTTAACTTACCTTGAAAAATGGGGGATAGGGTCTGTAATTTTCAGAATTCACATAAAAGCAAAGCAACAAAGAGAAATTACTTTAAAATTCACATAAAAAAAATAAGCAAATAAAGTATGACTAATAAAAAATTTCAAATATTTGAAAACAATTAATACAAGACAAAGACAAACTTTTTTTTATTAACTATATTTAATTTTACATTTTTCATACATATTTTAATCATTACTGTGAGCATTTGTTTGTAAACTGGAAAAAAATAAGATTCGATATGATGTGATGTATTGCAGCTTCTTCTTAAACAAAGTCAAGAATCTTTCATTATTTATGCCCAGAGAAACCTGTTAGCCACTTTATTTTTATTCGTGATGTGATATACAACTAGTGCTACTTTCAATCTTATGCTGTGTTAATGGTTTTCTGTTTCTATATTAAAAAAATGAGATCGAAATCAAAACAAAAAGATATACATTATCATTAGAAAGATTATTTTCAGTTTATAAAATCTTGGTTTTTTATTTTAAAAATCTAAAAGATTATTTATTTCTGTTATATATAACAAAATATATGTTTTAAAAGTTAAATTTTTTTGAATATTTATTGCGAGATTTTTATATGTAAGTATAAATTTATTATTATTATTTACTCATTGCTATAAATAGGTTATTTACATAGAAGCTAAAATTCTAATTATAGCTTCAGGCCATATTAATGTTAGCTGCTAATATAACGTTATATTTTTGAAAAAAAAAAAGTCTTTCAAGTGAAAATAAGTTATTAATAATTTAAATTTTTTGATATCTAATAAATATAGTGAAATATGAAAGATATTAAGAAGAAACATGAATCACATAACTTCAAAATTGCTTTAAAATAATCTGCATAAAACAAGACCCAGGTGTATTGTTTATATTCTATACAATTATATATATATATATAACAAAATAATAATAATAATAATAATAATAATAATAATAATAATAATAATAATAATAATAATAATAATAATAATAATAATAATAATAATAATAATAATAATAATAATAATAATAATAATATATGTTAGCACATGACCTGATTAATTGTTAACAAATATAACATTTCCAAAACAATACCATAGTTCTAAGGTTTATTTCCTAAACCATCCAGTGATATTTTTCTATTACAGAAAAATAGAAAGATCAGAAAAAATTATTACATTTGAAGCACATTTTGTTAGTTCCAAACTTTTCTACATACCAAAATTATTTTTTCATCTAGAAGATATTTGATTGATATGATGTTCCAGATGTAAAGTCACTAGTTTATGCCAATAACAATGTAATATAGGCATTCTTTCCTTTAACAAGTATCTGATTCATAAAATAATATAAGGAATAGATGCTAATTTCATCCTTGATGATGTGATGGAAATTGAACCCATTTATATCTTGCCTGCAAATAATTCAATTTCATAAGATTATATCAACAGGTGAACATAATATTTGTGTACATTTTTATGTTGTTAGTATTTATATCTCATCCATGAAAAGTAAGTAATATCCATTTTCAAAGAAAACAAATAGTCCAATGATTTTTTAAAAAAAATACTATGAATTATTTTCATTCTTTAACAAATTATCAATTCTCACAAATTCACAATAAATTTGTCCAGTACTTTTAAAAATGAATGAATAAATAAAAAATCATATGAAGGAACTTATGTTCACTTCTATTGAAACCAAGACATGAAAGAGAGAGTTTAAAGTATTTAGTTCTATTTATAAACTTTTTAAATTGATGTTAGAGAAACTGTAGGAATGTTCAACTTTTTGTTCAATTTTATCTAGTGTCCCATAAATAAAAATCTTACTATACAATAACAATAACAAATAAAAATGAATATTCTATAATTATTACATATAATAGATAATATTTATGTTTAAACAAATACAAATAATATTTTTTTAATTCAACACAAACTACAATAATTTATATTATATTCTTATCATACTAAACTGGAAGCATATTTTTACATATATTTTTCCAATATAATATTATACAAATAAAATAACAAACATACTTGAAACATTAAACATTTAGGTGTATTATGTAACCTACTATTGTGAATGCAGTAACAAAAATACATATATTAAAAAATAGTAATAATTTTATCAAGATTAGAAATGTCATTTTTTTCATATTCATTTTTAAAATACTAGAATTAATAATAAACAATTCTTTCTCCAATATTATTGTCATCATAGCAACATATTCCAATGCTCCCCAGTATATATATATATATATTCACTATTAAAGCCAAACCATATATATATATATATATTCACTATTAAAGCCAAACCATATATATATATATATATATATATATTTAAAAGTATTGCAGTTTGTAATGTTAATGCATTATTTATTAGTCTGCATTACAGAGACATGCTTATTTCATGTTTAAAGAGGTTTATTTAAACTTCAATGTATCAATATTTAATATTCTGCAGTCAAGTTGCAAGCTTTAAGTGTCCATATATATTCAATGGACCATTAGTAAGAATGGATTCCATTCTTGCTATTAAAAGGTGTGAAGGTTGCCTTGACAGCAGTGAGAAATATTGATTACTATATTTTACTGTGAATGTTTAGGTGGTTACTGGTTGGAACTTAATTATATATATATTGTAATGGGCACAGAAGACGTTACATTGTTTTTTTATTAGTAAACATGAAAAGAATAAAAGTTCACAAATAAAACTCCCTTTTTTAAAAATTAAAAATTGAAAATTAAAATTCTATACTAAACTCATATATATATAAAATCGCACAGATGAAAAAAAAATTATTATTAAAATAAAACTTTATTAAAAATAGAAAAAATAGTTTAAAAGCAAAAACTTAAAAAGATTTAGAGATAAAAATATAACTTTAATTTTGGAAAACACATTAAGTAATCAGAAAATGGAAATGATTGTTTTAATTAGTTAAATGTAAACTAGCCCTTGGGCATTTAAATGTATAAACAATGGTCAGATAGGAAAACAATAGAAACTTTTAGCAAATGAAAGAAATCCATCAGGAAATCAGACTTCAACGAAAAGGTTTTCACCATCATGACGTAATGTTGAGTTAATCCACAAAATTATTATAAAAGGAAAGGTTTGAAAATAAAAGAATTAATTAGTTATTACGAGAGGACAGATATGTGTTAGTGCGGAGTCGAAGGAGAAGGGATTGAAAAGATGCACTCTTCAATCCCTTCAGTTCTGCTAAAAAAGAAAGAGAAATGACATCGTTTTCTACATTAAGGACCAGCTCAAGTAAAGACTTCTGGATAAATAAAAACAATGGCTAACTAAATACCAATATCTTCAGTACAGTGTAGGAATTCCCGTTCAAAATTACCCACAACAGCAAGCAACTGTAAAGGATAAAGCTGGACATTTTAAAAATCATAAGAACTTTATATTCATTTGAAAACAATAAGAACTCTAAATTCTAAACCTTTTAGTAAATAATACAAATAGAATCCTATCTGACCAATGTAAATTAATGTTAATAATGTTATTTGATGTATTTTTTTTTTATTTAAAATCATTTCCATTTATTTTTTTTGTCCTTTTAAGTTTTTAATATGATTTTTGTTTTTCGTTAGACTAAATTATATAAATGTTAAACTTAAGATGGGCATACATGGCTATATAGATTTGTAAAGTTATATTAGGGGAGGGTAAATTTTAGGTTATTTGTTTCATAGTTGAATTAGGTCAATGGATTGGATATATTGATGTAGTTAGTAGATGTAGTATGAGATCCGCTACAGGCAGGATTGCATATATATACCACACACCTTCTGTTTGCCTATGGATGGGTTTGTAAGTCAGCAAAGAATCGCAATCCATTCCTATGGAGTTTTTTGTTTATTGTTCTACTTGCCAATAGATGTAGCATTCCTGTTGGTGGAGAGACGATGTCTTCTCTAACTCTACTTACTGTTCAGATGTACATTCCTGACAGTATAGTATTTTGTGTTGTCGTATTTTCATGCTACGTTGAATACATAAATGCATCAGATGGATTGATGCTGGTTTGACTGCAAACTTTTTGCCTAAGATTAAATCAGGGAAGAATATTTTCTTTTCAAATGCAGATCTATGTAGTTTATTCATACTTGACACCCTAAATAAAAATGCATTAAATTTAAGTTGGGTATAGACGCTTGCATGAATTCATTATCGGTTAATTATGTTTTGGTTTTTATATTTGATCAAAATATATAGACATTCGGTAAATAATGATACCTTACAGTGAGTATCTAAAATGTATTTATTCGGATGTCTTTTTAGTTATTGGTGTCAATGCGGGCATCTTATGATGAATGTTATTGGGTTACTTATAAATTTCCCTCTGCAATTGATGGTATCAATGACTTTGTATTTTGATCATTTTTGTTTATTTTGAAATGTTTTTAACCATGAAATCTATGTAACCGATCTATACTCAACATTATAAAGCAAACTTTCATAAATCTATCTGTGTGAACTTAATTAAAATGTAAACTTATAATATTATAAAAATTAAAATGTAAATTTAAATTCTAAACTCAAATTAAAATCTAAAATAAACATACTAAAATAATAATGTTAAATTTTATATATATGTGCGTAAATAAATGTTTGTATGTTAATTACTGGCAGTGGCTTATTTTATTCCTTTTTAAAATATTCTTAGATATGAATTTATGGTAAAATATAAATCTCTGCTACTCCCTGAGCTAGTGACAATGGGCTAATGACCAGAATCAACCAATAATTTTTTTTTAAAACTTACATATCTGCCCACTATATAAATTTTTCTAGGTTCAAATGCCTAGATGGTGCCCTGTAGTGCAGATGACATTAGCTCGCTTTCTCCGGATCGTTATAACTAGCCTACTATATAAATTTTTCTAGGTTCAAATGCCTAGATGGCACCCTGTAGTGGAGAAAGTGAGCTAACGTCATCTGCACTACAGGGCGCCATCTAGGCATTTGAACCTAGAAAAATTTATATAGTAGGCAGATACGTAATTTTATTTTTTTAAAAAAAAATATTGGTTGATTTTGGTCATTAGCCCATTGTCACTAGCTCAGGGAGTAGCAGAGATTTAAATTTTACCATAAATTCTTATCTAAGAATATTTTAAAAAGGAATAAAATAAGCCACTGCCAGTAATTAACATACAAATATTTATTTATGCATTTATATATAAAATTTAACATTATTATTTTAATATGTTTATTTTAGATTTTAATTTGATTTTAGAATTTAAATTTACATTTTAATTTTTATAATATTATAAGTTTACATTTTAATTAAGTTCGCACAGATAGATTTATGAAAGTTTGCTTTATAATGTTGAGTATAGATCGGTTACATAGATTTCACGGTTAAAAACATTTCAAAATAAACATAAACGATCAAAATACAAAGACATTGATACCGTCAATTGCAGAGAGAAATTTATAAGTAACCCAATAGCATTCATCATAAGATGCCCGCATTGACACCAATAACTAAAAAGACATCCGAATAAATACATTTTAGATGCTCACCGTAAGGTATCATTATTTACCGAATGTGTATATATTTTGATCAAATATGAAAACTAAAACATAATTAACCGATAACAAATTCATGCAAGCGTCTATACCCAACTTAAATTTAATGCATTTTTATTTAGGGTGTCAAGTATGAATAAACTTCATAGATCTGCATTTGAAAAGAAAATATTCTTCCCTGATTTAACCTTAGGCAAAAAGTTAGCAGTCAAACTGGCATCAATCCATCTGATACATTTATGTATTCAATGTAGCATGAAAATACGACAACACAAAATACTATACTGTCAGGAATGTACATCTGAACAGTAAGTAGAGTTAGAGAAGACATCGTCTCTCCACCAACAGGAATGCTACATCTATTGGCAAGTAGAACAATAAACAAAAAAACTCCATAGGAATGGATTGTGGTTCTTTGCCAACTTACAAACTCATACATAGGCAAACAGAAGGTGTGTGGCGTATATATGCAATCCTGCCCATAGCGGATCTCATATTACATCTACTAACTACATCAATATATCCAATCCATTGACTTAATTTAACTATGAAACAAATAACCTAGGATTTACCCTCCCCTAATATAACTTTACAAATCTATATAGCCATTCATGCCTGACTTAAGTTTAACATTTATGTAATTTAGTCTAATGAAAAACAAAAATCATATTAAAAACTTAAAAGAACAAAAAAAAAAAATGGAAATGATTTTTAATAAAAAAATAATACATCAAATAACATTATTAATATTAATTTATGTTGGTCAGATAGGATTCTATTTGTATTATTTACTAAAAGGTTTAGAATTTAGAGTTCTTATTGTTTTCAAATAAATATAAAGTTCTTATGATTTTTAAAATGTCCAGCTTTATCCTTTATAGTTGCTTGCCGTTGTTGGTAATTTTGAATGGGAATTCTCTCGCCGTACTGAAGATATTGGTATCCAGTTAGCCATTGTTTTTATTTATCTGGAGGTCTTTTCTTGAGCTGGTCCTTAACATAGAAAACAATGTCATTTCTCTTTCTTTTTTAGCAGAACTGAAGGGCTTGAAGAGTGCGTCTTTTCAATCCCTTCTCCTTTGACACGGCACTAACACATATCTGTCCTCTTGTAATAACTAATTAATTCTTTTATTTTCAAACCTTTCCTTTTATAATAATTTTGTGGATTAACTCAACATTACGTCATGATGGTGAAAACCTTTTCGTTGAGGTCCAATTTCCCGATGGATTTCTTTCATTTGCTAAAAGTTTCTATTGTTTTCCTATCTGACTATTGTTTATACATTTAAATGCCCAAGGGCTAGTTTACATTTAACTAATTAAAACAATCATTTCCATTTTCTGATTATTTAATGTGTTTTCCAAAATTAAAGATATATTTTTATTTCTAAATCTTTTTAAGTTTTTGCATTTAAAATATTTTTTTTATTTTTAATAAAGTTTTATTTTAATAATATTTTTTTTTTCATCTGTGCGATTTTATATATATGAGTTTAGTATAGAATTTTAATTTTCAATTTTTAATTCTTAAAAAAGGGAGTTTTAGTTCAAACTTTTATTCTTTTCATGTTTACTAATAAAAAAACAATGTAACGTCATCTGCGCCTATTACAATATATATATATTTGCAATTGACATTGTACCACATACTGAAATTGATTTCAACTTTCAGTTGGTACTATATATATATAAATGATTAGAATAAAAAGAAGTAGCTTAGACTTTTTTTATAAAAATAATAAATTTATTTGATAATAACAATACAAATAATAGTCAGGTAGGGAACTCAATATTGACTGATATATATTGTGCAATTAAGGCAAATTAAAACCATATTTGTATTTAACACATTTTTTACATTACTATATTAGTAATTTATCCAATTCTCAACAAACATAAATTTTAAATTTATTTTTTTTATTGAGGTGCATATTTAACATTAGTTATGGTGTAGAATATTAAATATTTAGCAAATGAAAATAAAAGCTTCAATATAGAAAAAGAGATGCTCATACACCAAAAACATATATGAAAATTGACAGCTACATTGATTTGCATATCATGTATTTTGAATGTTAAAGCAGATATAAAACTTTTTATATAGTAGTGCCACCCAGCACAAGTCAGAGTAATCAATGAATGCAGAAAGGTTTGTGCATAAAAACTTTATATAGTGCCCACTCATCTAATATCCCCAGATTAATTTCCAGCTTGTGGATTTCATCAGTGAAAAGCTTCAGATCTGTGATATTTTAAATTTTGTATATATATGCTGAAAATTGTTATAAAAATTCAAGGATTATGTAAGCCAGATTTATGCAATTCAGAATCTGTTTTTTTTCTCTCTATAGTGTGGACCATAAGTTTTCATACATAGAAGAAATAAACATTTTTTGAATGAAAACATATATATATATATATATATATATATATATATATATATATATATATATATATATATATATATATATATATATATGCTCCACATGGTTGCCATTGTGTATGCCACTGATGATGAACATGTATCAGCACAGCTGGAGTTATTTTTGTAATGGAGTTGGTGAAGTGTTCACTAAGATGATTTATGTTTCATATATTTTCCTGATACACCATGCCCTTCTAGTGCCTGCAAAGTTAAAAAATCAATTGGGATGAGATTTGGGTTCTGGGAGAATACACTGACTAATCCATGCATAAGGATGTATGGAAACTTATGACCCACTCTGTCTATATTATAAATAATAAATATAACAGTAATTAACTATTATATATACAGTCTTTCAATCTGAAGAAGTACTTTTGGTTAATTCTTTAACCCTCATCAACTGTCTTTATATATTATGATTATACATATATGCATGTGATTGAGTATTGTTTTACTCAGAATAAAAAATGGAATTGAACTTTGATCAAATATTACTCTCACTATTGCCAAAATTATCTCTTACTTACATAAAACAAAAAAGTAAAATTATTTTAAAAATTATTAATATTTTCAACCTTTCATTAAGCATATAGATCTTAATCAGGCAAACAAAGAGAAATGATTAATTGCTAAATAATATAAAGTTTGTGCTTGCATGTCTATTCAATTATTACATTTAGTAGTCTGTAATTATGACAATATTGGAAAAAAATCTATTTCAACAGATTTGATAGTATCTATTGAATTTTATAAGATTCAAACAGTAAAGAAAAATGCAAACTACATGCATCTATGACAAGACAAACTTTAATCTCACTTCATAATTTTTTTTAGTTTTTTTTTTTTGCTAAGAATTCATAATTTATTAAATAAAAAAATAGATTCATTGTAGTGAACAAATTAAAAATTTTGAAATTTAAATGTTTATAATCTAAAAAAAATATTTAAAATATTTTTTTCCATATTTATTTTGTGTACTTCTGATAAAATTTTTTTATTGAAGCGTTTTTTTTTATATATTACTTCACTTGTTGCCATGTGAAGTTTAGTGCAGTCTAGAAAGAAGACTTGAGAGCAGAACATCATTGGTTCAACTGCTGAATGACAAACTATTTGATTATTTTACTTCATTTACTAAATTTTATTGAGGATTTTTTAAAATGTTTTCTCTTAGTGATCACATAATTTGGTTACACAAAACCATTAGATTTTTAAAAAATATTAGTAATATTTTCAGCTAAAAATAAAATTGCAAAATAGATTTCGAACAAATATAAGTTTCTAATAACTAATTTATTTCAAATTTAAATTCTGTTTATGGATATTAAATTGAGCTGAAAATAGCATTTAGTTATTTAGCTACAGACAAATTAAAAAATTGTTTCATGATATTTAATAACTATATTATCTAAAAAAATATAAAAAAAATAGTAAAATAAATAGTTGGTTTATTTTTTGAAAAATACATCATTAAAATAATCTGATTAGATGTCATTTTCAATTGCCATGCAAAATACATCCATTATTCAGCTTTTATAATACATGAATACATAGACTATCCCATTATCAGGTACTTAGAGTGATTCCATTTATACATGTAAATATCACTATCATTTATCTTATATTAATTTTAGTAAAATAAACCATATCAGTTAGTTTATTCCATTATGTTTATAGACTAATCAAAGTACTTAATCATGAAAGCTTTCTGAAATGTATACATATACAGAGTGATTTGGCATTTTTTAAAAATAGTATAATTAAAGAATAACTCGTTTTATATATCAGAATTGTAACTGATACCTTTAAATTTATTTACACATAGTTAAAGGCTGATTAATATATTGATCCCTTAATTTATTTTCATATGCCATGACATTGGCATTGCAATGATTTTTTATTGTATTCATTAGAAAATAAAAAAATAAAATACAATGCTTTGAATCATTTTAACAATTAAAAATTTATTAAAATTTTAATTCTAATTAAATTAACTAGCTGTCAGCAGTTATTAGTGGTAAAATAAAAATAATTCAAGAAATTATGATACTTTATAAACTTTAAAATAAGTTAAAATATTATATAATTATTTGTTAACCATTATTTTGTTTTTAAATTATTAAATATTTGTTTCTTATAAGTATTTGATCTTTCAATTTGTATATATTAGCTTTTCAGAATAAAATTATTAACAGAAGATTTATTTCTGTCAAATAAAAAACACTTATTGTGAATAATCATTCTTAATAAAAATAGTCTATCAATAACATTTTAAAATATTTTTTGATATTAAAAGTTGATCTCAAATTTTAAAAATTATTTTTATGATTTGAACTTATGGTTTATCTTAATATGCATTAAGTGTATGGATTTATTAGAGAATATTTTGTTAAAACATTTTATTTTGCCTGAAGGTTAAAATGATGTCTTTTGTTTTGATTATTTATTTTTCTTTATTATTTTTTTTATTTGTAAAATTAATAGCTTATTTTCAGAATAATTTCATTTTTGAATTTATGATTTTAATGAATTTTTTTTTCAAAACATAAATAAATAATGAAAACTATTTCTTGTTTAGAAAAAAAAAATAACAGAAAGAAAAACAATGGTTATCATTTGACAAAAAATGACCAGTTAAAAGATTAATCTTTTTATAGTAATCAATAGCACCTTGTGTCATCATGCCACCTATTTATTTTATTTGCAATATATCTTCATATTATAAAGTTTGTATTGACATTACTCAGCAGTAACCAATGTAAGCTTGTGTTTTTGATTTCAGCACTTGTGTATAGTATTCATATATTAGTTTGTGAAATTTTATGTAGGTGGCTATTTTAATTAATGAGACATTCTATTTTTTTCACACTTTGGAAGAGAAGATATATAAACATAATTATTATAGATTTTTGTTGGTATTTTTTTTTGTTCATCTTAAAAATAAGTTAGATAATAATTATTTATGTTTTTTTTTTATTTAAATATTTTGCTAAAAAGAAGTTTTTATTTATATTGTAGATATTGGAAAACCCCTCTGACATTTTCTGTTGTAGATTATAAAAGACATATGACACCTAACTTATGTCACATGATCACCATTTCTTATGCTTGCTTGTAACTGTTATTAAAACAGATAAAACTCTCCATACAGTAGTCCCATTCAGCACAAACCAGGTTAATCAATGGATGCCAGAAGGCATGTGCATAAAATCCCTATCTAGTACCTACTCATCCAATATCCCCAGACTAGTTTCTGGCATGTGACCTTCATTAGTGAGGAACCTTGGATCTAAAAGCACTGCACCTCTCAAATCCAAGGCTCCTCACTGATGAAGGCCACAAGCCAGAAACTAGTCTGGGGATATTGGATGAGTATGCACTAGATATGGATTTTATGCACAAGCCTTATGGCATCCATTGATTACTCTGTTTGGCACAGGGTGGCACTACTGTATGGAGAATTTTGCCTGCTTTAATACCTAACTTACTAAAAAATGTTTCTAATCAAATGTTTTGCTCTTATATCTATTATATTTTTGTATAATATTTTAAAAATTGTAACTTAAATAAATATGATTTAAAACTTTTGATTTATGTAGATATTTATAATAACATATTTCAATAAATAATAAAGAAATAAATAGCCAATTTTTGTATAGAAGATTTTAAAAACATGTGGGCTTTCTATATGATAAAGAAATTATCATCACATTAATTAGGGATATATAATATTGTTCAAAAAAATAACCATTGTTTGCTTTCTTTGATATATATAATAAAAATATAAAATAAAACAAAATATACAAATTAGCCATTTATTTGGAAAATATTAAATAACTGAAAGATTAAAAATTGATAATTTTAGGAATATATATATTTAAATTTATTTTGAAAACAAATTTATTTATTATCAAATATTTTTATATGTAAATAATTACTAATATTTATGCATTTATTATTAATAATAGTGCAGCTATATTTTATATGTAGTTATATTTGTGATCTACAAATTGTCTTGTATAGACATTACAAAGTCATCTATAACAGAGGTGGCCAACTTTTGTATTCATAAGATCTACTTTTTATTTTAAAAATGTGTTGCGATCGACTTGTTATCATAGGCGTAGTCTAAGTGGGGGAGGTGTGAAATACATACTATTTTTATATATCTACCTAGTAAAAAATAATTATTTAACGGGTTAAGTGGAAGGAGATGTGAAATCCGTACTATTTTTATATATCTACCTAGTAAAAAATAACAAATACTTAATTGGCCAAAAAACTCATGTCCGGGAGAATTAAAGCAACATGAGTAAATTATTAACAATATTTATTAATTCAAATTAGCTACATTAAGTTAAGATTAAAAATATTTTTTTCAATAATGATACGACTTAGTGGATTTCACCTATCAAGAATTGAAAAAAAAAAATTAGAACAAAAACAAAAATAACAAAAAAAAACTTGAAAACCTTGACTTAATCTGTTTCACTCGTTACCAGATAGCTCTTGCCAGATTGGCCTCGCGATCGGCCAAAATTGCTTTGCGATCGACCGGGGGAACACGATCGACTTGTTGGATACCCCTGATCTATAATGTATTATTATTATCGCTTTGTTTGTCTTTTTATTCCTTTTTTATCGCTTAGAATTAGAATGGCCATAGTGATTTGTAAATAGTTACTATTGCTGAATTATTTTTTATTCATATGTAAAACACTTTGACACTTAAATTAATTATGTGTGTTCGAATTGAATTAACCGTGCGTATATATATAATATAATTATTTTTCTATAATTTCTTAGATATTTTTAAATCTTCAAATTAATAACATAATTTTGATTTTGCTAGACCAAATTGTTGAACTAAAACACGTTTGAGGTAATTTAATATTTTCATGAACATTAAATAACATTTTGGGCATGGAATTTGTTAAAAAGTTTCGTAACAACAACCTGAAGTTTTTTAAACTGCAGACTGTTTATTTCATCAGTCTATGAAAGTTAAAAAATATTTTTCTTGTTCATATATATATTCTGGTACTGTCAAAAAAGTGAGAAGTGATTTTTGGTTGCTGTAAATGTGTTTTTATTTAAGTGAAAAAAAATGTTTATCTCAACAAAGTTTTCTGTTATTATTACTGTAAGTGCTCTGTTACAATTTTGGAAAATTTGTTTTATTTTGAAATCTATTTTGAAATTTATATACGATAAACAATGAAGTAATATTTTTTTTATATGAAATTTTTATTATAAAAAAATAGTAATAAACCGTCAAGCGTTGGTAGCCTAGCGGTTAGCATAGCTGCCTTCCAAGCAGCTGGCCCGGGTTCGCTTCCCGGTCAACATATTTGACATATGAAAAAACAAAACTATTAATCTATAAAAATATACAGTCTTTTGTTTAAGATTAAGTTTCTTTATCCTACTCTAGAAACTGTCAGGCTAAGCATATTTAATGGAGTATCTTGTAATAATATCTACATTTTCAGATTAGTTTCTGGATTTTCTCTTTATCAGAGAGAATTTAAGATCCAAAATTGGAACTATACCCTTACAATTCCAGCAGTCATTCTTTATTTCCTTTATACTATTTATGTTTTAAAATTAAGATAAACAATAAAGTAGTAATAATGGATTATGGTATATACTTCAATATTGTAAGATAAGGCACAAGTTAAAAATTGTGAGATTAATTTAATGCTATGGCAAGTAACAGAATAGTTTTCTTTGTAATTTCATACTGAGAAAAGAACATTTGTTCACTTTTTTATTTTGGAGAACAGTGGAGAATTATTTCCAAACAATGTAATGAAAGTGTATCACTATGGCTTTCACTTGCCTCTAACCTATCAACATATCAAACATGGTTAAATGAACACAGAGGGTAGATCAATGACACCCGTAAGCTGAATGGATTTTCCAGGACTTCTTTATACCCTTTGCCTTTGTAATTGCTTTTAGTTTTCTTTTTTCAATTTGTATATTTTCAGATATAGATCAGTGGTTGAAATATGGTTGCAAGAACTATTTATATAAATTACAATTATTTTTTTTTAATATGAAAAATACAATTTATAAAAATGAGCTTTCAAAGAGTATGTGAGTAAAAATAGAGTTGGAAACCACTGATTTAGAAAATCAAAAAAACACTATTGATATAGTTTTTCTGCTAGAAAATTGCAAGAAAAGTGTTACGAGCTAAAGTGTGATTTCTATATTGCTTTTAACAATTTACTCGTCACATGACTCAATAAATAAAGAAGCTCTACATTAGTGTTTGAAAATAACTAATAGATCAGAAAAGTTTATTCATGTTATAGATGCAATATGATTACTTGACTGAAGGTTTATGAAGATGGCAAATTGGTGTATTTATACATTGGAGTATTTTCATCATCTAATATTAAATACTGAATGTCTTTAGAAAATTTAACTTTATTTAAATTTTCAATTACATTCAACTGTTAGTAATAGTCCCTACACATCTTGAGTGGTCTTATTATCTTTTCTTTAATAAGTTAAACAAATAGTTTTTACTCCTTCATAATTTGGTCCTGTAATGAGTGGCAAATCCTGCAGTTTCAGATTTATGAATCATAGCCAATGTTGTCACTTCCAACAATAAAGCTTTTTATGAATTTATGAGCAATAAAACCATTCAATTATTATTATTATTACAGACAAATCTCTCCATACAGTAATGCCATTCAGTGCAAGCCTGAATAATCAATGGATGCAGGGAGATTTGTGCATAAAATTCCTATCTAGTACATACTCATTCAACATCTCCAGACTAGTTTCTAGCTTGTAGCTTTCATCAGTGAAGAGCCTTGGATATGGAAGCACTGCATCTAGATATGGATTTTATGTAAAAAAAACTTCCTGCATCCATTGATTACTCTGGCTTGCACTGAGTGGTGCTAGTGTATGGAAGGCTTTGCTTCTGTGTAAACAGCTTGTGTAAGCATGAAGAATGATGATCATGTGATTATTATTATTATTAATAGATGTTATCACTTGATCTTCTATCTCGTGCAATTGAATGCAAGCAACCAATATTGATTTCATTAAAAGTATCATAAAACACAAACTATTTATTATTTTGTATCTTCATTTCATTGATAAACAACACTAAAGAGCGAAATGATTTTCTCGAAAATTTAATTAAAAAGCAAACCAAACAAAATCTATCTCATTATTTATGGAAAGATTATATATATATATATAATATTCAAATCACCCTCCCATGTGTTATATTTCAGCAATGCTCTCTATAAATAAATATGAAGTCGGAACTTCAAACAGCCATTTGAAGTTCAGACATTATGTTTATTCACAAAAGAAGGTATTGCTGAAATATTATAACATTTGGAAGAATGGTTTTAATAATTTCTATTTAATTTTCAGCTAGCGATATGCACTAGAATCTTATCACACACACACACACACATATATATATATATATATAGTAATCCAAACTTTAGGTCGCAATTGGGAAAGAACAAAAGATGATGGGCTGAGATGAGTGTGTTTATGTGGAATGCATTTGAGATTAGATGTATCTTAATGAAATGTAAACTAAAATGAATATGTATTTGTTTTATCTCCCTAAGAATAAATAATTATTATATAAAATCATGATATGTATAATTATTACTAATAATTAAACACTTACCAAAATAATCTTAAGTATTCTTAAATGCACAGACTGTATAGCAATGTATAAGATCAAAAACTTACTCTAAGGTTAACGAGTGTGTTTATTCAGATACGGCTAGAAATCAACTCTCTCATTCCCAAATTAAAGGTAAAATCAAATCAATTAATTCACTCAGAGTTTTTAACTGAATCAAATTAAATTATATATTTAACAAAATATAAAATTATAATTATAATTAACTCATCCTAGGTATGATTAAGATAACAAAGGGATTTTGTTGTATATCACCATACCTTAATGACTTTTATATTGCAATTAGATACAAAAATAATAAATGATGCAAATGGATTCAGTAAAGAAAATTTATTTAAGAAAGTAACCTCTTTTATTTCAATCATGTGTAAAAGATGATGATTTTAGTAACGACAGACAACTGTACTATAAATATAACAATTACTTTATTTTTACTAACGCTTATATAAAAACAAAACAACAAAATGTTAGCGAACAACAAATGTACTTCTAATTCTCTGCAAAGTAATTACAAATATTCTTATTCGTTTTTTTTAAAAATAATCTAACATTGGGTTATGATTATGTGTATGGTTAATAAAATGATGCAAATACAAAACACTAAACATATATAAAAATATTGTATACTGAAGTGAAATAGGTTTATGGTTGGAATTTTCATTGAAATCATTAATGCTGAGTTTTTTGTTTTTTGATGTAAAATTAGAAAAAAAAAAGATTGAATGGTCTATTGCTCAGGAATGGTACTATATTGGGGCACAGGAATTGACAGAACTTGTGTTGCGATTTATAGACTTTGGGGTCCAGAGTCAGCAAAATACCATTGCAATAAACTATGTAGCACATGAAAACTAATCATTTTTATGGCATGAAATATAATTAAAAATTGTGCTTAAATACAACTCTTATAGTACTAAATGTGAACTAAATTTCTTTATCAAAACCATTTCCTTATAGATGATCTTTTTTTATTTTGCTTTGTAAAATAAAATTTAGGATATTTTTACCATGTCAAAATAGTCTAATTAGATAGAATGTTGCTTTAAATCAGTGTTCATAAATCCCAAAGTCCCAGATTCAATACCATGCTAGTATAGTTGCTGGCCAGGCTAACAACATCTGAAGAATAGAATAGAGGAGATAATGCCACTTGAAACAATGTGTTATATACCAAAATATATGTTATTGTCAATACATATATATAAAAAGATTTAATAAAGTTTGAATTTTATCTAAAGATATTTAACATTAATTTCTAGATGATCCAAAGTAGTCTAGTATATAATTATAAATGACTATATGTAAATCTACTATTATTAAGCACTAAAAATCTATAATTATGCAGAAGGAAATTAACCACTGATCATGTGCTATTTCATAAATATTAAAAACCTCCACACACATACTTATCACTAAGAACTCAAAACTTTAAGTGAATCACTTTAGCTTAAGACTTGTTCATATATACCCAAACCCTTAGTGACCATGCTTGCATCAAGGCATGAGTCTATTGCATGCCTGATGTTGTAATCTACAATTGAATTGTATAAATATAGTTAACTTATCACAGGTGAAAGACAGGGTCTCATTTTAAACCATCTGTGATTAGACATATATTAATTATTAATATAATATATTATAATACATTTATAATAGTTACAAAACAGCACATGATCAGAGATTAATATCCTTCTGCATAATAAAACAACAATATGCTAATTGATATAAAAGTGTCTATCTTATACAAGAAACATATTTAAAATCATATTAAATAAATCATTTTTGGTTGTTTGTGAAGTCATGTGATGTGTTCGAACCCTAGTGACAGATTAGACAATTAACAACTTTTATTCAGTCAAACTGAGAATTTTTTTAAAATAATGTTTCCAAATTACCATTATGATGAACAACAACGCATTAAGAAGTAAAAGATAGTTAAATGTTTTTTATGCTAAAAAAAATAGTTAAATGTTTAGGTTAAAGTGTAATGAAAGGAAAAACAAAATTCTTAGATCTGAAAAATAGCTTCATCTTAGGTTTTCAGTTTTAATCAGTTCGTGTTAATTTTTCTTTGATGTAATTAAAAAAAGAGTAAACTATGTACATTATTTTAATTCAAAATAAAACAAATGAGCACTGGAAAAAGGATTGTGGGAAAAAAAGTGAAACCATTACTCTTATTTATCATGGTTGAAAACAATTTTTTTTTATAATATTAAGCAAGTCATATTAATTATTTTTCTGAAAATGCATGCATGTGTGAATTATGTACTTACATATATATTTTCATTATAATCTTTGCAATTAAACAATTAGAGCTAATGAAACAATATTCCAGCTTCACTTATATTATCTAAGGAAGAAAATGGTTGACAATTTAATCTTTACCTATACTATCTCTTTGGCTTAAAATGCATAGAATTTGTATCCATGACATTTTGTTCCTTATGACATTTTTAATACACACATATTTATGCATAAATACATATACATATGTATACACAAATTGAAAACATGTTTTACAGAATATATATAGCATTGGAGATTAAATCTCCTGAAGTGACTGACTATTAGTATTAATAATTGATGCGCCCTCTAGCCACCGTATTAGAAATCTTTGTAATAAAAGAGTGGCCATCTTTTATTACATTTCTAGTTGAAGTTACTTAAGACATTCCTGTAAATAACAACGTGAGGTACAATAAAAGACGACTGCTCTTTTATTACAAAGATGCTCTAACGTTGTGATTACAGAGAAAGATCAATTATTAACAGTAACAATCACTTAAGAAGATTTAATCTCAAACAATACATAAATTAAGCGTTGAAATTATTTAGCTTTACATAAATATGTGTGTGTACATATATAAATGAACGATAAATAAAAAAATATAGCGAAAGTTAAAATCTATTTTCTATAAATTTTTATTTATTATTTTTTAAAGGGTCCATAATTGAAACCGTAAATATGGAAATCGAAGTTAGAGGGGAGGGAGGGATTCTATATTTACATCTAAATTAAAGTAGAATATAATAAGAAAAAAGAAGCAGTGTTTGAAGCAAAAATATTTTTAAATATTTACTACAGTGGCAAAAATAGTTTGACAAGAGAATGTTTATGCGAAAAAAGAGAGAGAGGATAATATATAAATTATTAAAGGATATATGATGTTTATTTTATATCTGCATTTTTAAAAAGGTTATATTCATTTAAATATTATTCTAAATTAAATAAAAACTCTAACTACTGTATCTCAAAAATATTACAAACTACTTATTTAAAATTCACTTTGTGTAAGACAGAAATGTTTAAAAGATTTATTATAAATTAATAAACTAACATACATATTTGAATGAATGCTACGTTTATTAGATTTACTTTTATACGTGTATAAGTATATGTTTGAAAAAAAAAATATTATTATAAATTAAATATATGAATAATTGAATACTTGTTATTAAAATTCAGGTCAGTTTGTTAATTTTTTTATCTTTCAAATTTTTAATACAATTTAATAAATAATATATATATATTTTGATTAAACTGCATCAAAATATATTTTATTTATATAATGAGCGTGCTAATAACTCTTAACAAGGTTTTCCAAATATCCCTAACATTGCAATTGCAAATATTTTATTTATATTCTTTACTCAAAAGTTGATTAATGCGATAAGTATGGTGATCAAACAATATTACTTAATCATCATCCATAATGAGATATTATTTTATATAGCGCTATGTCTTTATATTGTAATAGTGATATTAGCGATTAAGCCAATGTTTGGGTCGGAAGGATGGGTGGATTCATTCCATCTTTCCTAAAAAACTATATCTTTTTTTCTCTCATGTGTCATGCCATCAGCCGGGAAGTGAACCCGCTAACCCGGAACAACTGTTTGTAAAACAGCTGTCACTGACCTCTCGACCACCAAAAAATCTTGTGTCTGGAAAAGTGAGAGTATTCATTTATAATTTATATTTAAAGCGCATGCGCATTGGCTTAATCGCTAATATCACTCTTAATCATCATCTATAATAATTTGCTATTACTTGACATCTCATTTTATTTTAGTATATACATATATATTAAGAACTCTGCCTAAACTTTTCAGTCATTGTCGGAACTAAGTTGTAGGGTACTATAATCAAATGATAATATTTCATCAATACAACTGCTTTCTGCTATTGAGCTTCATCAGAATGTTTACCAGTAATATAAAATAATGAAATCTTTTGTAGTTGTAAATCCTTTTGTTAAGAACAAATATCTGATATTTGACCATTTTTGCCAATTTACATGTTTAGAGTATATAATATTAAATAAGCAGAATAGCTACTGAAATATCTCTAAAACTGTCTATGTCTATAATAGATAGGTAGATATATGGATGGCTAGATAAATAACGAATGACTTTAATAGATTGTGATAACTTTCTTAATATACAAAAAATAACATAGACAGTAAGTGAATGGCTATATACAGAAATAGGCAGCAAACATTAATTTTCTATTTGTAATATTTATAAAATAATATAAATATGAAGAGTAAATTCAATATTGAAAATAAACGTCCATTTTATTAATTGTAAAATTATAATAAAATAGCATATCTTCTTCTTCTTCTTCTTCTTCTTCTTCTTCTTCTTCTTCTTCTTCTTCTTCTTCTTCTTCTTCTTCTTCTTCTTCTTCTTCTTCTTCTTCTTCTTCTTCTTCTTCTTCTTCTTCTTCTTCTTCTTCTTCTTCTTCTTCTTCTTCTTCTTCTTCTTCTTCTTCTTCTTCTTCTTCTTCTTCTTCTTCTTCTTCTTCTTCTTCTTCTTCTTCTTCTTCTTCTTCTTCTTCTTCTTCTTCTTCTTCTTCTTCTTCTTCTTCTTCTTCTTCTTCTTCTTCTTCTTCTTCTTCTTCTTCTTCTTCTTCTTCTTCTTCTTCTTCTTCTTCTTCTTCTTCTTCTTCTTCTTCTTCTTCTTCTTCTTCTTCTTCTTCTTCTTCTTCTTCTTCTTCTTCTTCTTCTTCTTCTTCTTCTTCTTCTTCTTCTTCTTCTTCTTCTTCTTCTTCTTCTTCTTCTTCTTCTTCTTCTTCTTCTTCTTCTTCTTCTTCTTCTTCTTCTTCTTCTTCTTCTTCTTCTTCTTCTTCTTCTTCTTCTTCTTCTTCTTCTTCTTCTTCTTCTTCTTCTTCTTCTTCTTCTTCTTCTTCTTCTTTCTTATTCTTCTTCTTCTTATTCTTCTTCTTCTTCATCTTCCTCTTCTTCTTCCTCTTCTTCTTTTTCTTTTTCTTCTTCTACTTCAGTGTATATTTCTTTGTTAAGTCAAAGTATTTATTCTTTTAACATCCGTTTATAACAGTCTTTGTATAAATGCATTTTGTCATTGGTATGTGTATATGTTTATATAACAATAGAAATATAATTTTGCTTTTTTATTCTTCCCTGTTAGTTTGGTATTACTTTTGTGGATTGGTTTTATTTATTTTAAATAAATAATACGGTTGACTTTAGTAAGCTATGATTTTTTTTAACATCACAGATACAAAACCGGTTATACTTATATAATAATGAATATATAAACTTTTAGGTAAATCATTGTAATGTTCTACGAGAGTATGATATATTTTTAACTTACCATATACACACAAAATAGCTATTACTGCAAACATATTTCTAAAACTGATACTGAAATGTCACATAGATTGTCATATGACAAAGTGTCAGAAACATTAATATATAATTAATTGTTCAACAATAAGCACACACTTTATTGGCTAATTTTATTTATACATATATATCAAGTGCATAAGCCTTTCAGGCATAAAGATTACAAAATTATCTTTGTTTTTGATAGAAAATTATATCAAGAAATAAATCATTGACTTCTAATAATTTGATGACAAAAAAAAATAAATAAATAAAGATTAAGTATTATTTTAAATTTTCTTAACATAAACTATCACACTATATGATATATTAAATTTTGTTATACTGTATTGAATTATATAACTACTGAGGTTCAAATTATTTCTGCGTTTTTTCTCATCATTGTCTTTATATACATATAAATAAGGGTCGAGGGAAAAAATGAGTAATTTGAATTCTATTAATATCTATATTTTATTTTTTATTTTTTCGTGTGTCATAGCATCGGCTGGGAAGCGAACCCACCAACCCGGGGCAACTACTTGTAAGTTGGCTGTGTGACCACTCGACCACTAACGCTTGACTTCTATTGATATATTATAATCTTAGCAATGCAAAATTTTATATGCATGTGTAAACATATAGAAATTGAATATTAAAATATATTGTATCTCAATCTTTTCTCTTTCTATTATCATTCGATTTGAACATTTTATAAAATTCATTACCAATTTCCATTTATCTAAAGAATTATATAGATTATTAAAACCCAATTATTCTATACCTTTTTTTAAAACTTTTTTAATATCTTCTACCGCTTATTTTCTCTTAAAAAATTTACAATAATTTTTTAATTAGATAATTTCTATATTGAAATTTTTTATTGCTTAATCTGCCTGTCGGCAAATTTGCCTATCACTTTATCTATTTATCCTTCAGTCTATCTATTATATATATATGTTTCGAAAATTTGACTCACAAGTTAACTCGTGCGTTCCGGGTAATTAAATCTTTATTACTTTTATAAAATAATAATGTGTATTCGTATTTCTCTTTCTCTCTCTCTCTGAATAGACCGAGTGAAAGTGTTTTAGGTTAGATATATATTGAATTGCATTTACTTAGGGTACAAATATATTATTTTGGGAAAATTAAAGAGAAATTTATTTTAGTTAATGGATATGGGGGGGGGGGGGTTATATATGGTGTTTAATAAAAAAGTTTATTAATCGTAAATAATTTTAAATAACAATTACTATAAACAAATTTAATTAATGACAACATGATATTCGTAGTTATTATTTATTTATTTAATCATCTATCCATCGATCATCTTATCATTTTCTGAATCTGTGTATGTTTGTCGATCAATTATTTATTTATTTACCTTTTTATCTACTTATAACACATCTATTTAGATAGTAGGCTTGAAACTATATTTCTATTTATTGTTTTTATCACTCTATCTAATCTATCACCATTTCTTGATTTTTCCAGGTTTTCATCTAAATGATTTCCAACGTCGTAGAGTTATACACTTTAAGTAAATATTATCTCCACAGAAGAATAAATTTGTATGATTCATTAAGAAATAATTAATACAGGTAATACATATTAGAGAAATTGCAACAACCTTGAACAAATAAATGCATAGAAAGTTATATGAAAAAAAAAAATTTAAAAAATAATTCCTGGCTAGTTTTAATATTATTAGATAGTTACTAAATTACAAAAAGATGCGCCCAAAATACTGTGAAATCAACATATATAGTTGCGATCGATATAAAAAGCATGATTGGGTTGTAGGTAATTCTCGCAACTGTGAGTTATGTCATATGGACAAGCTATGATAGTTCTTGCATTTATTTATGCAGTGTTAATTTACTTTTTTTAAAAAAAAATTTAACTACTCATGCTTTTTTACACTATATGGTGTTGATGTGGTATGTTACTGTAAATTGAAAACTGTTTTGAAAGTTTTTATATAGATTTATTATACACCTAATAGCAGTTTCTTTTATAATAATTTTGCCAAGGAAGTAATTATTATTATTATTATTATTATTATTATTATTATTATTATTATTATTATGTTTCAAAGAAAAGAACTTTATTGATAACCACAGAGTTACATTTATTATTATTATTATTATTATTATTATTATTATTATTATTATTATTATTATTATTATTATTATTATTATTATTATTATTATTATTATTATTATTATTATTATTATTATTATTATTATTATTATTATTATTATTATTATTATTATTATTATTATTATTATTATTATTATTATTATTATTATTATTATTATTATTATTATTATTATTATTATTATTATTATTATTATTATTATTATTATTATTATTATTATTTAAATGAAAACTGCTTTATTTTGCTTTTTTTTGTTCAATAACTTTTCTCGAAAAAAGTTTTATCTTATGCTTTGGATTTTAAAGTATTTCATTTACTTAATAAAGGAGTAGTATAAGTATTAATCAAGATTACATGATCACCATTTTATATGCTTACACATGCTGTTAATAAGAGTATCAAACTCTCCATACAGTAGTTCCACCAAGTGCAAGCCTTTGTAATCAATAGAGGTAGGAAGTTTGTGCATAAAATCCTTATCCAGTGCCTACTCATCCAACATCCCCAGACTAATTTATTGCTTGTGTCTTTGCATCAGTGAGGAGCCTTGTATTTGCGAACATTGCACCTGGATCTTAGAAATGTTCTCAAATCCAAGACTCCTCACTGATAAAAGCCTCAAGCTAGAAACTAGTCTTGGGATGATGGATGAATAGGCAGTTAGATAGGGATTTTATGCAAAAACCTTCCTGCATACATTGATTACAAAGGCTTACATTTGGTGACACAACTGCATGGAGAGTTTGATTCTCTTATTAATCTAGATGTATTACATAATATTAATCAGTGAGACTATCTTATATATAAACTTTAAATTAAACATAGCTAAATATATATGTAGAGCAAAGGGAGTAAATCACTCTCCTCCAGGCTATGACTTAAAAGCACTCTAAATGTTGAACAAAGAATCGAGTACAGAATGAATCTACTTATTTTTGTCAGTTCTGATATTTATAAGCATACCTTTGTCAACATTGGTAATAATTCAGAGTGAAATTAAATTACCAACCAGATGGTATATGACACTTAAAAGTTACTAACCTCATAATTAATTATACAATGCTGGGGGCATCATGCCACTTTTAATATGTATTAAAGCTTGTTTAATTATTACAGTCAAGGTGTTAAAAGTGAGATGTTGTCTCCAGCCTTATATAATTACTTATGAGTTTAATTATTAAACCAATAAACATCACATGACTACCTCCTCTTATGCGTGTGTATAACTGTTGTTAAAACAGGCAAAACTCACTATATATATATATTGCCACACACAACAAGCTAGAGTAATTAATGGATGTCAGAAGGCTTGTGCATAAAATCCCCATCTAGTGCCTACTCCTCCAATTTACCCAGACTAGTTTCTGGATTATGGCCTTCGTCAGTGCTGTCAGATCCAACGCTCTTCACTGACGAAGGCCATAAGCCAGAAACTAGTCTGGGGATATTGGATGAGTAGGCATTAGATAGGGATTTTATGCACATGGCTTCTGGCATCCATTGATTACTCTAGTTTGTTGTGTGGCAATATATATAGTGAGTTTAATAATTCTTAAGTGCCATATTCCATCTGGTTGGTAAATTAATTTCACTCTGAATTACTAACAGTGTTGATAAAGATAAGCTTATAAACATCAGAACTACCAAGAATAGGTAGAATATATATATATATATATATGAAAAAACAAATACAAGTTAATCACGTAACCTGCTATCACTTGTTATTTATGTCCAAAAGATGGCGCTATACCAAAACCGCCGAACAAGTGTAAGACATAAATAACAAGTGATAGCAGGTTACGTGATTAACTTGTATTTGTTTTTTCATAAATGTACCTTTAGAGTTTTCTTGCAATGATATATATTGCAGAGACTTTGATTATATGGTGATTCTGAACTGAGATCAGACCCATATAAATATCTAGCTTGCTAGGCTGGGTTTGAAGACTTTTCCGGTCTGAAAAATTCACGCTTGCAATCTGATAGAAACGTTTTGCAAGAAACACTTGAGAGTCAGTGTTTTAGATCTAGTTTCTATACTCTATCTCCCACTGAGGATAGCAAACCAGCTTGAAATCAGCTGATCTGGGAGTGAGCAAATGAAAGAGGTAGTTAATTTCTGACTCTTTTTTCGTTTATGTAAAACAAATCTTACACTTGTTCGGCGGTTTTGGTATAGCGCCATCTTTTGGACATATATATATATATATATATATATATATATATATATATATATATAAGTATATTGTATACAGTACTTTAATTGTATTATTTAATTACCATTTATATTTGAATAACTTCTAATTTTGCTTAAATATATATTATGTGCAATCAATTTAACACTAATTATTGATGATCCTATATGCAATAAAAGTTCAATTTTTTTTAGTAATAAAGCTTTTGAAAATGCAACTGTGGGACCTATATTATTTCATCCACTTTTGTCATTAATAGAATTAATTGTTCTATGTGGTTCAGTGCAGTGGTAAATTGACATAGTCAATAACTGAAGGCTTCAGGAATGAAATTCAATCTGCCATTTCAGGTGTTCAAACATCATATGACTTTCCAACTAACTTGGTTTTTAATTTACTAATGACAAAGTCTAGAAAAGAGTATTACTCTCTGAATTACCAAGCAGCAACATTTTTCTTTAAATAGGCTATTAACTATTACAACATCCAAATAAGAATCTTTACCCATTAAGCCCTAATGCTCTTTTTGTTTTACTAGTCAGATAATTGTAATCGAACATTTCTACATTATAATTTAAAAACAGTTTTTTTTTTTTTGGTTTTGTAGAATTCTCTCTCATTTGGTTATTGAATTATATGATCAAGAACATTTTTTTACTCAAGTCAGAATTTTATTACTATTAGTTGTTGCAGATTTTAAATCCTAGAAAATAAAAATCTAACACTTTTAAATATTTTATATTTTAAATCTAACACTTTTATTCTTTATTAAAACAGGCAAAACTCTCAATACAGTAGTGTCACCCAGTGCCAATCAGAGTAATCAATGGATTCCAGAAGGCTGTGCATAAAATCCCCATCTAGTGCCTACTCATCCAATATCCCTAGACTAGTTTCTGGCTTGTGGCCTTTGTCAGTGAGGAGTCATGAAGAGCACTGCATCTTCTGGTATCCATTGATTACTCTGGTTGGCACTGGGTGGCACTACTGTATGGAGAGTTTTGCCTGTTTTAATAACAGTTATGTGCTAACATAAAAAATGGTGATCATCTGACTTTTATTCTTTATTTGAAATTATTTCCTCATGAGAAGATTATATGTAATCTGTTCTTTATGATAAAAATAACCCATCTATCTTGTTTCTCGCTTTTTGAATAATATCTTGCAGTTTGGTCTCTTTTTCAGATACAGATAAACATACCACTAATCCAAAATATCTAGTACCAGAGCTTTTTGAATTTGTAAATTTTCTGGATAGAAAAATAGATTGTTTACTTTCTCATCCTAAAACTCTACTAAGTCATATAAAATAGAGGCAGTTCCATTCAGTTAGTTTTATTAATTTATAGTTACTTACTAATTTTTTTGTTTATAAATGTGTGTACAAACAAATTTATTTAATGTGCAAGATTAAAGATTACTTTTAAAATTATTTTGGATAATAGATAGGATTGATGATATTATGTCTATTTCAACATGGTGTCATGCATAAGTCATGAACTATTGAGATTTACAATTTCTAATTTAACATTTACTGTTTTGAGTCTGAACGTCAAAGAATATCTTTACTATGCAAATTAACTAGACATGTAAGAGTACATTGATAAACACTTTTATGACTATGCAAGAATAGAAGGGCAGACTCAAAAG
The DNA here is from genome assembly GCA_028023455.1 of Epiperipatus broadwayi. Lineage (NCBI taxonomy): Eukaryota > Metazoa > Onychophora > Udeonychophora > Euonychophora > Peripatidae > Epiperipatus > Epiperipatus broadwayi. Next base: position 14,553,337 of record JAQFVV010012403.1, on the reverse strand, counting down.
GTAAAGGACCATGGATTGTAGGTCAATTCTGTGACTTCCTGTTCTCATTGTTCTCAAACATCATGCAATTCCTTGAACCATAAACTCATCTGATTAATGAAAACAATGATTTGTAATAAAAAACCATGCTGAGTTATCAGCATATAATTTTGTAACATATAATATTACTGCAATTTTATTTACAAATGTCAAATTTCTTTTAATACCATCCATATTAGAAACATGATCATTACTAAATATTTATTAGGATAGAAGTGATGGTGTCAAAGATATAAAAGCAGAAACTCTAACTCTAGTAATCCAATTGTAGAGACCTTGATATTGATAAATACATATAAAACACATCTTAAAAATAATTAGTAAATGAAGACTTGATTTATATATTTTAAGAAAATGAGGTGGAATGGAACTTAATTAAAAATTTACATATAAAATGCTGTTATGTAAGATGTACAGTGAATTGTTGCCTATGAATAGAAATTTTGTATCTCATATCAGGTATAATAAAGGTTTACATACTTAGTGTTATAAGAAACAATTTACAGATAGATGATTTTGGGAGAAAGCAGGCTTGGAAATGCAGTCTTGGCAGAAATCATCATTATGATGATAATACTTAAGATTCTACTATAATGAGTAACAATTCTTTGGATTCAAATCAAACAGGCAATTCTGAAAAAAAAATTATTACCTATTATATATAGGAATGTTTAATTACGGTTATAAAGTTTCAGGTAGATATTGATTCTATATGCAGTAAGATTGACAAAAACGATCAAAAATGAATTGCCAGAGGAAGTGCATATAGTTCTTGTAAAAGGAAAATATCTTAATTATAAAATCAAAATTCAGGGAATTTCCTATCATAAAAAAGAAGATTTACCAACAATTACTACAAAAATAGGGATACAACTTGATATTTAAAATTTTATTACTAATGATGTTAAAAACGTTTTTTTATGAAATACAAATTAGGCATTTCATGTTTTATAGTTACTTTAATTCACATTAGTTTAGCTAAATCATTTATGATAAAAAATGAAAACAATCAACATTTGTATAAAAACCAATATATTACTTGACAAAGTAGATATATTTTACAAATGACTAAGCAAAAAATGAGAAAACCCAAAATTTATATGTAAAATAGTTTATGGTATTTTAGAAATGATTTGAATTATTTCACTGTATTTTAATTAAAAATGAAACAGAGTTAACAAATTTATGATATTTCATATCTAAAATGGGGCCAGATACATTCTTTGCTTAAGAAGATAGTTTGTCTGCTCTTAATATTTTTCGTTTGAGTATACAGAGTTTAAATCTAATTTTGATGTAATTGCAGCTTATTTAAATAATTTTTCTATGGGTTTTTATGATATTCTAGTTTTAATTGAACCTTGAATTTCTATAAAAGAGCAACATTTGCATATTCTGGATGAATACTTAAACATTGTTTTTCCAGGAATAATTCACATTTTGGAAAATGTAATATATTTTATAAAAATAGGTATTCATTTTTATTTTAATATCCCAATACTTGCTTTTGCTGAATATATTTTGATTAATTTGAGTTTTTCTTTATTTTTATTGTTATTCCTTTATGTAGATCATACATGAATATTATTTTGCATTTTATTGCTGAACTTGATATATTGTTATCTGATTTGCACTCTTTTTTTGAGTAGTACATATGGGTGACATAAATATAAACTTCTCTATTAATCTATGTAGACCTAATATATGTTATCTGAATTTATCATATAGCTATGGCTGTTCACCTATATGTGTAACTCATACTTGCCAGTCAATATTGGGTCTTATCTTTGGGAGATCAAGTCAGACCTTTAGTTATGAACTGTAAACAATAGTTATATATTCATTTATATAATAGTAAAAACTCTCATAATAAATAAAAAACTTTATTATTTAAACAGAACTGTTATAGTATTTTGCTTTGAGTGATGTTGGTCTGGATTTTAAAATTTCAGTACCATCGCAATTACAAAATCAATTGTTTGTTTTAAATTCATAAGTGATAACAGAAGATGTTTCACATGGATAACTGATAATTTTCTAAAGAAGATTAATCAAATGAATTAATATCTACTAGAGATATTTATGAGACTCATAGTATCATTCATCCTGGATTCTGATTTATTTCTAATTTATTTTCATTCTGTTTAGAATCAAAATGATATGATTTTCTAGATGATATTGCTTTCTCTTTTGAAGGAGTTTAATATATTTATCTTGAAAATATAGTTAATAGTGATTTACTTCTAATTCTAAGAAATGGTTAGCTTTTAATTGTTTATCATTTAATATGAATAAAACAAAAATGATATATATATATTTAATACATTTGTATTATATTCTCATGACATTATTATTTGTAATAATTACTTTTCGAATTGCGTTCTTGTGCTAATATTTTATTCATTAGTAATTATAATTATCTAGGTGCATTTATTGATTGTAGACTATGCCAATCAAATCATATTGATTTTTTGTCTGATCAGTTTTAATTATTATTTATCTTTTTTGTTTTCAGAGCATATTATGATATGATGTCTCTGTTTAAGGGAACTGTCCCATTTTTACAATGTTTATTTTATCGGTTTTACAGAATTATACAGTATGAAGCTCATGCCACATGTTAGAGATGTTTACGGGACTCATAGTATGATGGATATTTTTTATCTATATCAACAGAAAAATTCTTGACATATATTTTAGAAATTCTTACTTAGATTGTAGATTTTCTATTATAAACTTACTAGATATCAATTAACTACATCATTTTCCCCCATGACATCCAATCAGAAGCAGTTAGTTCGGATAGTTATAACACAACCCAAATTATTTAATATGTTTATGCAAGAATGTTATTTGAATTTAACTAACACCAGTTATTTGTCTTGTAAAAAATATTTATCTTGTTGGTTGTGTTTTTTAAATATATATATATTCTATATTTATCTTTTATCTGTTATTTTTTAAACTTCTCACTCAAATTTTTTTTTTATGTGGATTTTATATTACTATATTATTTACTTGTTGTTTACTGAATTAAGATTTCAACTAGGAGACAGATCCACTATGACTTTTTTAAATTCTTCTTTCTTATTAGTGCTCTGCTTTGTTTTGCCCAATGCCCTGGTTTTCTTGGAATCGGAATTTCTTACGAAACCCCACTATTGGATTATTTATTTCACTTTTTGTTGGACCATTAATTTTTTTATATTTATAATCGTTATTTTCTATTTCTCTTAACAGTTTTATATTTTAGATATATTATACACATGCGTGAAATAAATTGTTCAAAATCAGATTCAATAATCAGTCTATAACAAACTATGTCCGAATGATACCATTCTAATCATTGCATGTCTTAGTTTTTCACAACGTTAGCATTATTATAGACGCTCATATTTGGTGCTAGGCCATCAAATAATGACCTCATTATACATATATATATGAAACTTTAAATTATTTATTACTAATCTTTGCATATATATATATCGGATTTTTTTTTTTACAATGCCTATATGTTTATTTTATTATTATTGAATGTATTTTTTTTTCCCCCTTTATTGATTCGCGTCAGTTCTTGCCATTTGTTACCAAAGTAAACTTTTCATAGCTTTGCGTGGTTTGGTTAATAATATAGCGATAGATTCTGAATTCCATGGTTCATGCACTTCCTATTTCTTTGAACACCCGGGTAATAAAACCATTCGATTATTTTATTATTTTTTACGCAAAAAATAATAATACAGTAATTTGAATCAATATTTTCATTATAGGGCAAAATAAATTATTTTTTGTTATTAACTCTAATAATAATGGGATCCTTATTTTACAATAAATCTTAAATATTAGATGCTAGAATCTTTTTGTTAAGCAAACGAGTGTCGTTGTTAATACGCTTTGAACTTATTGCCAAAAGTCTCATTTTAGAAGACCACTTAACGTATTACATTTTTTTAAAAGTGAAACAATAACTTATGTATATAAATTATAATTACATTTTTTTATTATTTTCCTGTAAAATTCTACATTATATATTTTAATTTTATTTATCTCGATGTTTGTTTAATTTTATTTATATTATTGTTAAAATGTGATTTTAATATTTAATATTTTATTTCACTATTCATATTTCTTCTCAGATTTTCTTACATTATAATCGTTATTTCTACACCCCCCCCCCCAATGTATATAGGTAGGTGTGAGTTAATAGTATACGTGCCTCTAAAGTCATAACTTGAAGTTCATATCTAGCTGGAAAAAAAAATTGAACCTTTTTAGGCTTTAAACAGGCTTAATATTATTTTCTGGTGTCCAACTCAATATTGGTCAGTAAATGACTATTTATTTACTTTTTAGCCGGAGATTAAAACCAGAATGAAAACTTATTAAAGTGTCGTCAACAGTAGTTAAAAAGCTAAGTGAATAATGTAATATTAATATCTTCTTTATTTTCTTTTTTGGAGGGTGTTAAAGAAGCCTTTAATCTATAATGAACTATTTATAGACTTTCATTTTTTTACCTAAATAGTATATTTCTAAATGTTAGACAGAGAATAAGTCAATGTCGGCTAACTTCCGTGATTGATTTTGAGCTATCTTGTTAATTCTTAGTTTGCCTGGTCAAAGTTGGGATAAAGATTGCTTCAGATAATGATCACATATTTAGTCCGGTATTATTAAAACTAACAACGAGAAAACATCAATTATTTTAAGGTTTTGAATTCAAATCATCAGCCTATTTCCTTATATATACGAAATTAATTTAGGATTAAAAGTAATACTTAGAAATCTCCCTTATCATCAACAATAAAGATGAAATATTGTGCAACTGTCACATGACAATATCTACTTGTTTTATATGTATAACTTCCTTTATCAACAATTTTCAGTTTTTAAAATGTGCATTTCTTTTAGTTCATAGTTTGGTGTGTGCATATATACATATTATTTATATGCTCATTTCATTACCATTAGTAAATAATTTACATTTTATTAGTAAGATCTAGCATTCTTCATTTTTTTATAGCCAAATTTTTTATTATTCACTTATTTCGACTATTTCATTATTTTCGAGAGGTCAGCACAGCTGCCTTACAAGCAGTTGTCCCGGGTTTGCGAGTTCGCTTCCCGGTCGATGCTCTGACACATGAGAAAAAAAAAAGAAACTTAATACGTACACATGTTAATAATTCAAAGCCTATATATATATAATGGCTGAGAGCAGACAAAGAAATAAATTTTAAGAACTCTTTATTAAACATTTTGTAATAAACTGCTAATATATAAAAACGCTATAAAGATTTTGTGTTATATATATATGAATGTTTTCTATTACGTTGACATGATATTTTTTTCTCTGTATTTTTATAAAACAAGTCTTGAAAATATTACAGTACATTTAATTTAAACATTGACAAAATAAAAGTTAAAAAAAAAAAAGACGTAGCAATATAAATCTTTTTGTGTGCGTGCGCATTGTGAGAGATAGACCGAAAATAATGGTATACTGTTGTCTGTACGAAAATAAATGATCCAATTTAAAAATCAATGTGTATCGAAGATCATTTTGATTATTCTCTGTCTTTAAAGGTGTAAAATCCGGTGGATTAGTTGTATTTTAAATGTTATTTAATGAAAACTTTAATTCCATTTAGTTTCTATCAATTTTCTCCTATATCTCGTAATATTTGTACATACAAACACATAGAATGGTTTAATTTAATCAATTATAGGGGATGGCCATGTGTATCAATTGTATGAGATAGAGTGGATAGCTGATGAGCTTGATAATCTGTGTTCAAATCCCCTATAATTACACATAAACCAGTCCTGCATTGGTGGTCGAGAGGTCAGCGCGACTGCCTTGCACTTGCAGGCAGTTGCCCAGGTTGCGGGTTCGCGTCCCGGCCGATGCCATGACACTTAAAAAAAATACACATAAACCTTAAGTATATAACTATACTTGTATTCAAATATTAATTTAAAGCAAGTGTTTACTATTTTAATCAGAAAATTTAAGCATAATGAATATAACGTTAACAAATCAACTATAATTTGTAAATTCCATAGTAATGAGAATCTACTCCATATCGTTTAAACTTGAAAAAATTGAGCTTTCAAAAATCATTATATATAGTATTGGTTAATTGCAAAACTGTCATGTAATTTTTAAATATGTACTGTCAAAATTTTGTGTAACTAAAAACAATTCTCATCATTAATCTTGATATACAAATTATAAATGCTAGAAACCATGATTGATCTATATCATATATAATATGATGTCATGTAGGCCATATTTTATTGATAAAGACTGTCATGTATATATAACATGCTCAACAGCTGTTGGATACATACTTTTCACCCAGTCACACAAGGTTTCATGTTTTAATAATGTTATTGTTAAATATAATTTTGTTGAGATTTATTACGATTTAGTGGAGCATGTATTTCTTAATGATCAACTGACTTCTTATTTATTAATATTAAATTTGTTAACATTTTCTTAATCTTTTATGTACATCATTCGCTTAAAGAAAAAAAAATACTCTTTATAAATAAATCTTAGATTTTTATTGGGTTGTTTAAAGATTGATTATTTTAAAATTTTTATTGAAATTAGTTTTTCTATATACTTTTTATGATATCACATATAATAACATGTTCAAAATACTTTTCTTAAAATTTAATAACATCTGATTTACCATATATAAAATAGTTTTAAAGTCTATACATAATACACAAATTATATTTTCTGCGTATTTAAAATGTATAAATGATACACCTACACACATACATATATAAGATTTTCTTAAATAATGATAGAATTGTTTACCATTAAAACTGATTCCTAATTCAATTGTATTTTAACTTTAGGCAAATAAAAAAATACTCTGCATTAGCTTTCAAGCAATAAAACATTATTATTATTATTATTATTATTATTATTATTATTATTATTATTATTATTATTATTATTATTATTATTATTATTATTATTATTATTATTATTATTATTATTATTATTATTATTATTATTATTATTATTATTATTATTATTATTATTATTATTATTATTATTATTATTATTATTATTATTGTTGTTGTTGTTGTTGTTGTTGCTGTTGTTGTTATTATTATTATTGTTTTTGTTGTTTTTTAATTTATTTTGATTTAAGCAGAGCTTTTGACTGAGTAGATCACTCAAGTTTCATTAGTAAGTTGCATATTATTGATTTCTGCAGTGGTTTATATCTTTTGTCTCAAATAGACCTAATTTTGTTTCTTTTGGGTTTATAAAATCATATACATATTTTAGCAATGCTGGTGTACCTCAAGGAAGTATACTTGGCCACTACTCCTTTCAGTTTATTGTTTGGTTATTGAACAGTGTGTAGTTGGTTCTAGTATTCTTTGCTTTGCAGTTGATATTAAATTGTATAAAATTATTAATAATTTTGATGATCAGAAAAATTTACAGTCTGATATCAAAAGATTTCAAGATTGGTGTGTAAGAGATTATATGAAAATTAACATTCAAAAATGTGTTATATCATTCTCTAAAAATTCATGTACCATTAGGTTAAATTATACACTAAATTCAAAAAGTATTTCAAGAAAAGAATATCATAAAGATTTAAGTATTATTTTTACTAATAATGGAACATTTAATAACAATATTCAATATATTATTGCAAAAAGTTATAAAATAATGAATCTGATTCTTAGAAACTGTAAAATGTTTAAGAGAAATACATGTGTGTGTTTCTTTTATACATTGGTTTTACCTATTTCAGATTATGGATCTTTGATCTGGAACTCTTGTAAATTAAGTAATAGATTAGCACTAGAAAAAGTTTATAAAAAATTTCTAAGATATATTAAATATGAAATAAAAAACTCTGCAAATGTTTTGTGAACTAAATTAGCTGTGTATTTTTTGTTTGGATGGAAAATCTGTTAAATATATTAAATTAAATTAAGTGAAATTAAAATAATAATAATAATAATAATAATAATAATAATAATAATAATAATAATAATAATAATAATAATAATAATAATAATAATAATAATAATAATAATAATAATTCAATTCATTTATTTAAGTGCTAAACAACAGCATAAAGCTAATTACAATTTGCACATTACAATAAAAGGAAAGATAATACATATAACATAAAATGAAAATATAAATGTTTACATAATAAAAACAATATTTAAAATTAAAAACAATATTTGAAATCTAAAATATAATAATAATAATAATAATAATAATAATAATAATAATAATAATAATAATAATAATAATAATAATAATAATAATAATAATAATAATAATAATAATAATAATAATAATAATAATAATAATAATAATAATAATAATAAAAAAATAAGAAAAGAGAAATTACAAATTGAGATAAAATAAATATTGCAGTGACAATGCAGGCCAAACTTATAATAGACTTATTATTGGTAGAGTCTTTTACACTCTAGACCTAAGTATGAATACTGACTTTTTGTGAAGGAAAACACTAAACTATAGAAATAAGATTAATTTTGTGCTGTATAAGTAATACTTGTAAATATTGCATGGTTGATGGCTAGAGGTATGTTGAGCACTCAAATTTAGCTCAACCATTCTATTTATTTAACCAAACAACTTTTTCTTATTTTACTCCATCTCTTGGTGCTTATTTGTATTTTACATGTCTTTAGTTATATGTTTAAGTGTATCATATTTAAAGATTTTATTACGTGTAATGTTTTATGTAAAAGAAAATACGTGTTTTTATATAAATACAGTAACTGTAAAATATATTTGATATGTAATTTAAAAAATCTTTGTTCATTAAAAAGGTATATCAATAAAAAAAGATTGAGATAATGTTTTAGTTGGGTGACCTCTGTTATATGCAAGAGAAAAATAATCTCATAATGATATATAGAAAAAATTTCATATTGATAATGGGCTATCAGATTTGTCCCTGATAAAGTATTTACCTAAAAAAAAAAGATAAGCACGTGAAAATTCCTAAATAGAGAAAGTGAAAAAAATATCCGTACTCATTATCAAAGATGAACATTTGGTAAGAAATTGGTTTCTCTATCATTTCCTTACACATTAACAAATAGTAACTAAATAATATTGAATTACAAATCAGTAAATAAGTGATAAATTTGATTGACTATAAGTTGGTTAACTAAAAGAAAAATCTTAACTTTACCATGTAACTTATCTAGTTCTTCTATTGTTGTTTGATAAAGGAATAAATGAATATATTAATCAATGGCAGAAAATCTGATAAGCCCTTCTCAAGTAGAATTTATATAATCTGATATCTAATCTTTTTCTTAATTGTTTTTTGCCTTTTATTTTGCAGTTTAAAGATTTTTTAATATTTATCTATATATATACATAAAATCAGGTAATAGGTTTTTTAATGTTATTAATTACTCGTGAAAATTTTCATGTGCTATATAGAGCAGTGACAGTGTGACATATTTTGGAGTTGAAAGTTCATGGAATTTACACTGGTGTTTTATTTTTAATGCCCAAACTTTTTAGAAACTCTCAAATAATTAACCGTTTGATTATATAAAGACATATTTTTCTGAATTTTAATTAATTCATATAATTTTACACTTAGATTACAGCAGCAGTCTATGTTGCAAACTTAAGAGTTAAAGTTTCTGGATCAATTCCCAATTGGAAAAAAAAAATAAGGGAAAGAAAAAAAAATGTTTCTGAAAAATAAAACAAACTGCTATGCTAAGCTCACTAATTTGGGACCCTAATGTCCCTTTTTAAGTAACTAACACTATGATAATTCAGATAAATAAATTTTATAGCTATAAAAAAAGAGGGGGAGGGAGAGATTAATTATATTAATAAAAAATTATGTTTCTATAAAATCATTAATTAAACCTAACATTATAATAAAAAGTATATACTGAAGACTAATTCAAGTTTATTTTTATTTTAATGTAATGCTTATTTTATATTATGCCTACTATTTATAATATAGTTTATGCACTTTTGCACATATAGTATATGCTATATAAATGAATATACATGTAAAAAAGTATTATGTTTAAACGTAGCTATTTTTTAATTTTTCAAAAAATATATAGATAATTTTTAAAAATTTATACGTTGAAAAAATCTATCATTTATTTTATTGAATTACAAATGTTAACCCATTTCTATATTATCTTTTTACAAATTACGCATTCATTGCGTTATTATTTTGCTTTTTTAAACATAATTATTTATTGCTAATTTTCTTCATTGTTTTAAACTGCTTTAATCTTTAATTGATATTTATTAAAAAATATCTTTAATGACTTATAAATGAATGATATTTGAATCTTTATATTATTTGCATTTTGCATTGTTTTATTTAAATCAATCTTTATTAGTTTCATTTGAAGAGCTATTTTATTTTCTTCATTATATATATATTTAAAAAAAAAAAATTAAATATAGTATATACTCATTAAGTTATAATAAATCTTTATTTAATTTTTAATTTAATTTTCTTTTATTCTTTGTGTGGTTTTTTAGATAGTGGTGCCCTCTTTATTTTTCCTTTTTTAAATAATAAAATCATTTCATTATTTATAATCATATTATCTACTTGTATATGTGCTATTGTTAAATTTCTATCTACATGCTAATTTTTGTGGTCATATTTAATAATCATTATAAATTCTCTTGGCAAAAATATTAATATCTACTGCTTTTAGTTTTCAGATCGAAAACACATTACTTATATTCTTGCATATATATGTATGGTTGTAATTTTGCCTGTGCGTGCACATAAAAATTTACACAATTGTACTGATATTAATGACGATCAAACGCATATTGGGGTAACTGTGTATGTGTATATTAAGTAATAAATGTATGTGTGTGTGGACATATACATCATCATCATCAACCATTATCAATCCACTGTAGGATGAAGGTCTCTCCAAGATCAATCCATCTTCTCCGATTTATACATTCTCTTCTTCACATCACCCCTACACACTTTCTTATTTCATCCATCCATCTCACATGTGATCTCTTTCTGGGTTTTTTACAATCTCTTGGAGTACAGTTTAAGATTTCAATTGTCCATCTATTATCATCTCTTCTAGAAATATGTCCAGCCCAACTACACTTCAGTCTTTTAATTTTTTTAATGAGGTCAGTAAATCTGTTTTTTCTCTTACCCATATATTGCATTTTTGATCTCTTCTTGTTACTCCCAACACGCATCTCTCCATACTTCTTTGAGTGGTCTGAAGTCTCTGTATTGCTCTTCTATTAAGTGTCCAACTTCTCAGATCCATAAATAAAAATTAGTAAAATACATTTATTAAAAAGCTTCCTTTTTAAACACATAGGCATATTTCCTTTTAGTATCAATTTACTTCTATCAAAAGTACTCCACCCAAGTTTAATTCTATGATTAATTTCATCCATTATATTTCCATCTGTACTAATAATCTGACCAAGATATTTGTAACTGTTAACTTCTTCTAACTCATCATAATCAATCTTTATTTTCATACTTTGAGAAAATCCATTAAACATTACTTTAGTCTTTTTTAACATTTATCTTTAGTCCTACTTTTCTACTTTCATCTAATAACTCCTGCAACATTTCCTGCAGATCTAAAGCATTATTTGCAAAAACAACTACATCATCTGCAAAATATAAATTTCTATTTACGTTCACTCCTTTAGCTTTCCATTTTAATCCACAAAATATTTCTTGCACATCTCAATGTTGACTTTCTGAGTAGCATTATATAATCTAATTGTTGCTATTGCATTTTTATAAATATTCTTTAAAATATGACAATATCCTGGATCTATACCTTGATGATCCAATGCTTTAATCACTGAAGAAATGCTTATAGAATCAAATGCCTTTTCATAATCTACAAATACAAAACATAATGGCAACTCATATTCATTTTTTTTTTAAGTGTCATAGCATCGGCTGGGACGTGAACCCGCAACTCGGGCAACCGCCTGCAAGGCAGTCATGCTGTCCTCTCAACCATTCTATAACTTCTCTCAATACCTGGATATGATCTATTGTACTAAAACAACTTTTAAATCCGGCTTGTTCTCTTGGTTGGTGGAAATCCAGTGTTCTCTGTGGATGAGTTGTAATTATCTTGGTAAAAATTTTGTATAAAACTGATAAAAGGCTGATAGGTCTGTAATTTTTAATATCTTCTTTATCACCTTTTTTAAATATATATATATATATATATATATATTATAAAAAAGGTGATAAAGAATATATATATATATATATATATATATATATATATATATATTAATACTGCATTCTTCCAATCATCTGGTACATCTTTATCATTTAGATATTTGGTATATAACTTTACTAAAAAAATTTTTATTTCTTCACCTGCTTCTCTTAATATATCAATTATAATTCCATCATTACCTGGAGCCTTTCCTTTCTTCATACATTTGATTGCATGTCTCACTTCTTCATTTAAAATTTTGGGCAATTTGGAAGATGTAAAAGAGATAGAAGTACTTGTTCTTTATTACTATATATTTCTTGATAAAAGTCTTCTACCCATTTCATGATGTCATCTCTCTTTTTAGTAATAATTCCATTTTTTTCTTATTACAGATATAAATTTCCTATCAATACCAAAATGTTGTTTTACACTCTTGAGACTTTTATTCTTTTCTACAGCGTTCCTTGTTAGTTCACAGTTATACCTTCTTATATCATTTTCAACTCTTTTCTGCACCATTTTACAAAATTCGAGATATTCAATCCTTTTTAATACATCACTTTTATATATCTTCATATTCTTTCTTTTCTTCATAAATTCTCTAGTCTTAGTAGAAATTTTATTGGTCAATTGCTGCTTTTTTCTACCAGCTATCTTTGTTGCAGTTTTTAAAAGTGTGTCAGTTATTTTCATATTAATTTCATTTAAATCTGAATCATGTTCAAAATCTACTAATGCTTGGAACCAATTTGTAAGTTCTAATTTAAATTCATATTACTATATATATAAATGACTCTTTTTTTTGTCATGTGTCATAGCATCACCCGGGAAGCGAACCCATTATCCCGGACAACTGCTTGTAAAGCAGCTGTCGCTGACCTCTCGACCACCGATACTTGACTAAATGACTCTTTTACTGGCAAAAATCATGTGGTTTTTTAAAAATAATGCTGTTATTTCCATTATTGAATAAATCTCGGAGAAAAGCTAATTTATTTAAAATTAATTTTTCCATTTATAAATTTTGATTCTCTAACGCTTGATTTAATTCTTCTATCTTGAAGAGTGAATCATTAGAAATTCATAAATAAAAACCTTTTGATAATCCAAATTTAAACTATTTGGTCAATTATGCCAGATTTCAAATATTTATATTATTATATTTTTGTTGTTTTACGTTAGAATTCTGTAAAAAATAACAATAATAAATTTTATTTAAAGATAAAATATTGAAAATAAATTTTCTTTGTATGTTTTTATCTTTAATTTCCATTGTTTAAAGCACATGTTATACGAATAGATATTTTTAGAAGGTTTAAATTATATAATGACGAATTTGTAAATGTAAAAATCTTTAAAAACTTAAGATTTGAAACTAAGCCAACTTATTTTTAAACATATATATATATATATCAAAAATGAAACAGGTCTTAAATGATTTGCTGAAGTCAAAATTCAACAATCCCTCATATGGAAACAAAGAAGAAGACAATAGTCATCCACTTATTAATTGCGGAGAGGGGAGTGTTTATATACTCTTGTTTTTTCGTCTACCATACAAAGTTAGATACCCATTTACTGACTAGTACTGAATAGTTAGATAGATTGATTGCAGTTTATAATATGAAAGGAAAATCTAAAACTTATAAATAATATATTTATTTGTCCCAAACATAAGCCAGGTCATAGGTATAGAAGATGGATTCATTACAGTGCATCATAAGGTTATTCTTTTGATATTATATGTATATTAACTTACAAGTGTTAAACTTTTTGAAATCAGAATTTTTATACTAACAACTTCAGATAAATATATTTATAATAATTATTTAACATTTATTAAGCCGGAGATTATCATTGTTTCAGATATGAAGTTGAAACATCAGTCAAAGATTAATATATCGGCTTTATATATATATCTTAAAAATATTTGTAATTTTGACAAGATATTGATTGTCAGATATATTTCCAGATGCTTTGACTTAAATTTTATTTTAGAAATATTTTGACCATTTCGATAATCATCATTTGACTTTAACTGTCAAATTTTTAAAAAATTATTTTTTTCATATAAATAGTATTGATAAAAAAAAATATAGTTCATCTAAGGAATAATAAAAAAAGATAAGATAGTAGCGAATGAGTTAAAGTATAATAGTTAGAGATGAAAAAATGTAGAATAAGATATTTTCAACAATTAAAATTAAAATGAGTTGTCCGTTAGAAGGTCACATGATAATATAATTCTACCATTGCATTCTGGTTAATATATTTGATAAATATAAATGAATCATTTATTTTTTTAAGAATATAAATAAAGTCTAATTTATTGATATATTAAATATAAATGAAATTCAAATTTACTAACATATAAAATATATCTACAAGTTCAGTAAGAATGCATATTTAATATTTTATAGATATGAATAACAGGGCATTAGTTATAGGTAACTAGAGTTATTGTTATAAATAACTGCATCAAATAAATATTACTTATTGGAATTTTGTTCTCAACAATCATGCTAGTCTTATCACAAAATTATGGTTTACTAATAATTCTTATTAATAAAAATAAACCTGTTAAAATTTATAATTGAAATTTTTTACATTATTGTTTACATTGCTAATAACAGATTTTTGAAGACTTTTGATTAGATTATGGAAACAAAACCACACAAGTTGTCAAGTGTTGTTAGCTGAAAAGTCAGTGCAGCCACCTTGCAAGGAAGCAGCTGGTTGCAGACTGTTGTTGTGAGTTTGCCTCCTGGCCGATGCTATGGCATATGGAAAAAAAACCCACCCAAGTTCTCAATATTTCACCCATATTTTTTTCTGCTTGTTGAACTTATATCTATGACTTAAAATATATTATGATTTTAAAAATAAGCATTTGTTTACATATAGTGACTATGACATTAACACTATTAGTTTTTCATGAAGATTTGTGATGATGGTGTTTTAATTGTATCTATATATTGGACTACTTCTATCTTCTAATGTAAGTATTGAATGTCTTTGGCAGGATGGCTCAATTGGTTAGAGCATTACTTTAAAATTCAATACTCAAGAACCTAAGAGTCCAGGTTTGATTCCCATGCCAGTAGGGTCACTGGTCAAGTCAGCAATGCCTAAAGAAGAAGAAAAAATAATACCTTTCAGAACATTGTAAATATACTAATCTGTGTGCTATTATTAACAGTTGAATGTAGTTGGAATATTTAATTAAAGCTAAATTTCCTAAAGCCATTCGATACTTATATTTGATGGAAATAGTCCAATATATAAAAACAACTATTATATTTATCTTTAAAAATGGGCTAATAGAGTACACATTAATGACAGCTGTCTTCACTTTATTAAATTGAAAGTAGTGATTTCCAGTCATTAATTATACTTAGGAAATTTAATATACTTACAGTATTGAGATATCAGAGAATTAATTTATATTTCTTTAGTTTTAATTTTAAATAAAAGCTACTACAATTTATAATATAAAATTAATAATATATCTTATTTTTTTGACATTTACGTTAACAGATTACATTAGAATCTGGCTCAATTTCTGTTGAAATGAGGCAGAGTAGCATTTAAATTAGTAAAACAAAGAATTTATTTAATCATATGGTATAAGATTTTTTCAATGATAATATTTATATTCAGTGACAAATATGATTAATATGGATTATTTATTTACAAACTTGGTTTTAATGTTTATTGAGGAAAAGTCAAGTAACATGTATTAATGTGAAGTTGATAACAATTTTTTTTTAGAATTTTATTTTATTCCGTTAAGTCAGTACTAAATAAAATAAGAATATCAGTCATTATTTACATATTTCAAATATTTTTTAAATGATTTGCATGGAGGTGTTTGGCAAAAGCCTATTTAATGTATGCATATAACTTTATTAATGATAAAAATGTTATTGGAATACAAATGAAAAAAAATAGAATAAAAGAGTTTATTTCATAAATAGATTTTCTATTCTAAAAAAAGGCATATGGTGTCAAGCATTGGTGGTCAAGAGATCAGTGACAGCTGCTTTACAAGCAGTTGTCCTGTGTTAGCAGGTTCACTTCCTGGCTGATGTTATGACACATGAGAAAAAAAAGGCATATGGTTTACTTGTCAGGAGGACCAGACTAGTGAATGACAGAATTGTTTATGGTTTCTGGAATTCTCCAATCCCAAGTCGGTTGCCATACTGCACAAGGTGTTTTCTGATTTCAGTTTATTAGATAAGGCCTATAACTAAGCAGGAAGTAACTGAAATTTCCAATGGGTTATATAACATGATTAAACTCTCAAAAGGCAGATGATATAATCTATATTTTGAGAGTTTATTTACATTATATAACTCATTAAAAGTTTCATTTACTTTCTGTTGAAGTAAATATAATCTGAGTTATTTATTGTTTATAGGTAAAATCTATGTAAATTAAATATTTTAAGAGATAATGCAATTTGCTTTTTATAGTGCCATTCATGCATCAACTGATGTTGTGAATTATGTGTTTATTGAAATATTGTTAATAAACCTAGAAATATTGATGGCATAAATTTTCTAGAATTTTTGACAAAATTCTTTTTGACTTGAGTCATGTGATCCAATGATGGCAAAAGTTATTCATGATTACTTGGATTATAAGATCTCTTATCATTATAATTAAATCATCTCCATAGTCAAGAATAGGCATGCTATTAATGAAGATGTGGAAAAAACGTTTTAAAATGTGTGAATTTCTGAAGCTATCAATTACTATATATTTTTCAAATTGTTCAAGTAATAGTCAATATTCAAATTGTTTGCTTTTAGGATTTTAAAATAGTTAGTATATATATATATCCATTGTTTTATGATAGTTAGTATATATATATATCCATTGTGAGATGATGGTCTCTCAAGATTCAATCCATTTTCTTGTTCTCCAGCCTCTCTTCTCCACATGACTCCAGCATGTTTCCTTATTTCATCCATCTATCTCAAATGTGGTCTCTTTTTAGGTCTTTTACAATCTCTTGAAATCCAGTTTAAGATTTCAACTACCCAACTATTATTATCTTTTTTAACAATATGTTCAACTCAACTCTACTCCAGACTCTTAATTCTTTCAATGTTATCAATAACTTCTGTTTGTTCTATCTCCCACATATTTTTTTATAATATATAGGGTATATGAGCACAGACTTTCACATGACTCACCACTCATACTACTGATACATCTAAACACATATATGTCGAAAAGATAAATAATCACCATTATACATATTTCATGCTAAACCAGCAATCATCAGTTGGTCCAGATTATCATCTCTACACATATATACTATAAGTGCTCAGATATATATTAAGATAGCCAATCTTCACCTTTAATGGATAGGCTTCAATCCACTCCACATTCCAACTCTTCAACCATCCATCCAATTGAAAATCTGATGATGGAATGCTCAAAAGCCACCTTGAGGCTGAGATTCTTGTCACACCCATGTTGACCTATAGTAAACTGAATTATTTCCTGTGGTCATATTTCTTAATAAACGTACTTAAAACTACTAATAAAATACTGATGCATGTGAACTAGTGCACATTGTAAATTCTGTTCAATATAAAAGATAAAGTTTGTTGAAATAGAAGTTTTTGATAGTGACTTTATATCAGAATCTCTCAAGACAATCTGTATAATTCTTAAATCCAAAACTGTTTGTCTTTAGAATGCCTTATTGTTTCATACAGAATATGGCCTCATACTTGTCAGACAGTTCAAAATAAAATGGTATAGTTTTGAGAAGTGGATGAATATTTTAAACTAAAATGTGGACAAACATTTCTACATGGATACCTTTTAAGAAGATTCATCACAGATTAGCAGCAATGAGAGTTGATTAAAAATTTCCTCTTAGCAATGAGTGCTATTTTATATTTAGATTATAATATTTTTTTCTAAAAAATATTTTACATTTCTTCAAGGTATGGCTTAAAATACTGCTTAATTGGTTTAAATTGGGTTCATACGATATTAGCATGTGTTCAGTTCATATTGTCAAATGTATTATATTTTAATATTTGATTTTTATTTAGAACATGAATATTTTTAGACAATTAACTAATAATAAAAAATATAAATATGTAGATATTTCAAACAAGATATAGGTCCAAAAGTCGGTTTATTATAACATTGAATGTATAGATTTGGTTAGCTCTTAACGATGTGGTTAATGGTTTGTTTTTGATCACAATTATATTATCCAGACACTATAACATTATATTTCTTGAAATTTATAAGTATTGAGATTATGGACCATCTTGAATTTGTTGATGAGACTAAGGAAAAATAGAATCCATCTGATTTTATTGTTCAATCGCAGGAAATGAGTTCATTTTATGCCTCATTCAAAATTAATTTCTTACAATACAATTCTTCCATTATTTTTGGTGAATTCTCAGATGAACATCCATATCCATTATCATAATGCTATGATGAAAATCACTTGTTTATAAGAATCAATATTCGACTACATTTCTGTCATCATGAGAGTTTGCATCTTCTATTTTTAGCATTTACAGAGTAGATTTATAAAAGATGGTTGTTTCTTATATTGTACCATATTTGAATGTCTTATCAATATGCATTAAATTTCATAAATGACTTTGATGTTACCAGTGTCTGCCTTTTACTCCTTTAACACAATTATTCATGATACCTAAATAGGTATTTCCTGAAGTTCCAGGTAGAAATCGTTATATCCAATGTTCATTTTTTGCACATTTTTAGTCTTAGAAAATAACATTTCTATGGCATTATTTTTTCATCAATTACATTTAAAAAATGTCAGATAGTATTGATTGGTAAAAAAAATACACAGTATTTATTTTTTTCAATGTTATCAGTTGCACAATTGCCAACCCAATTTTATCTATCACATATAATCTTTTTGTTGATAAAATATAACTTTGAGATTGATATCAAGCAGTTAGATTTTACTACATTTTCCAGATTGGATTAGTTTTCCTGAATAAAGGCCTTTAAAAAAATTACTCAAAGTAGAGTCTTTTCTATTGTCACTTTGTAATTTGGGAATGAGTACTAGTGAAAAGATGACTGATTCTTTCTCCAAGTTTCCTCACTTCATTTGTAAATCAATGCATGTGTTTTATAGTGCTTAGCTATTCACAACAGAAAGTATTAAAGTGCTAGCACATTTGAATCATTGGTTATAACATGAAAGGTGATAGCATGTTTCATAGCTTCATTCATTATCTTCAATGATCTATTGCCATTAATAAACTATGTCATTACATAACACATGTATTGATTGAGAGATTGTTCCCTTAGGCAATGTGGAAATCAGATACCAGTGATCTTTTTATTGCAAGAGATGTACAAAAAGTTGTAGAATGTATATTAATGCATGTATGTTATTTAAAAAAAAACACAGCTAAAATTACATTTCATCTATAACAGTTCCAATACTAATTCCTTATTTTTCTGCTTTCCTATTTTTGTATATATTGTGTGTGATGTTTTGGAGACTGGAATATATTTCAGAGATATACCATATCTCTGATAACAGAAAATTCAATTTTTTGTTTTTCAAATTGTCTATTATTTTATGAACTTTTTAAAAATTATATTCTGTTAAATTTATTTAAAATTTTCAAGTTTACATTTTATTTTGCTTTTTTTGTTGTGAATTTATCTTTCAGATTTATATGCTACACTAGTCTATATAACTAGTTTTCTTATTTCACTCATAATTAATATAATTTTCTTCTAATATAAATAAAGATAAATAAAATAATTAAGAGAAAAATAATAACATGGAAAATGATTGTTCATAATGGTCAGGTTAAGATGTATGTTTGATTATGTATATAAATAAGTGTATAAAATTTATTAATTATATGATTATATCTTTGGATATTGTAGCTCTGATGATGACTGCAGGACAGTCGAAACTGTAAAAAAAGTTTTGATATAAAAAATAATATTGTTAAAGTGTATAAGAAGTTGCTTCATAATTAATATTCAGATTCTAAATTTTATTTATATTCTATTTAATTTAAGGATTTTAGTGTTTGCAGATAGCCTAAGATAATCATAGCATTTGATGTGTAAGTAGTTTACATATATATATAATATATATATATATATATATATATATATAATGTGATATATATATATATATATATATATATATATATATATATATATATACTTACTTATGATACAAATTATTTGAAAAAATATACACACTAAATCATTAAAAATAACTTATGAAAAATAACTAGTTATAAAGAAATGATAGTGCAATAAGAAATTCAAAGCTACAAATAACAGCATAGCCGTATATGTATAAACATGCAATTGATTTTGACATATACATTTTCTTGCTTTCATTTTATCATATAAAAAAGTAAGTAGAAATTCTCTGAGATTCATTGTAATTATTTAACTTTGGGTTTTGATACAGTTTAAACAAAATTTTGATTTGATAATTTACAGAAAAAAGGTACAAATGCCAATTTTTTCTCTGCAAATGCAATCATGCAATTGACAGAGTGTTTTAAATTAGAAAATGGTGGATTATGTAAAATGAAAAAATAGCTGTATGAAAAAGATTTCATGTACTAAAAATAATACATGAACACATTTATAAATTCTTAATTTTCTAAAAGCTAAACTATGCCACTATGTAACACATGCATTGATTCATAAATGGCATCGTATGCAGTTTGGAGAATGAGATCCCTTTTCTTTGAAGCAGAGATATATTTATTTAAATTATAGATTTTAAGAGTTTGTATATTGTAGTTTTACTGTATTGTAAAGTGATTTAATTTTACACAGAGGCTAAACTCTCCATACAGTAGAGCCACACAGTGCAAGCTAGAATAATTAATAGATGTAGGCAGGTTTGCCATAAAATCCATATTAGTGCCTACTCATCCAATATCCCCAAACAAGTTTCAAGTTTGTGGCTTTCATCAGTGATGATACTTGTATCTGAGAGCACTACATCTAGATCTTAGGATCTAATGCAATCCTCCAGCAGATACTTTTTACCTTATTAGCTAATTATAAAGAATGGTGATCATGTAAAGATTTAATTTTGTTAGATTGTCAATGTTTATATCTATATTTGCAATTTAAAATCTTTTACTATTTCAACTTATGATATCTTTTACAAATAAAGGCATAAAACAATATTGAAAAGGATAGTTTTGATTGATAAAGTCAAGCTAAAGAGTATTCTTGAAATAAGATAAAAGTTAGTAATCTAATTAATGAATATTTGAAAACCAGGCACTCTTCACAAACCTGGAGCTTAATTATAAATATAGAGGATTTGAACTTAAACTTTCAAGCACTCTTCAACTATCCACACTATCTCATACAACTGATACACATGACCACACACATGTAGAAAAAATAAATAATCACCAATATACGTATTTTGTGCTAAACCAGCACTCATCAAATCCCCTATATTAATCTAATTAATGATAGAAGTACTATAATATGTTTAATTACTTCTTTTTTGGTTTTGTAAAGGTTATACTTTTCTTTCTATTAATTGAAGTTATAATTTAGAAAGATGCTTAAAAATAAACACTAAACAATAATGAAAATTATAAATTAATGACATATAAAAATATGTACTAGGAAAATATTTTCAAATAATCAATATGAATTTTATCCAGTATATCTAAATTAATATACTAGGCAAACTCCTACAATTTTTTGTAAAAAAACTTGAATTTATTATCTGAATCAATATCAATTACATTAAATAATCCATATGAGATAAATTAAATTAAGTAATCCAAAGTTTCCACTATTTATATATACAGCCTCATAGTCAAGGATAAAACCATAAATCTGAAAAATAGTAATTATTCATATAAATTATATGTAAACACATATATATGTAATAAACATATAAAATATACATATAAATTATATATAGAAAAATATGTGTAGTATTTCCCAATAAAAAGGGAATCGATTTTCTGTTTGCAGCTCTATTTTCAAATCAATGCACATTACATCACATTTTATGTGGTTAGGCTTTTTGAATCATAAGTTATATTACAAAATTGGTCAGTGTGTTTTGTATTTTCATAGAATATTTTCCATGACCTTCCTACCAACATGAAAGCTTGGAAACCACTTGAAAATATTTTTGTGATTCATAGCTTCAAAAATCTAATACTGTTTGAATCATCTCAAATGTTTGGAAAGCAGTTTTTCCCAAATTAAAACATAATTTAATGTCATTGCATTAATCCATCATGGATTAAAGTATGAAACACATAGTCACATTTAATGTTGTAGCAAGTGATTCAGATATGCTAGTGCCTTAAAAAATTTACAGTGAATAGTTAAACTTTGTCACTACATAAAACATGATAATTCAGAGATATGGCGATAGGCCACCTGAAGGGAGATTTTACACCAAGTCATCCTTTCACTGAATGTAGTAAATATATAAAAATATGTAACAATCAATATGTAATTAAATAAAATTACTTTAAATAGAAGTTTGTTTTTTAAAAGATTTTGGATATTATCATAATGATATGAAATTGAGTCCTAACACATGTTAAATTATTCAATTGTTTTCTCAATATTTTAATGTTCAAATAGTTTAGAAAATCCTCTAGATGGCGCATCAAAATTTAATACCATCTTACTTAATTACCTACTTATGCCTTTATAATAATCATTACAGATATGTTCACTTTTTTATTAAAAATATATAATAATATTTTGAATACTGCATCCTCCCAATATTTTATATATATAAAGATTTACATCATTTTTATTATCACCATTATTTTGTAATTCAATATTTTTTATTCCTGGTAATATGCATTTAATTTATATTTATAATGTTGATAAAAGATAATGTAAAATATAATTAGAGTTTTCAATAAAATATAAATCTTTATATAAAACACAATTTGTATTTTTATAAGTATTATATATCAAAGTTATGATAATAATCTTGATAAAGATTGTATATAAATAGTAAAAATGTTTTTCTTTAAATTTCATTTATCCCGATTTATATAAGTATAGGGGATTTGAACTCAGATTTTCAAGCACCCTTCAACTATCCACACTATCTCATACAACTAATACACATGACTACACACATGTAGAAAAGATAAATACTCACCAATATACATATTTTCATGCTAAACCAGCACTCATCAGTTGGTCCAGATTATCATCTCCCACACACACATATATAATCAATGCTCAGTTTATATTAAGATAGCAAATCTTCATACTTTAATAAACAGGCTTCAATTCACTCCAACTTCCAACTTTTTAGCCATCCATATCATTGAAAATCTGATGATGAAAACCCAAATTTATAAGCAGTTGGAGGAATTTGTATAATATAGTAATTTAGAGAATCATTTAATTATTTAGCAAGGATTTTATTAAATAGCTTATCTATAAACAAAATATAAGAAATCTGAAGTTATTCCAACTATGAGGTAGATACTTAGTTAAATCCTACAATTCTGACTCTGTAGCAGTAAATTCAATAGTCATTAACAATGCTATTTATTCTTTATATTTTCCCACAGCTACATAATTCAATGTTTGTTAAATTATATTTATGATTTGGATAAGCACAATAATCACTTCCTGGATGTGTTTATAAAAATTAAATCAATCCGACTTCACTGTTGGATCTGGGAGAAAAAATTTATTTGAAACTTCATAAGAAATCAATTTTAGTATAATTTTCACTTGTAGATTCATAGTTGATTATTCAGCAAAGCAGTTCTTGATTTGAAAAGAGTCTTAATTATTGAAATTATATCTAGAGCAATTAAAAAATTTGATCAACTTAACAATTTTTAAACATTCTCTAAATGGAAACTTGTTTTTTGGCATCTGGTGAAAAATATATGAATTAACAAGAAGCCATTGCAAAGGAATAGAATTGGATATACTAGTATTAAAGCAAACATTTTTTCTTTAAACAAGATCCACAGTATTCATAAATAAGATTCTTCTTCTTTTTAAAAAAACATCTACATAAAATGTTCACATAACAAAGTAATGTCAGACTTCTTTTCAAAGAGGTTATTCTTAAAAATTACTTTAGATCTAAACTTGGGTAGAGAGAAAGATAAGTTAGACTGCAAAACAAATTTCTCCTAAATAGTGTGTTGTAGGATTGATTTTATTCTATTATTGTCAAAGTTTATATTCAGATTATGAGATGTTTATTGTTAGATGAAAAATTAAGCATACAGGCTTTGTTGGAATAGAAATAATGCAGCTTATGACTCAGAGTATAATTATTATAGTTGACTGTTATGATTCCAATAAAAAAAATTAGGATAACTTTTTTATAGTTTTATTTTTAAATTGTAATTCTTAATTATTTTTTTGAGTAATCATTTGATAATAACAAAAAAAAAAAGACATAAATATAGTTTTTCCAACCTTAGATCTTAATAATATATATATATATTATAAAGAATACTTTTATTTAATTTGATAAAAAATGTAGTAAAAACAAAAAAATCATATCTTCAACCACAATTAGTGATTAAATTAATTAATTTATGGACATCTCCATATTTTTTAAAAAATTACATATAACCACAAAAATTGTAGTTGAAAACAGATTTTTCCTGTTTATAGCATTACTCATCAAATTAAATAAAAATATCTAAAAGTAATTAAAGAGGATTTGAACCCAGAGTTTCAATAAGTTGGAGAGTGGAAAAGATTGAAGCCTGTCCATTAAAGTTTGAAGATGTGCCATTTTAATATAAACCAAGCATTGATTATATATATATATGTATGTTAATATAAACCAAGCATTGATTATATATATATATGTATGTGGCAGATGAGGATCTGGGCCAACTGATGAGTGCTGGTTCAGCATAAAATATGTATATTGGAGATCATTTATCTTCTTTACATATATGTGATCATGTGCATTGGTTATATAAGAGAAAATAGAAGACTAAAGAAAGATTGAAAGTTTGAGTTCAAATCCTCTCTAAATTACATCTAGCTTAAAAGTATATATAATATACTTGTAATATTACATGTTTAACCTATATTCTACCCATCTTCTTTATATTTAAATGGCTTTAAGGTTTTGCACAGAAGTGGTCAGAATGACTTTCAGTCAACATGGGTATGATAACAAAATTGACAAACAAGGGCTTTAAACATGCTATCATATGATTTTCAACAACAAGGATGGCTGAATAGTTGGAGAGTGAAGAACAATGAAATCTGTTCATTAAAGTTTGAAAAATTGCTATATATATATATATATATATATATATATATGAGGGAGATGATGATCTGGACCGAGTGATGAATGCTGGTTCAGCATAAAATATCTATAGTGGAACTTACTTATCCTTTTCATATGTATGTGGTTATGTGTGTTTGGTTGTATAAAATGGAGTGGAAGACTAAAAGGAGCTTAAAAGTCTGGGTTCAAATCTGCATTAATTATATATATATATATATATATTAATTATTTATCATTTTCCAGTGGACTTTTTATAATTATTCATATTTAAAATTCTTAGCCTCTTACTGCACTTATGAATTAAGAGCTTGTTTGAGCTATTGGTACACTCTCTAGCTATTACGTAGTTGTAAATGCAAACTTATAAAAGCAATGTCATGCTATATATGACTTGCTTTAATGATTACAATTATTCATATTGTAATTTAAAAAGTGAGAATCTAAACAATATATAAGGATAGACTTTTGAAAAAGCAAGTTTTGTTAAGCAATCAAAAGAAATTAAAATGTTATCCATTATTTCTTATTCTTCCTATTTTAAGCAACAGCACTGCTTTTTTAGTCATGTCAACATCTAATGTACTTTACTGAAAACTTACTAAATAGATAGATATCAATGCAGTTTTAAATTCTTCCCATGAACACTGTTATGCTGGACAACCCTGAAATAATGCACAATCATTCATAACTAACATGTGCACAAAATTTGAAAAAAATCTATTATATAGACATGTGTTAAAAATCTGTTACAATATCTGATTCAAATAAACAAGCAAACAATTTTTTTTCAATAAAAAACATTTAAAAATGCTTAACTCAGTCTATAAGTGTAATTTCTATTTTGTATCTGTAATATAGGGGACTAACAATAGCTCAAACAAGCTCCTAATTAATAAGTGCGATAAGAGAAAATATTTAAAATGTCTATCTGGAGCATTCCCATTCACAGACCAATTGGTTTCAGCATTTGGCTCTCTACTAGACTTTACATTTAAAATTTTTTATATTAGATTAATTATAAATTTATTAATTTTATAATAGATAATGAATAAAGATGCTGACTTATGTTGTTCAGCATGCAATAAGATAGGCAACATATAATTCAAATTAAATATAATTTAATATGTGAACATGCTACATGGACCCAAAATTCTCATTGTTTGATATACCTAGTTTAAAAAACACGTTTTCTTTTATTATTTTATAAATATTTCTGCTTATTTATTGAGATGCAAATATATGTTTAATCATAACAGAATTATACAACATCAGTATATTTATATGATTATCAATAATTAAAAAAACATCCCATTTAGTTATAAAACCTTAAGCCAAGTGATTTTATACAATATAATTAGAAAATGTCTGATAAACATATTTATTTCTTTATTTTATTTTTTGATACATTTTTATTGTTCACCTTTCATGATTATTGGCATTGTTGAAATGGAGGCAGTATTCATGCTTAAGATCTATTAGTGATGAGTTTTTTTATGTCATCCTATAGGGAAAACTCCATTTGCTTCTCAGGTTATTTAATGCATGGATAAAGGAACAACTAATTTATGGTTATTTTTAGCAAAGATAATATTATATTATAGATTAAATAGTCTAACTATTCACCTACACTCTATACTATTTCAACATATGCATTTCCTAATAATAAAATTATCGTTTTAAAAAAAGTCTTGAAGCAACAGATATTATAATAATCGTTGATAAGCATTGGCAGAAAGCAGCGATAATCTATCAATGATTATAATCAAACGTTCTTTTATTAATATAACAGTAATCATTGTCAAGACAGATTAATGATATTACTAATAATTCTAATAATTACTCTTATTAAAAACTTGCATTCAAACTCAAACATATTAAAAGAAAGTCGTTAGGTTATCTTTTCATTTAGTTTCTAGATTCTAGACAAGACCCATTTTAGAAATATCTATTGCTTTGAAAGCATGATTTAATGACATTATATATATATCTGCAAATTAACATAAAATACTTCAACAGCTGGCTAATGCTGATTTGATTTCAATGTTTGATTTTTACATAAAGTATACAAATCACAAATCTGTTATTTTTTATTAAGTAAAATATGGCTTCATTTATTTTACGCAAGTATTTTATATTACATTAGAGGAAATACGTTAGTAATAATTTATTGCGTACAATTTAAGTTGTTTTGTTATTTATTGATGAAGGAAATACATATTTCTATTATCTTTAGTTTGTTCTTTGTTATAACAAGTGGATTATTAACTTTCTGTTAAAAAACAAACAATAAAAACTTCTGTTTGAAAATGTTAACCCATTTTTAACTAAGTACGTAATATTTGAACAAAAATAGTCTTTTTTTAAATGTTAAAAATTATATATATATATTTAATGAATTATATTATGCTTCAATCTTTAGTGAATTTATAAATATATTTACATATTAAGTGCATAATAAAAGTAATTATTAATGCCTTTCATATATTGGGTAGATCTTAAGGATGGCTGAGTTTATTATCCAACACAATCAATTCAGATGCAAAAAGATCTTTTGCAAGAGTAATCAGTCTTTCATCAAATATTTGATAATATTAAATTTCAATTTTGTTTTTACAATTGGAAATGTAGCTATAAAGTATTATTTATTGTTTAAACATATATAGGGGAAAGACAAAAGTAAATACGCAGTATTGATTGGTGTCAGGTTCCAGAAACGCTATAATGTTGTTCAGGGATTATCTTGATCAGTATTATATGTCTAGTATTGGGTAATTCCTAGGTTAAAATGATACACGTATTATAAATGTTTCATTATTGACATTATTTACTTAAAATTAATGACTAGTAATTTAAACATGAATGAAAAATCAGATAATGTTTAAATGCACGTAACTATATCACAATATTCTATGTATGATATTTATTTATGCATGGCTATGTATTGTTGTATTTATATATTGGGCTATTTCCATCATCTAATATTAAGTATTGAATGTCTTTAAAAAATTAAATTTTGTTCACATTTTCCAAATACATTCAAATGTTAGTAATAGTGTACAGGTAAGTATATGCACAATATTTTGAGAGATATTATTCTCCTCTCTTCTTCAAGTGTTGCTGACCTAACCAGTGACAGTACTAGCATGAGATTCGAATCTGGACTCTTAGATTTTTGAATATTCAATTTTAAGGTAACGCCCTATTTCATAATATGTTTTCATGGCCTATTTATATAATTATGAGTTTATTTGTGTGTATATTTTTATGCATAAATAAATCTATTTTTTTAATAGTCATTAATAAAAATGAGATTTATAATGTTACAAATATTAATAATAATATCATTACTCTTAACTTTGTTTACGAAGTTATATTAATACATAAATGGTGTCAAAGTAAAAATTTTCAGGTTGTAAAATATATTTAGAGTGATGATATTTTATACATAAATAACTTAATTTTTGTCTGCAACCCAACAGCTTATATGAAGAATAAAATTAGACAATGATAAATAACAGAATATTTGTTTGAACCAATTTCAATTTGATGTTATTTATACCCAAGGTGGATAGAATTTTGTTCTTACAAATCAGAGTCCAACTTCATTTACCATGTAAAATTTTGGGTTGTAGCAAAAGTGGATTTATTTTGCCTGTTAGTAATTTAGGTGTTAATACTGCAAAGTACATTATTTATATATGGTTCTTAGAAAGATAATTATTTTGAATATATTACATATATGTAAACGGTAATTTAAAAAACAAAATGTAGATGTCACTGTATGTAATTTAATAAATTGTATTTATGTAATTATGTAATTATGTAATTGTATTTATGTAATTATGTTCATATATATTTATTATAATGAGGATAATAAACCTTTATTGGAAAAAAAAACTTTTTTTTGAATTGAGATCATTTGATATTTGTTATTAAATAATTTATCTAGATGTCATTTGTTTGCTTACATAATTTTACATTAAAAATGTAATAAATAATGAATTCATGGAAATAATGTTAAATAATTCAAACAAAACAGTTGTAATGAATAATAAAAAAATTGTATACAACAGGTATATATATATTAAAAACACTTATATATAAAATGCCTTTTTGGCACATGATTTAGTGCACTTTTCAATTGTTAATAATATATTTTAATTTTAACCAATTATTGCATATATAGCACCCTCTAGTGTTTTATAATGGAAGTAAAATATCAATAACAAAATAAAACATCAGTAAAATAAAATAAATTAAAATCTTCATATAGATCCAATATAAAATAGAATAAAACAGTGTAAAATAATAATATTGATCTTAAAATATTAATATTTTATCTAATTAATATAAAATTATTCATAAATTTATCAAGATTTGAAAAGAAAAATATTTAAAATAAGAATGTTTTATTTTTTTTGAATAAAGTATTTTTAAAAGGTAATATCAATTGTTTTATAATAACAGTTTGTAGAAAGTATCAGTTATTTATATTATTCCTCTATGCACCTTTAAAATATGCTATATTATATATTGAAATAAATATTCTGTTTACAAGAATTGAGAATTGACTTTAGAAGCAAAACAGTTTTGCCAATATACTGCACTCACATTGTTTAGTGTATGAAATAAATTTACTTTAAAAACATAACTTTTATTCAGTCTAAAGTGCTAAAATTTCAATTTTAATATTGTATATATTTTAAAACAGAAAAATATCAAAACACATAAGACTAAAAATAAAAGACAAATATATGCTGAATAAATGTATATGTCAAAATTTTAGACAGAGGAAAAATAATTTTTAGAAGAAAATTATAGTGTCAATTAAAAGCTGTTATTTAATTGAATGTATTATCTACCTCATTATACTGTAATTATTTTTCAATATCTTTCAAAGTTTCTGATGAAATAAAACTATTATATGCACATATTTTTTAAAATTTTTATTTGATTTTTCAAGTTGAAAAAAGAGAGAAATTTTAGTAGCAGTAATAATTTCAGTTGAATTTTTTAAAATGCTTGCTTATTTTAAATCATTTATATACATATACTTAATTATGTAAAATTGTGAAAGGAGTTACTCTTCACATATGTGCTAGAAAATTGACACTCCCCCATTGATAATTGTTTTAAAATCATAAATGTCCTTCTATGGTTAGAACTTATTCTTTAAATAATCTAACATTTATCGAAAGTGCCTAAATTAGGGTTTGAACTTATTATGAAACTGATTTTTACAGTGGCATATTACTTACATAAGTTTTGATTAAATATCGTAGGGAAGAGAAAATTTCTCATTTTAAACTATTTGTGACACTGAATGTTATTTGTTTATATATATATATATATATATATATATATATATATATAGTAATTAATAATATAGCAGTTTATTTATATATAAAATTGTGGACCGAACTTCTCTTCAAACATGCACTAAAAATTGATACACATTCTCCCTTCAATACAGTATTATTATGAATGTAAGCCACACTTTTTTTTCCAAATTTTGAAAGTGTGCAACTTATATTCGAGGCAAAAAATTTTAACTTCTTATTTTTGTGTTTCTTTGCTTATACACATACATAGTATTATGATCATTTTCTGTGTAGAATAGTGTGTTAAATCTTTTTTAATAATATATTTTGGATTAATTTTATATGGCTTTAACTCTCTCTCATACCACTACTTTTAGAGTTATTTTGCCAATTTTTCCTTTATTTTATCAAGAAAATTTCACTAAATTACCTTTAGAATAGTTTTACAACTAAAAAATAAATATAACAATGAGATAAAAGCCTGCCTTCCAAGGTGCTGATTGGTTGATTGTTAATCTCCATACAAGAGTGTGACTGTCAAAATTTTGACAGTTCTGATAGCTTCCTTTGGACTTTTAAAGTGAAAATAAATGCTTTAGAATCGTTTAACATCATTTTGCTGATGTTGATATTTCCGATGTTTTCATTTTGAATTTCAAAATGAAAATGAATGTTTTAGAATTGTGTTTTTTTTACACATTTTAAATTTTTTTCAAAAAATATTTGTAAAACTATAAATTATTTTAGAAGAATGATTCAGATTTAAATAGAAAATGTACTTTTACATGAAAACAAATTGACAAAAAAATTATAATATTCAGCTGTACTTTAAATGGCTTGAAGATGCTGTACCTGATGAAATAAGGAAGTGAGAATTCAAATTATCTATGTGAAGATGTAGAAAGTGAAAGTACTGTCTATATGAAGATTTGCAAAAAATTAGGTAAGTTTATTGTATTTATATCTGTTTACTATTTAAGTATATATATGCAGCTTAAATTTGGGGGTTTATATTTTAGGCTTAAAATCCTATTGCAGTTTAAATTTGGTAGCTTATATTCACAGTAATATGGTAATTGTTTTAAAACTATAAGTGGACCATCTATGGTTAGAGCATATTCTTGATATAAACTGAATTTGTGCAAGTAATATGCAACTCATAATAAATTAAAACCCTAATTTAGACATGGCTGATAATTGTTGGTTTGTCTAAAGAATAGGCTGGAAGAGATTATGCCAATTTTCTAGAGCGTGTGTGAAGGGATAGTTCCTTCCACAATTTAACATATATGTAAATCACTATATTATTAATTATTATATATATATATTGTAACGTTTATTTATATACATTACAAATATATTGGCATTTGGTAAAAGCTAAAAAAGTAAATTTAGATTTTTTTTTGATTAGTATAATTTTTGTTAAAACGTGCAATGAAGGTTAAAATTGTCATTCTTATTTTTTTTTATCTAATTGGAAAGAATAAATGACATACAGATTACTAATCCAGATAAATTAAAAGAATTCCAAAAGTATAAGCTAAAAGAAAAATATTTTAGCTAATTAAAGATGGAAGAATAATGCTAAAAAAAAGAGAACTTTGTAACTTAAATTTAAGAGAGAGTGTATAAGATTATTATCTTATATGCTGATAAAAAGACAAAAGAGTGCGCAGAAGTTCCAAAAATGGAGCGCGATATAAAAAGGAGATGACAACTTCAATCTGGGTCTTCTCTTTAACTTCTAGTTACGTCTCTGAAAGTTGGAGGTTTCCACGAGCATAACCTGTGGCAAGAAATATACTTCTACACAGGTATGCCCCTTGCTGTACCAGGCTGTCACGCAAGCATGGAAACGGGACTTGTGAAGACCGCTTTTTGCAATAAAAGGGTCACTACAACCGTGCCTTTTCTCCAGCTATAGAACGGAACAATAATGGAAGATGCCGGCAGGAGAGACCAATGGAAATTCTCATGATCTGGGATCCCATAAACCTACATGAACTTACCGGTAAGTTAAGAATAAATTTTCCTGATAGTGACTTAAAAGTTTGCAAACAATTATTTATCTAAGCTTAGACTACCATCCTGATATAGACTTTTCGTATTCAAGGGACTTTCTAATAAAGAATTTTATACAAGATCTTGGGACATTATTAAATTGTTTTAATTGCTTAATCTGTTTTTGTTAATCGATTCATTATCTGGATTGGTGTGTGTGTACTTTCCTGTTTAGTTAATTCGTAATTTAACTTATAAATATGTTTAGTTTGTTAGAATAAAAGAGATTTTACTTTTATCAACCTTTCATTGTGCGTTATTAATAATAGTTGTTTTTTTTTAGTATTAAATTTATTATTAGTTTAGTGGGATTTAAAATGGAATTTACCTTGCCAATGTATTTAAACAAGCCCAGAAATAATAATCAAAAAGGAGAAAATAGTTCTCGTTACGGTATGATGCAATACCGATTTAGTTTAAAAGCACTTTTTTTCTGTTTAGTTTACAAGTTACAATATGTTTGATGCCGACTCAATGGGTCTAACGACTCTGGCGCCCTCATGTAGAAATTAAAACTGAGTCAGCTCACGATTGTACTTAGCAATAATTCTAGGCTGAGTTGATCAGGAAATATAGCTATGTTTTTAGAATAGAAATTCGAAATATAACTTTCTTCTTTTTTGACATAGCTTGATCAACTCACGCGCAGTTTATATTAGCATGTAAGAGGCCTAGCAAAATGAAAAACATTACAATATATATATATATATAATTATAAGCTGATGTTTACATGTATTAAATGATCTTAAAAGAAAGAAATGACGTTAGTATAAGAAAGATAAAGTTGAATTAAATTAGAATTAGCTGCTTTTTGATATTGTATATAATATAAATACAAAATAGAATAAGTGAATGAATATCTTCTTATGAAATATATATCTAATATAAATAAAATGAGTTAGTGAACATTATATTTAAACTTAAAATAAATATGAGAAACAAAGAATAAAATTTGAGTACCTTGTTTTGATATTTAAAAGATTTGTTAAAATTTATCATTGAATTCTTATTTTGGATCTTTTATTGCTATTTAAAACAATTAACTATATCTTTTGTTAATACATTATCATTATGACCATAAAAAGTGGTAGAATAAAGGATGGTTGGAAGAATTTTCTTTTAAATTTAATTGCATTAAATAACAATTATTAACTTTTTAACCAAATTTAGCATTAGTATTATGTTGTGAGTATTAGTTAGATTTAAAATAATTTAATTTTAATTGAATTATAAAAGAGTTGTATTACTTAGCATTATTTTATAATTTAATTTTTCTTGCTAATAGAGCTGATGACAGTATTCTGTATTAGTTTATATAAAAATTACAACAATTTTTTATTGATAATTTATTCTTATCATTGTTTCATATATAATTGAGAAAAGACTAATTAGTCTTATTTTATCATTTAACAGTCATCTACTTATTGCTTTTGTTGTACTATCTATCTATCTATCTATCTATATATCTATCTATCTATCTATCTATCTATCTATCTATCTATCTATCTATCTATCTATCTATCTATCTATCTATCTATCTATCTATCTATCTATCTATCTATCTATCTATCTATCTATCTATCTATCTATCTATCTACCTACCTACCTACCTACCTACCTACCTACCTACCTACCTACCTACCTACCTACCTACCTACCTACCTACCTACCTATCTATCTATCTATCTATCTATCTATCTATCTATCTATCTATCTATCTATCTATCTATCTATCTATCTATCTATCTATCTATCTATCTATCTATCTATCTATCTATCTATCTATCTAAATTTGTAAATTTTTTAAAAAAAATTACAAAAAAAATATGTAAATATGTATTTAGGAATTAGACCCATATAAATACTTGTCTCTTGTTAATAATAGCATTAGGTATTAAATCTCCATCAACACTCTTCTGATCCAACTCACAATATTATACTCATGCTCATAAGCTATTTTCCTGCCGATCTTGTGCATATCATCATCACTCCCACTGACACTCCTCCTCCCAATGGCAGACCTAGGTCATGAACCTCACTCATCACCAACATCCTAGAAATAGCTGACTTGCTATACCTTCCATCCATGGCAAATTAAAGTACTGGGAGATTTTCAATCAGTACCATAGACTCCTCCACTGTCTCTCCTACATTCCTCAAACTTACTAATGCTCAATTAATCTGCAAATTCAAAAGGTGGTCCCTTGAGGCAAAATTTCTTGATTTCCTTTTCAAAATCAACCTTCACCTAAGTCAGTTCACCATTGCCATCACCCTCAGCATGATTAACTAGCTGTCATCAGGCCTTTACATCATTGAGGGTCTCTATCCAGTGGCATTGGTCCTTTTCTTTAAGAAATATTGGCCACCTACTGAGCCCAAGAGTCTTAGCCTACTTTTGATGACTCCTTTGTTCATAAAACTTATTGAGTCCACCATCAAAGAATTACTAGAACAGTTTATATTCCCTGCCCTTTTGGTCTCACAGTTTGCTTCTAAAGGGCACTGCACTCTTGGGGTTGCCACACTCTTTAAGATGATCACTGAGCATGTAAGGTTGTCTCAAAGTGGCAGGCCCATTGCTTTCCAACTGGACATCCAGGCAGTCTTCAATTCTGTCAGGGTCAACCTGCTCCTTGGCATCCTCAGGGACTTTAACATTCTAGAGGCTCTCCTGTCCATCCTCCACAATCTCCTGTCCAACAGAGAAACCCTAGTTACTCTTGATGGGTAAGTTGCCTCAGTTTCACACCTAATGTATCCATTCTTCAGGGATCTCCACTGAGCACATTGCTGTTCATCGCATTTTTGATTCTCCTCTTCCTTAGGCCGGAACATTATCTCCCTGGAATTCTCACTCCTGGGCTGGGAAAAAGCATCAAATGCCTTTGCTTATGTAGATGATGTGGTTGTCTTCCTTCCCTCAATGGATCTCATCTCCAAGCTTCAACAGATCCTCACCTGGTATACTGAAACATATAGGTTGGAATTTAGCAGTAACAAATTAGCAGCCTGGCAACTTTCTTCTGGTAAACAAATTCCTTCCACCTTCAATGCCAAGCCATACAACTTCCTTGAATTCCCCCTCATGTTATCTCCCAAGGACATGAAGGTTCGGGTCCAAACTGTATTGTATGAAAACATATCATCTACCCTCAGCATGAACACAGACTTCTACCTCTCTCTTTATGAGAAATGCATCCTCCTCAAATCTTCTAGTGTTTCCCAAGATAGCATATCACCTCCCCTTCAATCTACCTACACACTCCTTAATGTTCAAAATCAATGCCCTTTGCACCCATTTTCTCTGGGAAAGCATCAGCCTAAAAAGAACTTGGTTTTCCTAAAAACCTTAATAGGCTGGACCTGAATTCCATCAACACTCTTCTGATCCAACTCACAATATTATACTCATGCTCATAAGCCAATTTCCTGTTGATCTTGTTGCATATCATCATCACTACCTCTCTCTTTATGAGAAAGGCATCCTCCTCAAATCTTCTAGTGTTTCCCAAGATAGCATATCACCTCCCCTTCATTCTACCTACACACTCCTTAATATTTAAAAATCAATGCCCTTTGCACCCATTTTCTCTGGGAAAGAAAGGTGGTGGCCATCAGCCTAAAAAGAACTTGGTTTTCCTAAAAATCTTAATGGGCTGGACCTGCATTCCATCAAACTCACAATATTATACTCATGCTCATAAGCCATTTTCCTGCTGATCTTGTTGCATATCATCATCACTCTCACTGATATTCCTCCTCCCAATTGCAGGCCCAGGTCATGGACCTCACTTATCACCAACATCCTACAAATAGGTGGCTTGCTATACCTTCCATCCATCACAAATTAAAGTACTGGGAGGTTTTCAATTGGACCATAGACTCCTCCACTGTCTCCCTTACATTCCTCAAACTTACAAATGCTCAATTAATCTGCAAATTCAAAAGGTGTTGCCTTGAGGCAAAATTTCTTGGATTTTCTCTTCAAAATCAACCTTCACTCCCTTCCCACTAATAAATTTTTGGTCTCCTTTCTTTTATGCCAGCTTTGTAAAACTGACAATGAAACCATCCAGCACTTCCTTCTCGAATGTCCTTTTTTGCTTGGAGTGAGATGTGTCATCAACTCCTGCCTTTCCTCACACAGGAAAACCATCTTCAATCTCTGACAATCCATTGAAAATGAATCTTTGCAACTATCAGACTATCAGCTTTCCTCATCTATGCACACTGGCTGCTCTAATGTGCTATTATTTTTGACCAGAGAGTGCATTCAGTGAATCAAAAACTATTAGACCTAATTCACTCTATCAAAACTAGAAATATGAAACTAGCTCTACCTCTACTACTCACATAACCTGGAAAATCCTCCAACTCCCATCCTATCAGTCTTTGTCACAGGATTCATCCAATTAAATGTTTAAGTCCCATGCAATCACTCACTCAAATGAGGATGTACATCTCGGACTTGCAACTAAAGACTTTTCTTGCCTGGACTATACACCCTTTCCATATCCCTTTCCTATGCATCCTTTTGCTTTTCACCATGCTGTTCCTCAATTTCTTTTTATCATGTAATTATTTCTTTGTAAACCTTTTTCTAACTGTATTTGTACCTGTTTTCTTTTGACGAATCACTGAGAAAAAAAAAAACCCTCTATTTTCATCATAAACTTTAATGAGTCTTTATTTGCAATTATTGACACTTTTAAGGGAATTTTTTTTTGGGAATTAACTTTTTAGCTGATACTAAATGAATTCTTATAGAATCAAATTTAAAACATCAGAGAATAATTATAAAATAGATATATAGCATATTTTATATAGTTATAAGATTGTTCATTGCTTATATTAAATAATTGGAAATCAAATGCAAACATAACCAATAATGTTTAAACATTATTGTTTGATCATAGTACTCTGTTCTATCATTTGAATAAAGACTTAACATAAATTCTTCAGTTGCTTTGGAATATCATCAGCAATCCAGATTTGTCATATAGTAATAATGGTAACAAACTATTATTAATATAGGATGAAGAGTAATCATATTTACATAAATATTGACAATTGCATTCTAAGACAGATAAAGATGATAAGGTGTTCTGCAGAATATTTTTCACATGGAATGGCAGACTGAATAATTAATGATCATATTTCCTAGTTTATTTTGTATTGTGGTTAGGTGAATTAATCTATTAATTACACATACCTACATAAAATAAATTACTGAAATTAATTCTAAAATTTTCAATATACAAATAGTTATATGAATAGATAAATAACAGATATAACTACCTTATGATATGATTACCAGCTCTAAAAGCATTTACAGTTAAAATTAAAAAATCAAATTCCATAAAACCATATTATAAATATCATTTATATATTGGTATATTAATAAATGTAAATATATCAAATTTAAGCATAAACAGATAATATTATAATAACGTGAAAGCTAAACACCTTCACACTCTTAGTTCAAAATGCTTGAGTCTGGCTTATTTAAATAAAATTGAGGCATAGATTAAGATGGGTCCCATCTTTTTCTAATAGTTCTGGCTTGGGTTTTAGAATTTAGAGTCCCATGTGATGTCATTATTCCATCTGATTGGCTGTCACATAAGCATGTTTAAAGCGTATCTGTTTGAAGATGTTTAGCTTTCACGTTATTATATTGGTATATTGAAAATTGTAGAGTTAATCACTGTATTTTGTTTATTATATATATATATATATATATAATTAGAGGGGACTCGAATAAGATTCCTTTATCTATGCACTCGTTCTTATACAACTGATGATACACATAGCCATATACATATAAAAAAGATCATTGATCACCAATGTACGTATTTCATGCTGAACATGCACTCATATTGGTGCACATTAATCTTTTTCACACATGTGATCATGGGCATCAGTTAGATAAGATGGAGGCATAGCTATAGGAAGCTTGTAAGACTGAGTTCAAGTCTCTTTAGTTGCATTAAATTTAGTATAGACAATATACTTATTTGAATATTATATATATATATATGAAAAAAGAAAAATATGTAAATTAACTAAAGCAAATAAATAAATAAAACAAAATATAAACATAATTTTTTGCCTATGTCTGCTGATTTTAATATTTCAATCAGAGAGCACATACATATATATGAAAGCAGTCTACATTTATACAGTACTAAACAGTATCAAGAATCTGAAGACATTTAAATAAACCTCATTAAACAGGAAAATATAAGCTGTTTTTGAAAACAAACTAACAAATAGTCAATTTTAATTTTTAAACTGTATTGAAACCATATACTACTTAGATAATAGATATGAGAATTTATTGATGGTTAATTAACAGTATTACTATGCTGATGTTTTGGAAGGATCACATCTGTGATCTTCTTAATTTTAAAATATTTCAAATATACTGTAAGCAACATGTTGAACATCATTAAATTTGATGGTTATCCAATTAAAAATAATAATATAAAGGGTGTGGAAATAGATGAATAATATGATTAAAAACTAAACAATAGTTTGCTAATGATCCTTAAAAAACTTTTTTCAAATGGAGATAGCTTAGATATGTATCATCCCTTATATTAATATGGTCTTCTTAATGGCCAGTTTACTTTTTTTTGATAGAAGGTATCGCATCTGGATGGGACTCTGATGTCTTAATCTGGGCATCAAAAGCATTGAATCATTAGATTTAATACTAATTTTTTGATTTGTAGTATACATAGTTTTTATGTTATGGAATTTTAGATTACATTATCAACATAACTCATCTCCACAACACCATAACCATACATCAGCATAGAAACTCAGACCTCCCTTTCAAATTATTCTCTCTCATTATGCATGCATCCCTTTGTTTATCAGTCAAATTAGAAGTATTAAGGTTAATGAATCCAAATTTGTATACAATATCTTGTTATTTATTTTTTGCTTATTATTCTTTAATTATTGGGCAAGTTATTAATAAATGTGTTACTAGTTTTTATTTATAGATCTGAGACTTGGATACTTAACAGAAGAGCAATATAAAGACTTCAGACCACTCCACGAAGTATGGAGAGATGTATATTAGAAATAATAAGGAGAGATCCGAAATACATCATTGAGAGAACAAACAGATGTAACTGACATCATTCAGAGAATTAAAAGAATGGAGTTGAATTGGGGTAAACATATTATTAAAAGAGCTGATAATGGATGGACAGCTGAAAGCTTAAACTAGATTCCAAGAGATTGTAAAAGACTTAGAAAGAGACCACATATGAGATGACTGGATAAAATAAGAAAGTGTGCTGGGGAGATGTGGAGAGGAGAGACTAGAGATTGGAGAAGATGGATTGAACTTGAAGAGACCTTCATCTTACAGTGAATCGATAATCGTTGAAAATAATGATGTTGAAATATCTTTCTATTTTTTGGTTAAAGTGCAAAACAAAAAACCAGTAGTTTGCAACTGAAAAGCTTAGTTGAATAATGCTTTCTTTTTTATTTTTTCTTGAAAGATGTTTGAGAGTTTTTTGGCCTATAATGGACTATTTGAAAGTTATTTTTATCTTTATTTTTATTAAAATGCAGAGTCACAAGAAATTTAAATGTAGGCCAGGTATAGATTATTGGACCTTTATTAAATATATTTTTCTAAATAAACTGATGTTTTATTTTTAAAGCAAACTATTCAGAATAAGAGTCTTTTAAAACTTAATTAAACTTTTCTTATTGATAAAAGTTAATTTTCTTTGCTACTACTATAAAATGTTATCTAAAAATAGGACAAATATAACTTTTAATGTTTAATTAAACAATCTATTACTACAAGGCAAAAAATCTATTATATATATATAATTTATATAAATTACTTTGAGATAATTTTTTTAGGAGTCACGTACACACATATGCACACATACTTTATCTTTGAAAACCTAATTTTCTAATAATTTGTTTTTCAAGCAATTTAAATTATAATTATCTTTCAGAATTATGTCCGTTCGCTTTCCTTTTTCGTTTGATTTTAACTTTTTTATATTATTAATCTACGCAATATGTGTTCTCATTATTTATTTATTTTTTTGAATAGAAAGCACTCTGGAATGTTTCCATAAAAGTGTTCATTTGACTTTATTCATATATTAACAACTAATTAATAAACCCACTCTTATATCAGCAGGTTTATGTTGTCAATCAACTTTTAATTTGTACACAAA
Source organism: Epiperipatus broadwayi (assembly GCA_028023455.1). Taxonomy (NCBI): domain Eukaryota; kingdom Metazoa; phylum Onychophora; class Udeonychophora; order Euonychophora; family Peripatidae; genus Epiperipatus; species Epiperipatus broadwayi. Next base: position 14,512,109 of record JAQFVV010012403.1, on the reverse strand, counting down.
GATAAGTTATATCACGAATAAATAAATATGATTCAAACTTAGAAGATATGAGAGATGCACTATATATATACTCATGACAAAACAATTTTCTCAAAAAATAATGCCAGTGACTTTCAGAATAGGAATAAATTAAGTCAAAATATTTTTTTCTGTAGCTCTTATTTCATTTAAAAAATTTTTTCCCCCAAGTTCTCAAATATTTGATAAGATAGTGGTCTTATAAAAAAACAACGATAGTTAATTATGACTCGTATGTTTTTAATTTTTCTATTAGAAATGACTTATTATATACTGTTTTCTCAGATATTGTTAGTCAAATTTAGATCTATTTGAATAAACTGAAAGAGGAAAAGTTAAGTTCAATAAAAACTACATTACATTTCTATGCAATGCTCTTTTTGAATCTGTATCGGTATTTTGATCATAGGAGATTTTCTACGGAGAAAGTGAGAAAATTAAATAGCTTTAATTATTTTATGATATATTAAAAAATTGATGTATTAATTTCTAACTGGCAAGAATATAGAAATTTTATTTCACATAAATAGAAATGTGGTATAGGATTTAATGAATAATATTTTACTACACCATTCTCATGCAAGGTAGGGACGGATTTGTATCCGCTTTTATATAAGCGGTTTTTATCTGCTGTTATATTGCATGAGAGTGGTGTACCCGAAAATTATACTACGGAAATACTATTTATTAAGTGAATAATCTCCAATCTAATAAATGACTAATAATTATTAAATAAAGTGGTATAGGATTTATTTACGTGATTATATTAAACACAATTTTTTATTATTTTGTAATAGCAGTATAAAAATATATAATACTACACAGCATTAATAATTATTTTTTGGTTATAAACTAAGCATAATATTTTACCCTATTCAATTTATAATTACAATAAATAATCCAATTTTCTTGCTTTAAACTTTTTTTAATTAAACTTACACGTGAATAATTATCAGATAAAATAAAGATACTCTTAATAATTATAAATAAAATCCTTTAAAGTTTTAATAAACAATTTTTGTAATCAATGCTAATGTCAGAAACAATTTATAATTTTTGTTTCTTTAATATATTTATTTGTTTATTTGCTATGGAACCCAACTGTGTTGCTACAGTAAAATCTGACACAGTGAATTAATTCGTTCTAGAAGATTTTTTGTTATATCATCCATACATTGTATTTTACACTGAAATACATGTATTTAAAAATAATCCATTACAGTCTCATTATGTAGACTAAAGTCATCCTTCAAAAAAATTATTCAAGAAGGGGAAATATGGTAATATCAAAAATGTCCATGTAAAAATGAAAATCCAATTAATTGCAATATATACCCATACAGTCCAATTTTAATCAAAAATAAAATAAAATGTTTAAAGCACTAAATAAAAATGAAAACATATTCTAAGAAAAATTCACAGGATATTGGTTCACCCATCTCAGCCACATTAATTTTGCTTTTAATTTAGACTTTATTTTCTCTTAAAGCTAAGTTCTAATGTCTGTTTCCTATCTCATAGTAAAAATTAAATCAATCGTTTAAAATGTAAAAACGATGTTATTCTAGTTAAAGAATTTTTCTTGCACTTAGAATGTTTTTTTCAAGATGAGAAGCAGCTTATCAAATGAGTTAATTTTTTGACAGGATTTGGATTATCTTTCACAAGCACATTTTACTCAATCATCAACATTCATTGTAGTATTTTCATTAATAGAACAGGTTTAAAACATTTTCATTGACACCTTTTTCTTACTGTATGTGATGTGATGCACTGTGACTTCTCCTTATATGGAGTCAGGAATCTCTCAGTAACTATGTCCACAGAAACCTGTTAGCCATTTTACCTTCCCTTTCCATTCCGCACCCTAAGTTTTCCCATATCCTGCTCCATCCCATTTCTACAACATAATCATTGTCAACTCCATGGTCTTCATATCTAAATACCAAACTCTCTACATAGTAATGCCACCTGGTACAAGCCTTTAGTAATAAATGTATGCACTAGGTGGCACTGCTGAATGAAAAGTTTGCTACTGTACTAATAGCTTGTGCAAGCATAGGAAATGGTGTCCCCAATAATTATTTCTTATTGCCACTACTGACTAATCCTATTTTCTACCCATAGAGAGAATTAATCCTTTAACTAGTGGATATTTTTTTGTCTTTACCTAGAAGCTGTTTAGATTATCATTCAACATTTAAAATTAAACCTATGTTCTATATTATAGATCAATAAATTGTATTTGGTCTATTAGAAATATAATTTTAGATATATAAATTATCTTTAAAAATAATATTTCAATTTTGCAAATATAGAAAAAAAAGTAAGAAATTGAAATATACAATCAGAATTAATACCCTTTTTTTTAAAAAAGTAATGTGATGTGATATGATGTACTGTAGCTTCTCCTTAAACAAAGTCAAGAATCTGTCAGCAGTTATGCCCAGAGAAACCTATTAGCTACTTTATTTTACATTCCTCAGTTACTCAGTGGGAGCCATAGTAATCAATGGATTCTAAAAGGGTTGTGCATAAAATCTATATCTAGTGCCTACTCATTTAATATCCCAAGACTAGTTTTTAAATAGGGATTTTATGCACGAACCTTCTAGCATCTATTAATTATATCGCTTGCAATAAATGACACTATTTTCTGATGAGTTTACTACTATTTTAACAACTTATGTAAGCATAAGAAATGGTGATCATGTAATGTTTTAGCTTTTTTCTTATTGGCAATACATTCATCTATACAAAAATATAAATTGACAACATATTTATTAATTGAACTTCATTTCTAAAATCTGAATGAGTTGCTATTAAGTCATAATAAAACAATGAAATTCCCTTCTAAAATTTAAAATTGCAATTATATAATTGTTAAAATGTCACAAAATTTCATATTACTGTGTTTGCAAAGATTAACCAATCATATTTTGTTTTTAATCAAGAATATATTTCTTTTAAATAAATAATATAAAAATATTTTACAAAAATATTTAAATAAGCTATGAATACATAAATTTTATTTCCATATATAATACAATAAGAACAAGCTTACAAGTTGTCTTGTAAGTGGTTTTGAAAGTTAAGATTAAAGAATGTACCAATTGGCAGTGTTGGTAGATTATTTGTAATAAATTTTCTGTACTGTGCTGACATCTTCAGATTTTTTAAAAAAACTAATAAATCAATATATTTTAGTTTCACTTTCTACCAACAAATGAACACAAAAACTAAAAAAAATAGAACTACACCTTTGGGAGAATAATGGAAAACCAAATGCTCAAGCTTCATATTAAGAATTTCATTTGTACAAACTTATGGTAAAATTGATTTTGTTTTTACTTGGATTTTTTTTAGATGAATCAACTTATTAATATTTTTTCAGATAGGACCTGAAGCATCTTATACATACACATCCAATATCAATCAATGATGTATGTTCTAGCATCTTTATTAAGATCAGATTTATAGCTATTTTATTGGAAATAGTCTTCCCAATAATACAATATAATCCTAGTTTCTGGCTTTTAATTTTTATTATTATCTTTTAAAATAAAAACAAAATTATGCTAATAAAGTATTTTACTTTCACTTTCTTGCCTGAAATATTTTTGTGATGGTAATTATATTTTTAACTCAGCATTTCATAAAGACCCTGAAATAATACTTTGCAACACATAGCCATTGCCAACCAATCACATTCATTGTAACATTTTTGATATTTGACAGTTTATAGATTTTATATTTGGATTTTCTTTCTTGAGAATGTTAATCAGTTTTTCAGCTTAAATTTCCAGGTTTATGGCATAAATTACTATATGTGTATAGTAAAAAATAAAAAAATAAGTACAATATATTTTCACTATTAAATATTTAAATAAGCAGATAAAATTAAATTGAAAAAAAATAATCCAATGGATTTATTGCTTGGAAGTTTACATAAAATTTAACTTCTGGAAATGCCAATATTGGAATTGATTTGGCTATCTGCCACTGCACTAAACATTGCAGGGTAAAGAATAATCAATTATATTTATTGATCAAAAGTTTATAAGAAGTTGAGTGTCAAAAGTGCTAAGACTGGAAACAATCCAGGGATCTTATGTGTCTTAAACTTATACCCTATCACTGCAATAAATCATGTGAAGAAATAAACAATCCAATTGCATTATGCTTGAGATTTCATAAGAAGTTTGAGGACTGGATATGCCAGAACTGAAATTGATCTGAAGATGTTACACTTCAGAGTCAAAAACTCTACAAGTTCAATAAATTCAATAAGGAAAATGACTTTCTTGTTTGAGAATTCATAAGAAATTCAAATTTTAGAAGTATGAGAACTGGAATAAGTCCAATGACTTCATTCTCCAGAATCAGTAAACATGAAAATGATAAGAAAATCAAATAAATGGTTTTATTTCTTGGAAATTCATTAGAGGTTTGAATGCCAGAAGAACCAAAACTGGAATCCTTCTGGAATATTGCAATCTAAAATCACTTTACCATTGCACTAAAATATGCTGGGAAATTTAATTGATAATCTAAATTTATATGATCACAAAAGTTGGACATTCTGATGTTCATTGTCTCTGTATAGAACAAAGAAAAGAAATGAGATCCATGTACACAGAGATAAACTTTTATCTTTAATTTTGCCAAGAAATGATCAATTACTACAAATTGACAATTTCTGAGGCTAAACCCATTTTCTCATTTACTTATAATAGATTTTTTGTTGAAGTTTGTTTGTTGAAGTAAATGAGACCTTCAACAAAAAACTTCAACAAAAAACTATTATTGATAAATGAAAAAAATGGTTTAACCTCAGGGGTTGTCAATTAGTAGAAAGTGATCATTTTTTGGCAACATCAAATGTTAAAGTTTATCCATGTTTACATGGATAAGATATCATTTCATGAAAATATATATTAAGGGTGGATGGGAAGTGAATGGATTTGTGGGTAGTTTTTAATAGTATATATAATGTGTGGTTTTTTTGTAGTTCTTTACACTTGAGAAGTCTGCTTGTAGCAGTGAAACCTTAGGTTGTGTTTTAATATTATTTTTATGCTGGTCTGGTTTAATTTTAGATTTGGGGTAGTTTTGATATTTAAGAGTTCTTTTAATATTAAGGGTGGATGGGAAGTGAATGGATTTGTGGGTAGTTTTTAATAGTATATATAATGTGTGGTTTTTTTGTAGTTCTTTACACTTGAGAAGTCTGCTTGTAGCAGTGAAACCTTAGGTTGTGTTTTAATATTATTTTTATGCTGGTCTGGTTTAATTTTAGATTTGGGGTAGTTTTGATGATATATATATATATATATATATATATATATATATATATATATATATATATATATATTAATATATATATATATATATATATATATATATATATATATATATATATATATGTACAACAAATGCAACTATAAACATATAAACATATGTGTATATATATTTATATTTGTTATTTGAATCTTCATTAATGAGAAAAAGGGTATACTGTAATATATTCTCTATATTAATAAGTCTTCTTTGTACCAAACCTCACATATAAAATTAAAATTTTTAATGTAAACTTGATCTAATTAAAATTAAAAATGAAATAAATGTTTTTAAATCTTTGACATGCAAGATACAGTCTTTTATCAGGGAATCTAAATACTTTGTGTAATTAATAAAAAATAAAGAAAGAACTGATATATTAAGTTTTATGTGGAATGTTTATTTACAAATACATCCTGTAATGAAATATTGTCTATTATAAGAAAAAAATTAAATAATGGTAATAACTTATAAGTATAAACAATTATTATTATTAATAATATAATAGAACTTTTAACATTCTGCATAATAATAGCATATTTTCAATAAAATACAGAATTCTTCTAACCAAGTCAAGAAATGGGTGTGGTTTCACTACTGCTACATAAAAAAATTAAAACAACAGACATAAACACACCATCTATACTGATGATACTTATGCCGCAACACAAAGTTAAACATTATTACAAACATTCTGGACTTAAATAATAGAGCTCTTTTAATTAAAGTCACAATAACATTAGAGTAAGATTAAAAATTGGCATTTTTAAATGTTCTTGGGAACTCCTTTTTAGCAAAAAGAAAGAAAGAACACAACAAAAACACATTCACATAATAAAACACTTAGCAAAAACATCAAATCAATATAAAACATAAAAAATGGCATTGTGGAGCAGAGCGTAGAAAGTTCATTCAGAACACTATGATTTGAAAAGTCAAGCTTTCCATAAAGAACAAACTCTCCTGAAGAATGACTATTGATAAGATATTGAAATTTTAAATAGATAAAAAGAATAAATATAAAAAACATGTAATTATTTCAGAAGAAACTGATAAACTAAAAAAATATGCAACCAGTATATAATCAGAACAGTGTTTTTGTTAAGAAATTCTAAACTCTATTAAATTTAAACTTTAAATGCTGAAAAACAAGAATTATATCCATGAAATACCATGTAATTGTGTTAGTGTTTCAAAAGTTCAATTGAAAAATTATTAAAAGTCACAATGTACTGATTAGAGAAGAATAATATAACTAATATGTAAAGTCCACTATTCAGAAAATATTAAATAATTGTAACTATTTTATAGCTTAACACTGCTTTCTACTAGGCTGGACATATTCATTACACAATGGCAGGTAAATGGGAAAACAAATTGGATTAATCCAAACATTCGTTTCCCCACTTATTTGTCTTAGGGCTATGAATATGTCTGGTCACAAAGAGTGCTAAGTTAAATAGATAAATAGTTTCACATTTCCTGTATAATGGACTCTCCCTATCTGTTGAATTACAAACTAATAAGGAAAGAAATGAAACTTTGAGTTACATAACTAATATGTATAAAGTAGCAGACAATACATGTACTGATGAATATATGTTCACTTTGATATTTAGCAGAGAAGGAAACAATAAAATGAAGAAATTTTAAGAAAATGCTTGAATAACATTAATGTATAACCCCCAAGTCAGGTTAGTGTAACAAATCCATAATGTTTGGAAATCACTCACTAAACTTGTATTCTCAGAGATATACAAAATTTCTACTGATAATTGTCTTTGACAGAATAATCTAATTGATTAGATCTTTGCCTTAAATCCAGTATTTATGAAACTAAAGTTAATCAATTCAATTTTCAGGCAAATAATACCCCCAGTTGAACCGGAAACCCAAAAAGAAGAGAGAAGAAGAATATCACTTCAATCTTTATGTTATATTGGACTCTGAGTACTATTTTAAAATAAAGTTAGAATTTTTCTAAAAAACATTTAAGTTAAAACTAAATAGTTCAAGCAATAACTACAAGTAAAAATGCTGTTAGCACAACCTTTTAGACAAACATTAAATAAATAAATAAGTAATTAGAGTCATATAGAAACAATTTATTAAAATGTGGCATAGTTTAATTAGTGAGATAAAAAAAGTTTTAAATGAGTGATCTGAGGCTCAAATACAACATCAAAAAAAAAAAAAAAAACGCACAACAATGCTCTAAATAAAGACCATATAATATATCAGTGGAAAGGAGAAACTCTTAATGGAGAGCAATTGCTACAGAAACTTTTCAGAAAAGTTTAAAAAGCAAGTAGATGATGAGAGATATAAGAAGCATTAGATTAGAACATGGATGGAACAAATTTTTTCAAAATAAAATATCACTAGAATGAAATCAAAACGGGTATTTAAATCAATTCAAAACTAAAGAGTTAAGGATATTACTGACGCGACTGTATGGTGATTCTTATGACTGTCTACCATTCCGACGAATGACTTTTTAAAATATTGACTAAATTTTTAGTTTGTTCTAAGTCAAATAAAACTCTTTTATAACTAAAGATTAGCTTACAACTTCGTTTTGAATTTATTTCAAGTCAAATAGGTAAGCGAACTTCAAGTATCAGTAAATTCATTTAAAAGTCTGTTGCTATTGGTTGATCCTTCAAACTGATTGGGATCCACAAAGCATTTAAAAATGGCTTTCTTCTTCCAAAAAGAATCGTTTTTTTTTATATGTCAAAGCATCGGCTGGGAAGCAAACCTGTGACAATTGTCTGCAAGACACTGCTTGCAAGGCAGTTGCGCTGACCTTTCGGCTACCAATGCTTGACCAAAAAAAAGAACCGTTTTGTTGAAGATTATCTAGCAAGGATTACTTGTAGCATTCAATAGCTACCATTTATGAACAGCACTATCAAAGGATGTTAGAGTCATTAATAAGAAATGTATGCAAAATAAAATTAAGAAAATTTTCAAAAATGATTTCCCGAAGACTTGTGGTAATGGCATTTTACTTGTTATATGTTGGACTACTTCTATCAAGTTGAATAGTGAAACGTTTTTTGAAAATTAAAAATATTCTTCTTTTCTAAAAACATTCAAATGTTATTAATAATATATAGAATAATGTAGATCACAATGTTTTAATTGATGTTATTCTCCTCTCTTCTCCACCTGTTTCTGGCTGATTAATAACAAAGTAGTAAGAAAATTGAATCTGTGACTAATAGATTTATGAGAAGTTAATTTAAAATAATCCTTAGCCAATTAGGATAATCGTTCAAAGGTATTTTTCCTCTTCTTTAAGTATTCCTTTTAGTCTAAGTTAAATTATAATATATTGGCTTATGTAAGCAATTTCTTCATTTTTTCATTATTTTTTATTCTCTCTTCAATATGTTTGCATTTTTTCAATTGAGCACATATTTATTAGTATTTGTAGAGTCTACTATTTTAATCATATTTGCCATTTTCACTCTAACATTGTTTTTTAATCTAATTTTAATATATCCATCAACATCTTTAAAGTATTTCATAAATATAGTTCTGGTTTTTTAATATTTTAAGTTTAGGATTTGGAGAGGTTAGATTTCTCACTATTGGTCTGCCATTCCTAATATGTATGGCTACATTATAATATTATCACTGCTATTTTGTTGTTGTTGTTTATTTAAAGATTTTATAAATGACAGTTTGGTACATAGTCATTCTTCACAAGAATTTATTCTATGTTTGGCTTTTCTTTTTCCAAGTTTTTGGCTTATTAACAAACATCTTTTGGCCTATTCCATAGTGATTGCATAATTAACTATTTGTTTTTCTATGATAATTGAATATATATTATAAATATTTTTCTACATGTTGGACCAAGAATGTCTGTGAACAGTAGCTTGATTTTGTCATGAGAAAGCCTTATCATAAGAACATATAAGAATGCAAATTTTTTCTTTATTTCCATGTATATGGCATTTTTATGGACTGCATCTTTTGAGAGCACAATATAGTTGATTATAGCATTATTTAAAACTCAATACTCAAGAATGTATGGGTTACTAGTTGAAATCCTATGCTAGCTGTCAGTTATAAGGTCAATAACATCAGAAGAGGAAAAATTCTGTAAATCATGAATCTATGGGCAACAGTGTTCTTAAGATGGTTCATTTAGGCATACACCTGGGGTCTCACATAAAGTTTCATTATTTTAATCAACAACACAATATCTTCTTTACACATTAATAAAATATACTGAGAGACTGATATTTGATACATGTTGCTATACATGGAGCTAAAGCTTATTTTTGAAATGAAGCATACTAAATTTCCAAATGTCTCACCACTTAAATATTTTTAAAAATGGGCAAATGGCTGATAGTACACTGCTGGACAGACTAAAACTAACAGTGGGGTAGTGGGAAAATCCTGCTCCACTGACCTATCTAGCAACACCCACACTGCATTCTACAATGAGGGCATGTTGCATCACTAGTCATCCAAGAATGTTTTGTATAGTACAGTTTTCTAACTGTAACTGATGAATAAGCCCTTGATTTTATCTGCACTCATGTAATTTGAACATTTTCACACATCAAGTGATCTTGAGTTAAACAAAGAGAATGTAATTTAATTTGTGTTTGTGCAAATTACAAACATATGTTAATTATTGGTATTGGTGATTACTATAACTATTTATTTTTACATTATTTTATTTTTATACACATAGTGGTCCAAAAAATGAATCCTACTGGAAGGAAATAAGAATCTGGCTACCAAAAACGAAAATAAGCCAAAGCAAAAAAAAAGACATTGCAAATCAACAAAAAGAAAGTTTATTAAAGTTTATTCCAATTATTTCAACTTCCAGCTGTCAAACTGAATTATATTTCAATACCAAAGAAAATGAAAATGAAAGGAAATTAATTGGAGTTAACCCAATCCTTCAATAAATGAAGCTGAATCAATTAACAGTAGCAAAGAAGAAGAAAACAAAATTGATCCAGTTACCTGTGAAAATTTAGATAGAGGATTCAAATTTTGATTCAGAACCAATTATTGATATGTTTGAGAATGAGGAACAAAAGCAAACTTTTGAATCGGAATGAGTAAAAGAATCTGAAGAAGAAATGATCTGGATTTATGGTCCACACATCTTTCAGATAAGGAAAGACTTTTTTTAATAAGAAATACTCCCAAAGAAATTGTTGATTATAAATTTTTAATTGATTAAAATTCAATGTTTAGTTTTACACAAAAACGTCTTCCGAATGGAGAAAATATTTCTAGAGATTGGCTGTTATATTCCACAAAGAAAAACAAAATTATTGTCAAGCGTTGTTAGCCAAAAGGTCAGCGCAGCCGCCTTGCAAGCAAGCAGTTGGTTGCAGACGGTTGTTGCGGGTTCGTCTCCAGGCCGATGCTATGACACATGGGAAAAAATTGTTATTATTATGTTTTGTTTAATTCAATTGGATCATCTTTATGCAATGAAAGTACTTCTGACTGAAAATATTTATCGATTAAATTAAAAGAACTTGAGGATTCTGAAGGACATCGGAAATCACAAATTAAAATATTGACATTAAGAAAGGGATTAATTAGAGAACAAACAATTGGCTGTAATTAACAGAGACAAATAAACACAAAAATACAACATTGGCATGAAGTTTTAAAAATTATCATATACTGTATACAATATTTGGTCAAACATAATGCATTTCGTAGAATAAGTAGTACAATATTTATAAAAAATAATGGGAAATTTTTAGGTTTAATTGAAATGATCACAAAATTTGATGTTTGAATGAGAGAACATCTTAAAAGAATAAAGAATAAAAAATAAGAAAATTAATGAGCATTATTTGGGACCTAAAATTCAAAATGAAATAATCAATGTTGACACAAAAAATAAAAGAAATTATAATCACAAAATTATTCAGTACAATTAGATTGCACTAGAGACATTAGTCATGTTAAACAATTAAAATCGGTGTTCAGTTGCCTTATAAAAAGATATGATATTAAAGTTAAGGAATATGAGAGCTATAACTTTGATTTAACTAAAGTATTAAAAGCTTATTTAGAAAATTTGGGTATTCCTCTTCAAGATTATAGAGGACAGTCCTATGACAATGGGATGAACATGATTGATAAAAACCAAGGAGTTCAAGCAAGAATTTTATCAGAAAATTCATTGGCATTTTTTTGTACCACGTGCAGCGCATACTTTAAATGTATTATTAGAGAACATGGTTTCCACTGTACCAATGGTAATAACATTTTTTGGTGTAATTCAAAGATTCTACACAACTTTTTCTAGCTCAATTGCATGATATGACATTTAAAGAACATCTAGACACCACTTTAAAACACTATGGGACACTTATGGGGAATGTAGAATAAATTCTATAAAGTCTATTAGATATAATTTAGACAAACTAATGAATGCACTTATTGAATTAAGTGAAACAACAGGTGATACTAAAATAAAAAGCGAATCAACATCATTAAATATCCTTTAATAAAAGTTTACAAAACTCAAAAACCGATCTTCCAACAGCAATTTCTTTTTTGAAGGACTTGGAAAACTTTTTAAAATATTTTAGAAATGTTGGTTTTGCGAATCAAAAGTTGAAGCTGAATAATTATATGGATAAAATAATATTCCTCCAGAATTTAAGAAAAATAGAATTAGAAAAAGAAGCCCATTATGATTACTGATTATGAAGGATTCTCAAGTTAACAATCCTGAAATTATCTTTTCTTGAAACTACTTTTTATAAATAGTAGACCGAGTCATAATTTCAATTGAGGAGAAATTCAAACAACTAGAGAAACATAATCACTTATTGGCTTTCTATATAATAAACCAAATTTAAAACGGAAAAAAATGAAAAAGAAGAAAATGAGGAAGTCAGAAAATTTTGTATGGATTTGCATCTAGCACTAAAATATGATAACAACAATGAAGACATTAAAAGCAATAATCTTTATAAAAATAAAAAATGGTCTGTAACATTTCCTGTAAAGACATATGTAATTGGTTTCTATTGGAATGCCTTAAAAAAATTCACCAAACAGGAAATGAATTTCTCAATTTAAGTATAATCTTAAGAATTTTATTAACAATTCTGATAATCACTGCTGAGTCTGAACATATTTTGCCAAAGCTTAAAATAATAAAAAACGTTTTAAGATCCACAATGGCACAAGAAGGACTATCCAACCTAATGTTGCTTTCCATAGAAAATAAATTATGCGAAGTCTTAAATTTAAGTGGTAAATTTGCTGAAATTAAAGCTAGGAAAATAAAGTTATATTAATTTTGTTTTTCTTTTATATAAATATGTTATAAGTTAAGTATTACTGTTTATATAAAATTAACAGTTGTATGTTTTTTGTATTAAAAATTAAAGATTTTATTTATTGATTCACTTTTTTACTCATTGGGGCCCCCACTCCATATTTGTGCTCGCAGCCTCAAAATTCAAAGAGCGGCATTGTCTATGGGTCACTAGCTCTAATTCTATGCTAGCTGTTATTCATCAGGTCAACAACATCAGAAGAAGAGTGAATAACAATGTACTCAAAATGATATGTTTCTATTTAGGTGTTTCCTACTAACCTGGGCGTCATTAATGGCAATAGAATAACTATAAATAAATTTTGAATTTTTTTAAAAATATTTTGGAAAAATTCTAGTATTCTGGAAAGAATCAGCACTATTATCAGAGATGAATGAAATTATTTAGAAAAGTTTGAAGAAACAGTGGGCCATCATTTCAAATGTTGATATGATTAATCAATCAGATAAAAATTACTGATCGAATCTGAAAATAAACTGCTTGAATTACAGGATTAAGCTTCCAATTGCAGTTTGTGAATGTAGAAGATGGCTGAACAAAAGATTCAGCTCAAAAATATGGCTTACAACAAAAACATCAAAACAAGAAATGGCTAAACTAAAGAACATAGTCGCATTTTTGAAAAGAGGTTGTAATTTTAATATATATATAAAGCATATGGATTCATTGCTCAGAAATTCCTAAAAAGAGTGTATACGGGAATTTCCTGATCCAAAGTCGGATGCTCTACTCTTTGATGCCAAACTGTGCCAGACAATTGGAAGTAAATTCTATTAATAGCAAACTAGAAAACCAAAGATAAAAAATGATTAGATTACCAAAATAATTGAAGTAAATTTTTTTTTTCACCCCCCTTCTTTTTTTCCCCCCCTCTCATGGGTTTTTTTTGTTTTTCAATAGAATTATTATTAATGTGTATTATATAGTCAGTTATTTACTTCTTCACTCGCCAAATAAATTTTTAAACTAAATAAAGGCTACGTTTTGACATTCATCCATTTTTGATTTTCAGCAATCTGTTTACAAAATCAGTAGCATTATATGCATGTATAAAATAGTTATATCTCTAAGATTAGTATACCTTGTGACAGTGACTTTGTCTAAATATTATAAAAATAGAACAAAGAAAATTTTTTTAAATCTGTGTAGCAAATTTCTGAAAACTATGTTGACAGACATTAAAATGGGTTTTTTTTTTAAAAAAGATGAACCTAATATAGAAAGAATAAATAAAAGAAAGATAAACAAAAATAAAATTAAAAACCAGTTTAAATAGAAAAAAAATGTAAAATTTACTAATAATAATCGACAGGTTTATTCCCTACAAGTTTGTAAAAAGTTCGATCACCGGAAGTGCCGGAGATGAGTCGCAAACCATAGACCTTGAATTCCAGATTCAGCATGTATAACACTATATTAAATCACATAAGACATTTTTTTTTGTTAATTGTAAATATTTCATGAACAGAGAGAAGATATTAGAAAGCTTCATACTTGAAGTGGTTGATGGGAAAATTTTTTTTTTAAACATACTGAGAAAAAATTAAGTCGAGAGTACGCGGCTATTAAAGGGAGCCTGGTTTTATTGCTCCGGGGTTCATAAGAAGTTCGAGCGACAGAATCAATCCTGGGACCTCCGGACAATGTATCAACTGCAATAAACCGTTCAGGGCGAGTGTAGCTATAATATTAGGAAAAGAAAACAGGAAAAAAGTTCAAAAATTCAATGTCTGTCTGTTCATAAACTAGCTAAGAAATGATGATATAAGAAAATATTTAAACAACGGTAATTTTTTTTTGAAAGTTTATATAAATATGTATATGCGTTTAGTATAAATATACACACATAACCATGCATATAGAGTTCAATTTTTTTTTTTTACACTGTTTGTTTTATCTTTTATAACTGTCTACTTTTAAATCATTTAAATGTTTAACTTTATTTCCAACAAAGAGGTTATCATTTGCAAACTAATATTCATGTCTTTTTAATATCAGTCATTAATGGTTTTTGCTTAATGTCAATTTTTAGCAGTTTGATATATATTTTTGTATTATTATAGCATGATATCTGATTGATACTTCAATCATTCTCTTAATAATAGTTGACAGATTTTGTTGTATTTTTTGAAAAAGGGATAGACAGCCTTCCATTGGTAAAAGAGTTATGAAATGTACTGGACTAATTAAAGTAATGTATCAAGTAATCAAGTACATAATGTTGAAACTTTCTTTTTAGTGATTCATTTCTTGATGAGTCACATAATTCATACTTCGTCTTCAAATCGTACATTTAATGTTCAGATATTTAAAAAATGAAAAATTAAGTTTTAACATGTATTATTACTTATCTAATTAACATCTTTCTAATTTTAACAAACTGTTATTATTAAAAATACTTTAATAACAGCCCTAAAAATTAATTGTAGTAATAAATATTGTTAACATTTGTGGACAATCTTTATTTTGCAGTTTAATTTAAATATATATATATTAAATACAAATTTAAAAATTTATCGTATATTATATATTAGATTTTTTCCACCATTTTTTGCAGTCGGATAAATATCAGGATAAAAAAAGGCTTTTAAGCTAATCTTATAAATTATCAGTTCTATTACAAGCTATTAGTCCATCTATCTCAAAGCAGTTTTTGGGCGGTGCTTAACCTAACAATGTATTAAATGTATATTAAGATTGGTTCAAGTGTTTCAACGATAAAGTCTTCCACTGCTTGTTAGAAAATCTTGAAACAGTTTATTCTAATGCAAACTCTTATTGGTTAGATGTGATAATACGTTGAACTATTTCCATCATCTATCATTAAATGTTGAATGTGTAGAAAATTTTAAACTTTATTTGAACTTTTTAAATACGAACAACTTGTTAGTAATAACACACAAATAGATACCACAGGTTAGTAAATACACAAACATTTTAAGCAGCATTATTCTCCACTCTTCTTCAGGTGTTGCTGGCTTTACCAATGATAATATTAGTATAGGAGCCAAACTTACATCTTTAGATTCTTGAATATTGAATTTTAAGGCAATGCTCTAGCCAGCTGACTGATATTCAAAAATTTAAATGCATAAGTTTAACTCCTATGCTAATGTCACTTATCAGGCCAACAACACTTGAAGAAGTGTGGAGAATAATACTACCCAAAACATTGTGTAATTGCTAACCTCTGTTGTCTATTTGTGTGTTATTACTAACAAGTTGTTCCTATTTAAAAAGTTCAAATAAAGTTTAAAATTTTCAATACATTCAACATTTAATGATAGATGATGGAAATAACCCAATATATTATCACATCTAACCAATAAGTGTTTGATTTTATTCTAATAATTCATATTTAGATTTGATTATTCTGAAAATATCATGTACAATCTTAAAAATTTATTCTCTTTTTGATTTACTGAAAGTACATATATTAATTATAATCTAATGGTTGGGTGTTTAGGTGATTATAAGATGCCTGCACACTAGAAGTAAGAGGGTTGAACTATGACCCATGTATATTTAGATTTTGAATTTCACACATTTACTACTTTACCATTGCAGTAAACCATACAAAACAAACATATACACTGATGTATTATAATATTTTTTCTCATGTGTCATAGCATCATCTGGGAAGCGAACCTGCTAACCCGGGACAACTACTTGTGAAGAAGCTGTCGCTGACCTCTCCACCACCAATGCTTGACATGTATTATAATATTTTGTTTATTATTATACTTGTAAATATTTTTTTAAAGCAAAACAGTTAAGTAATATTAGATCAGTAAAAATGATTTTGGATATTCATTATAATGTTGAAACTGATCATACTTTCAGGAA
Organism: Epiperipatus broadwayi; assembly: GCA_028023455.1. NCBI lineage: Eukaryota > Metazoa > Onychophora > Udeonychophora > Euonychophora > Peripatidae > Epiperipatus > Epiperipatus broadwayi. The sequence goes on along the minus strand of JAQFVV010012403.1, from coordinate 14,495,547 downwards.
CATTAAAATTAGAAATAATAAAAAATACTTTATTCTTTGGTTTATATCTTGTGCAATTTGGCATAATTTGGGAGAGCATTCAACTTGGTATTGGCAAGTCTCAGGATCAATTCTGATACTCACATTTTTGGTACTGAAACTTTATATGAACTCCCAAGCAATGATACTGTAGCATTAATTTATTTATATTTAGTCTAATGTAAAAAAAATATAAAAAAAATGCTGAGTAGTATTTAAAATATATATTTTTTTAAAAAAAGATAAAACAATATTTTTGTAAATAACTTCACATAGAGCAAAAGTTTGTCCAACAGCCTATCACAAAGGAACTGTGATTAAGAAGATAACACACATTAGGTTTGCCAATTGCCAGATAGAAAAAAGTTTGAGTAGTTCTCCGTTATTGTTTTCTCTCTAGCTAAAGCATCTGGATACTCATTTATTGATCAGTGTTGAATAGTCAATTAAGTTGGCTATGAATCTCAACCCTCCCCCCACAAACTTCTTAAAAATAATTTAATTTGATCTGAATTCAAATCCCAGGTCCTATAGAAATGTCAGATAAAATTTCTGCTTCTGAACCATAAGCCTCTTCTTTAAAATATGTATTTAAAAAAATAGTAATAGTTAATTTTGAAAAAAAAAACAAAACAAACTCAAGGATTAAAATGTATTTTACAGACAAAGAAGTAATAAATTAATTTTATAGGAAACTGTAAAAGACAAAAAAAATGCAAAAAATAATCTTTAATAAGAAAGATAGTTTTGAGTCTGTGTGCATGCATATATTTGAAAAATAAAGCAAATTATAAAGGGGTTGAACATGGTGCTTTTAAGTAAGACTAGGGTACCTACTCCAGTGAAAATCCACTCATTCACTTTGTAACAAATGTAAATATGAGAAAAATGTTTTAAAAGACATTTAAAAAACTTAAACAATTACAATAATACAAATATAATCAATCACTAATTAACTTAATATATAAATAAGTAAATAACTTTCTTGTTTGTGAGTTTATAAAAATTCCAGTGCCAGAACTGGAATTGATCTGAGGACTTCATATTCCAGAGTCTAATGCTCTACCACTGCACCAACCCATGTAGGATAAGATAATATTGAAGAGTATATAAATAGATAAATGGGTAGATGAAAAGATAAATAGATAGTTAGATAGATGGATAGATAAGTAGATACATAGATAGATAAAAGATATATATATATATATATTGTAATGCTAGTGAAATATATGTCATAAAATTCACATATATCTGCATTACATATTTCATAATTTAAAAATATATGATGAAATTTATTTAAAAAAATACTTAAAGAAATAATAATTTAAAAAGTAATTTTAAAATGCAATTTTGTAAAATAAAAAGATCATGTTATATGTTATTTTAAAATACAATAAAACTATTTATTAAAAGTGGGTGGGAAAAGAATTAGAAAAAAGAGAGATTTAAAAACTTACTCTCCTTTCTATAAGCTCAAAGAAATTAAAAGAATAAAATGTCTAAAATAAATTTTAGTGAAAAAAAATCTAAAATTAAAAAAAGATTAATTAATTAGTGAAAGTAAACTTTTGGAATGCCAATAAAATTTCTAGCTGATAAAAAAATTAAAACCAATAATTGTAATAATTACAAATTATGTAAGGTATCTCATCAGAATACATGTGAAGAGATAGTAGATTAATCTAGAAAAAAGATTAGGTTAAGGAAAAATGTGAAAATCAATCACATTAAAGAAAATGTAAAATTTAATTAAAAATATATTTAAAGTATAATAAAAACTAAAATTATGATAAGGAAAAGAACAATGGGAAAGAAAAAGTATAAAAATCACAACTGTCTATTGTTATTTATTCTGGTATTTATTTTGTGATTGAATTATTTTAGTCTTCATTCCACTATTGATGCATTATGTAATTCATTGCTTAATTCATTCTGTTAACAGAAATTCAGAAATCTAAGCACAGTATAGAAGCCATTCATTACTGCTGTGGAAAATCTTATTGCAAAAGCCACAAAACTAGCAACATGCATTGCTAGACAGCCTAAGAAGTGTTCAACTGGCCTCCAGGCTCTAAGTACTTTGCCAAAATCAACTGTCCATTCCTGAAACCAATGCCAGGAATCAGTCATAAAATAGATTCTTCCATTACTTTCTCTCCCATTGTCAAGCTGAAGAATGGAAGACAAGCTCAGAAACTATTGATGAAGACCAAAAACTGTTTGTAAAGTAACACCAATTAAAACAAAAAACAAATGAACAGTGTCATCTAATATAACAAATAACCTAAGTAAATCTATTTTCCATAATAATTGTCTAGACTCTTTATATTTTTTTAAAGAAATGAACTTTAATAAAGGGCTATTATAAAATTTAGCCTGATTAATCATTTATATTTTTTTCTTTGTAAATTTTTATATTGTTATGTTAAATTAAATATATGTGCATGAATAATTACTAATGTTTGTTTAAGTATTATTTGGTCTATTCTCTCTCTCTCTTTTCACTGCATCAGTATTTATTTAAATATATAAATGTTATATGTGTTAGGTTAAATGCACTGGACCCCTTGATTAAGAGTAGGAGCTAGTTTGGGATATTTCAAGAGCTTTGGAATTTCATTTAATGAAATCCTGATTACAAAAGCTCTTTTAGCTGCCTTTAAAAATATTTCAAATAAACATATCTCTGATTAAAGTTTTTCTTGTATAAATGATGTTTACTTTAAAAGAAAGAAAATACAAGATCTAGGTGCAGTGTTCTCAGATTCAAGACTCCTCACTGATGAAGGCCACAAGCCAGAAACTAGTCTGCAGATATTGGATGAGTAGGCACTAGATGGGGATTTTATGCACAAACCTTCTTGCATCCATTGATTACTCTGACTTGCACTGAATGGCACTACTGTAAGGAGAGTTTTTCCTGTTTTACATTTATTTATCTTGTTTTTGTGACACATACCAATATTTAACACATATATTGTAAGTAAGAATTCAGATTATTCTATCATAAAATAAGATGAATCTTTTAAAAACAAAAATAATTGAAATAATGAAATCTTGAATTGCTGTATAAATATAAAGCAAGGTGGTTCCTAAATGCAAGCATAAGGAGAGAGGGTGTCTAAACTTTTGCGCAAGTAGATGATGATATATGGCAAAGTTGAGATGAAGGTGCAACTGACAAAAATTGGAACATATGAAAATTAGAAAAGTATGATTGTTTTAATTAAAATATAACATTTTTCAATTTAAATAACAATAAAGTAACATGGAAAAATAAGGTTGTCAATGTAGATGTGATGAAAAAAGAAAATGAAAAAACATTATTGTAAAACTTATTGAATAAAGACAAACTGAATTGAACTTATATGTAGAAAAACATGAAATATAAATTTTTCTAAAGACATTCAATATGCATATTAGATCATGGAAATAGTCCAATATAAAAATACAAATATTCTGATAGAGTCTGTATAAAAGAGGGCATGAAAAAAATAGAACTTAATTTAAAAAAAAAAGATTGACCATGGATATTTCAAGAATAGAAATATTTGAAGGAGGTTGATTTGTGGTACCTACTTTTTAAATGATATCTAATGGCAATGATGGTCACAAATAAAATACTTTATTCCAAATTATCATATTTTTTATTAAGGCTGAGCATATTCCAATCATGGTTTTGCTTCATGATAGTAAGATACCTTAATTACACTTAAATCATTTTGATTATGAATGGTTTAATAATTATTTATAGATCAACTAATCATAATAATTGAGTCACCAGTAAGCTAGATATTTAAAAAATTTGGAGCTCATTTGAAAAAATCTAAACTATCAAAAATTTTCAAACTTTATATGAGTTTGAACCCTAAATCATGGATAGGATAGGTACATAAACTATTCACCAACTAGAAGGTTTTTTTAAAAATTCTTCAATGAGTATTAATATTATAACCACGTGTATACAGTGACAAAACAGATGAAATGCATATTAGAATGTTTTATTTTCTGGAATTCATAAAAAGGTTGAGCATTGAAAGTAACAGAATTGGAAGATCAAGCCATAGATTTTGAATTCCGGAGTCTATCTTTCTACCACCATATTGAACCATGCAGAATTTATAACAGAATCAGAATGGCATATTAGAAAACTCAATTATGAACTATACACAAATTAATTTAAATTAAACAAAGGCTTGTCAAAAGGTAGTTTTGAATTATTGTAATAAAAAATCTTCTATCATCATCATCAACCATTATCAATCCACTGCAGGATGAAGGTCTCTCCAAGTTCAATCCATCTTTTCTGATCTTTAGCTTCTCTTCTCCACATCACCCCTGCAAACTTTCTTATTTCATCCATCCATCTCACATGTGATCTCTTTCTTCTATATTATACTATATATTGATAAACTAGTATGCATGAAAACACATAGTATCTATTTTATTTACATAAACATAGGCAGAATATCAAATCATTGTCTTGCAATAGAACCTATATATTTTCCACAGTAATCACTTTTCAATAAATACATAAATGATATTTAATTAAAGGAGATTTGAACCCAGACCTTCAAGCTCCCTTCAGTTATCAATTTTATATAATATAAACGATACACATGCCTACATACATGTAAAAAAGTTAAATGGTCTCCAATATATGTATTTCATGTTGAACAGTAGAGAATTGATGATTGAAGGGAGCTTAAAATAATATTAAATTACAAGAACAATATATATACTTAAGACAGATTAAAAGTGTTTGAACTCTTTCTTTCAAATTCCCTCCAGTCATTCATTCTACTGATTCAACACGAAATACATATATTGGAGATCATTTATATTTTTCACATATATGTGGTCATGTTTATCAATTATATTAAATAGAGTGGCTGATTGAAAAGAGCTTGAAAGTATTGGTTCAGATCCCCTTTAATTACATTTGGCTTAACTATAAATACTATACTTATATTTCAATATTATATAAATGACATTTGCAATGAAATAACTCCAACTGGAATATATATATATATATAAACTTGGAGCATATTTATATAGATATGCTTTACGAGATATAAAATAAGAAAGTCAGTTTTTTACTTAGCTTAATGCATTTTCAGTGATTATGGTACTCTGCACCGAAAATATATTAAGCTAAATAAAAAAGAGAGAGTTTCTTATTTCATACCTTGCGCAGCATCTATCTATCTATCTATCTATCTATCTATCTATCTATCTATCTATCTATCTATCTATCTATCTATCTATCTATCTATCTATCTATCTATCTATCTATCTATCTATCTATCTATCTATCTATCTATCTATCTATCTATCTATCTATCTATCTATCTATCTATCTATCTATCTATCTATCTATCTATCTATCTATCTATCTATCTATCTATCTATCTATCTATCTATCTATCTATCTATCTATCTATCTATCTATCTATCTATCTATCTATCTATCTATCTATCTATCTATCTATCTATCTATCTATCTATCTATCTATCTATCTATCTATCTATCTATCTATCTATCTATCTATCTATCTATCTATCTATCTATCTATCTATCTATCTATCTATCTATCTATCTATCTATCTATCTATCTATCTATCTATCTATCTATCTATCTATCTATCTATCTATCTATCTATCTATCTATCTATCTATCTATCTATCTATCTATCTATCTATCTATCTATCTATCTATCTATCTATCTATCTATCTATCTATCTATCTATCTATCTATCTATCTATCTATCTATCTATCTATCTATCTATCTATCTATCTATCTATCTATCTATCTATCTATCTATCTATCTATCTATCTATCTATCTATCTATCTATCTATCTATCTATCTATCTATCTATCTATCTATCTATCTATCTTTATAATAATAAACGTAAGAGAGAGTTTTTTTCAATTAACATGAATAATCATGATTATTAACTTGATCTATTATGAAATTAAACAGTTTTGATGTTTGGATTGAATACTGATTTATATTCTTCTGGCTTGCATATTTTCTCATTTTAAACTTTAATTAAATTAATGACATGATGTATCTAAAAGTAAATATTTTTGAATGGTTTTAATTTTTATTTATTTATATATCTATATCAACACACAAACATAGGTACATGCACTTACATATATATGTGCATTGATGTTAAAAACTTTGATTTGTCGTAATATATTAAAAAAAAAAAAAACTTAAAGTAATTTATGATTAAAATCTAATTTTTCGCTTGGATCATGCAAGGATTTAAATTAAGTACATATAAAAAAGAAATTTTAAAAAGAAATAATATGGTTTAAAATAAAAATTCATAACGATTCCGTTAATAATATTTTTTTTTTTTTTTGTATAGCGCTTAGAAAAATAATTAACTTAATGTTTTATTTACCAATAGCTAAAAATAATTTTAATATTATTTTTAAAATGTTATGTTCAAAACAAATTGCTTTCACTTTTTGATTTTCTCTATATAATGTATAAATGTAGAAAAAATTTCACGCTAGTAAATATAATTACTTCAAGTAATGGGCATAGATATTTAAATATTACTAATAGTAGAAAAAAATGTTAATGTAAATCAGAATCGAAGTAATAACCTTTTTTTGACGTTACTATATCATTGATAATGATACCCTATTTGTCAAATAATTGCACCGTCTCAGCGAAATAATTGACTATTATTTTTATTACTTTGTTATTACTGAACAAAATAAGGTATTCATAATGATTTTAAATTTCTCATATTGTAAAAAAAAATAAAAAAATATTTCATTTATTTAGATTACACGACCTATATATTTAGCATTATTCTAACTGGTGAATTAAAGACAAATTATCATGTTTGAATTTGAATACATTAACAAGTTTTAAGATATAATGTGTTTGATCCATTATTGCAACACTAGTTTAGATAATTACTACACAGCTACTAACAATAATGTTACATTTCTGGGCTAAATCTTTTCACACTTGAACATAACATTATTATGATACTGACAATTTAGAATAATAACTTTTTTTTTTTGAAAAAAAATCCTTTTTTTATATTTATATTTATGATAAATGATTGTAAACTTTGGTTGGAATAAAATAGAGTACGTAAATTAATTACCTATGCTGAATTTTATATTTTTTTTTAAAAAAAGAACAAAAATAAATTTGATGTATCATTTACTTAATACTTTAATAACTGAAACACACATGCTTATTATATACCTGTGTCAATATATGTAATGTATAGGGTATACGAACACAGACTTTCACACAAACCACTACTCTCCACACTATCTCATAACACTGATACCAACTGTTGAATGCTGATTTAGCATGAAATACGTGTATTGGTGATTATTTATCTTTTCAACATATATGTGTTCAAGGGTATCAGTGTTATGAAATAGTGTGAAGAGTAGTGGGTTGTGTGAAAGTCTGTGTTCATATGCCCTATATATTAATACTTTATATAAAATTTGAAAATTTTTTTTCTATAATAATTACATATATAAATTTTCTGTGTGTAAATATACCCGACAGTACCTAAGTCTAATTTAAAAAAAGCTACAAGCATACATATTACACATTAGTGTAATCTTTAGAAAGATTGTATTATAACGTTCAAATGCTTATATATGTGTACATGTGCAATAATTTGTAATACTTCGTTATCTTATTTGTAATAAATAAATAGTGCACCAGTAATTATGGGCGTTAAAGAAGAAAATAATCGTAAGTTACTTTAGCCCTTTTAAAGTGAATACATTTTCAGTGGACAATATCTACCATAATCTTTTTAATCATGAATTACCTACCATAAGGTTAAATTATTTACTTTATTAACATACGTTATTACTAGTACATTATTTATTATATGTACATATATGTATGTAGTTTATTTTTATCTTAAATATTAATTTTCACAATATCATATGCTCTCACACACATACACAGAAAATAATATTATAAAAATGACAGATTTACAAACATTAAAATAAAATTGTAATTAGCGTTTGTTATATAACATTAATTTCTCTAAAACGTGTGCTTACATTACTTAAAATCAAACAATAACGAGATTTACAAATTATTTTATAATTTAAAATTTAAATGATCTATAACATAATGCTGTAACAACGTTATGAGGAAGGTGGAGATGGGGGGGGGGGAGGTAATTATCATTTATATTTTATGTAAATACTAAAAACATCATCATAAAGCAATACAATAATTTAATTATTATTTAAAGTATATGTATGTATGTAAATAATTATTGTAAATAAGTTGAATAATTTTTAAATATAAAAACATTATTTTGTCGTAAATAAAACGTATACTTATATAAGCATTAAAAAAAAAAAAGATTAATGTAAATCGAATTTTTGTAGCAGAAGTGCTCTTTCTGTTTAAATGTCTGATCTAATGTATTAAATTATGGTAGTATTGAAATGGATTTACCTTAATCATAAGCCGTACAATTGTTAGGCTGGATTTGTGTATAGAAATTACTAGATAATTTAGCCAAATTTTTGAATTGGATATTTAACTAGAAGAAAAAACGGAAATATAGAATTCCGTCTTTTTTTTTATAAGAATCTTATTTCATAGTATTTGTTTTATTGTATATATATATCCACATACTTATATGTAAAAACCGTTAAAGAATAGATATTTTTTAAAAAGCAGAAACGTAGAGATGGATACATTTATATATATCGATATATATATATAGGACTTTATATATATATCTTTAAGACTGTTTTTTTAAAAATTTAACAATATCTAAGACAAATATTAATAAATTCTTGGTAAATATGATTGCATTTTTAATTAATTTTTGTTTAGATCTGATTTTGTCTTTCTGCCGTTAGAGGAAATTTTTAATTGTGTATATTTATATATACATCTGTTTATAATTATGTGAATATAATACTTGATTTAAACTTTTCAGCAACTTTGAGATTTTAACAAGTAATTTGATATTAATTTATACGCCGAACATTCAAGCAGGTTAATTATTGAAATCAGATTATCAATCTTTTTGAGTTTATTATCTTAATTTATTCTAGATCTCACCTTGGAAATTTATGTTATTCACTTATAATATTATTTTTAATAAAATGGTACAAACGACTATTTTTATTTTCAAAAAATTACTGTGTGTTCTTACTTAAATTTTTTTTAAAAAATATTAGCATAATTTTATATAGTATTTTGATGTATATAAGATTATTTAATTTTTGATTTTTTGTCCAAAACAAGTAGAATATAAATGATAAGATTATTAATTTCGCATCACATTAAATTTTAATAAAATAAGAATTAACTGAAATATAGGCTTATTATACATCTGTATCAATATATGTAATATTTAGGGTATATGGGCACATATTTTCACACGATCCACCACTTTCTACTTTATCTTTATAACACTACATATCTCAGCCTCAGGGTGGCCTTACCACTTTCTACTTTATCTTTATAACACGTGAACATATCTCAGTCTCAGGGTGGCCTTTGAGCGTTCCATCATCAGATTTTCAATTGGATGGACGATTGATGAGTTGGAGTGTGGAGTGGATTGAAGCCTGTCCATTGAAATATGAAGATTGGCTATCTTAATATATATCTGAACACTTATTGCATATATGTGTAGAGATGATAATCTGGACCAATTGATGATTGCTGGTTTAGCATGAAATACGGATATTGGAGATTATTTATCTTTTCGACATATATGTGTTCAAGTGTATTAGTGTTGTGAGATAGAGTGGAGAGTGGTGGGTCGTCTGAAAGTCTATGCTCATATACCCAATATATTAAAATAAGGATTTTAACTTTTTTGAACTTATGTGATTATCTTGATTGTTTTACATGAGTACTAAGTTTCATTAAGATATTCATTGGTTCAATTAATTTCACATTTATTATCAATAATAAATATTATAGAGTTAGTATTTTAAAATAATATAACTTAATATTTTTTAACATAGAAAATATGTTTTAGTAATTATTATAAAGAAATATTTAAAATGCATTCTGGTCGCAGAGAAAAAATAAATTTTTCAATGAACATAAAATTTATCTGATTTCCCCCCCTGCTCATTCTGTACTGTACATTTCTGTATCTTCTTTAAAAATATTAATTTCTGGATTTAACTTGATACACTTTTAGCATTTGTTTGTTTAAGCAACATCCTCATAAAACAGAAAACAAATGATGAGTTCTGACTTTATTTAAATGTTTTAAAAATAAATGTATATGACACTCAACTTCACTACAATAGAAGATGAGTGAAACTTTTATCTAATGTGAAGAAGAAAGATTCTAAGATTTTTTCATGAAGGTAACTAATAACTTATCTAGTGTAGTTTTAAAAATAACATTTCATTTCAATAGAAACGTTATGAATAAATAATCAGATTATTATTGGAGTGATAACTATGAAATTATATTGATCATATAGTTAAAACTAGCTCTATACTAAATATCTTTTAGTCATTAGACATACAAATATGTAGAACAAAATATTCCTTGAAACAAAAACTTGTTAGCTGTTACAATGTTTTCTTACATGGGTAAATTTGAGCTAAGAATAAACTCACTTTTCAAATTTGTGCAAAAAAGTAACATAATGTATAAGACTTTGAAAAAAATAACATCTTGCTAATTAAAAATTAAAATAAAAAAATCTAAAATAAGTTATTGCATTAAGGATAAAAGTATTAGAATTACTTATGTGCTCATTTGAGCATATTGCTAATTGCTACCTGTTATAACGATACATTAGAAAATGTTTTATGATAATTTAAATAAATGAATTTAAAGCTAAAAACTAAATTTTCTATCACACTCTTTTTAACTGATCACATAGTGAAGAAATGCTTTTGTGACAGCTTTGATATATAGAATATTGATTTTTATAACAGTAATTTTACAATTTACTTTCATTAGATCAATAAGTGTTTATTACATAAATTCTTTTGCTTACTTAGTTTTATAAATATGAAAGTATTTGATGCAGTACTATCTGTTTATAGCATTTCTGCATATTATATTTAACCATTTAGGTGAATCTGTGATACAAGAATATTTAATTCTTATGTTTGTCAGTACAGCACTATGATAAACTGCATGACATCTTATTTATACCTATAGAATTAAATATCTAGAGAAAGTACATATGGAAACTAACTTTGTGTGCCTTAAGTATTTTCTCATATAAGGAATTGATTTCCAAAGATAGATAGACTTCTCAAATGTATAAAAAATAGCCTGTTTATTCTAATCACTATGTATAGCAAGCTTGAGTAGTGCATTTAAATTCTCATCCTAAGATCAATTTCAAGACTTTCCTGATATCATAGGAACTTGAGGATTTAAAGCTGGAAGTAATGCAGTTGTATATTGGCAACCATTTTAAATTCAGCCTCATTGTTCAAGATAAAAGTTTACACTAAAAACTAGTGTTATCACATATTGTTTACATTAAAAATTCCAGCATTTAGTTATTATTAACACACCAGATTAGAGGAAAATGGAGCCTGTAGTTAGAAAAGAATTAAGATTACTAAAATATATAGTTAGTCACTTGGGGTCAGATTTATATAATTGTTCAAGTAGGTTGACTTGAGTTTAATATCATAGTATATTTTAAATTTGAGTTTTATACCACATGTAATAAAATTGAATTAAAGATAGTTACTAAATACATACCTGCATTACTTTCAGCTTTGAATACCAAGAATAGAAACTGCTCTGGGAATGAGGATTTAAATGCAGTATAATACAAAAATCAATGATTACTCAATCTTACTATAGATGGCATGTTGTGGAACTTAAATAATCTAGTTATTGGTTATTATTATGTATAGAAAATAAAATAACATAATAAATATGTAAGGCAGTGATACTTTGTCTTTACTGAGGTATGTTTTTTTTTTATATCAATATATTCCACTATATACTTTGTATTTATTTCAATTAAAAATAAAACAACTCAAAATTCAAATATTTATTTTTAAAATAAAAATATGTGAAGTATAAAATAAATATCACATACTTTCAAAAGAAACATGGAAATTTTCAAATGTTTTAGCTCAAAAGATAAATCATAACTATCAGGTTGTATAAAATTTATCTATGCATTGAAGATATACAAAAATCATTGTCAATAAAATTAACAAGTCAAAATAAAATGTATTTATTATAAAATCAGTTTTTTGTTTGACATAATATTATTTATGTGTGACAATGCATTAGACTGGATCATTTAAAATGTAACTTTGTTGAAAAAAAACTCTCAAGATTATATAAAAGCAGCACAGTAACTAAAGAGAAGCTTGTGATAAAAATGAGAAAACATCAAAGAAAGGTATTGACAATATCTGTTTGTCTTATTAGTCAATTTAGGGGTTTGATAATATTCCGCTAAACTGTATTATATGTTGCAAATGAAGAAGATAACATATATAGGATAAACAGTATATATTTAACAAAAAATTAAGAGTAATCTAAATAATCTCAGAGAATAAATTATTTGGAAAAAAATTTTCTGAAAATCTGAACATTATGGTGAGACGATATAAAGATCGGAGACAAATATAATTCAATACAACTAATATAAGTTATATCACAATAGATATTTACAAATGTACTACCATTAGCAGTTAGTGTTCTAAGGAAGATATATAATGAGATTTAAAAGATAAAAGTGATTTTTACTTATTTACAAGTCATATTAATTTTTATAATCATCCTAATGGTTATTATATATGTCAAGTAATGGATAACATAAAATCTCAAAGTTGACTTGATTTATTTTCCCAAGGAGATCCCCCTAGCACTTATTTCAATGATCTTAAGAAATATCTATATCATCCCACTATGCAATATTATAAATTTGTTAAGATAAATAGTATATTTTATGATAGAATATGAACTCTTACCCAAATAATGGCACATACCATTTATGTTAATGCTACAAAACTATATTAAGTCAATTTAAAGTAGAGATTTAAAATATTTTGAAGTAAACAAAAATAGTATCATTTTAGTTTACCAAATCTTTTAGATGTGATATTGTGAGGATTATAGCATTAAAAATATATGCCATTATAAAGGTGAAAGTTCAAATGATATCATAAAATTCAATTCATTTTATTTAAAGTGCAAAACAACAACCAATGGTTAATTACAGAATGCACTTTAAAATAATAACTGTAGAAAAATATAGGTACGAAGAAAAAAAAATAAAGATAATGTCATGGCAAGTGGTTTTGGTAATAAGATTATAAATTGTATTTTAATTTTAGGGCTAAATAATATACTTATTTAAATAAGAGAGGGGAAAATAATATACATACAAAATATTTTATAATAAATACTTTTATGTACTATGCATTGAAAAGCCCAAAATAATTGTTTTCTTCAACTACAATTGGGGTTTTTATATTTAACTTCAAATAAAAACATAAGGTGTGCAAAAATTAATTAATTCAGTCACTTGTAAACCTTAGTGATTAAATAAATTAATTTTTGAATATCCCTCACTTTCATTTTAAGTTAAATATAAAACCCCAAATTATGGTGGATGAAAACATTTTAGATTTTTAGTACACAGTAAATAAAAGTATTTGTTATATTATTTTTAATTCTTTAGTATTGGGATCATTTTTGTAATTATACCAATTTTAATTAAAACAAAGCCTTTGAAAAAAATGCACATTAAAATTTAATTCCTAAAAGCACAATTTCTTAAAAAAAAAAATAAAGAATAATTTAATTAACTTAAATGCTCTCAAATTCTTACCTAGAAAAAGTAAAACCAAAATTTGGTGGTATAATATTTTTTTGAGTTGTACATTATATCAGCAATAGTTCATGTTGTTCTATTAGCATCCAAAACAAGCTTAGACTGATGCAGTTATATATAGTGTATAAATTGTAAATAAAATACACACCTGCCTATGAAAATTATTACTTTTTTCAAGTTTAAACCATTTTTCATCTGCTTTGAATCAACAAGTGTTTTGCTTGTGTTTTTTTATATGTACTGCATCTAATGTTACATAATTTAAATGTACCTTTAAAAAAAGGAGGTTACCTTGACAACAGTTTGAAATTGTTGATTGTTAATGATATTGGGATTGTCTAAGCAGTGACTGGCTTTTAATGATGTTAATACTTGTATATAATTTACTATTAATAAAGTTTACTTTGTAAAAAATTCCAATTTTACTGTTTCTGTTAAAAAATAAATCTTTTATAATAAAAATAAATTAAAATTTAAAGCAATTTTTACAGTCAAGAGAATGTACGGCTACTTTTGTTCCATTTGAATTTATCATAAACACTTTATTTTTAGTGAGTTTTTTGAATATACCACTTTCTCATGCACATCATTAAAAATTTACCAACCCATCATCAACATGTTTGGAATTTGGTCCACCAATAGTCTTGGCTTATATAAACCACTTAATATCCCTGAAATATTTTGTCATATTATAATAACATCATCTTTTAACACATGTACACAATTTGAAAGAAATCCATTTGATAGAAATATGTTAATCTTTACTGCATTATTTAATTTTAAGAATTCCTATTGGAAAATTGAATTACATTTACAATTTTTGATTATTCCATTACAGAGTCAGCAGTAAAAATATATTTCTTTTTTAAAATTATATTTGTTTTAGTTTACTTGCAAAAATGTAAATTTAATAATTTGTCAGATTATTAAAGTAAATGAAAGTTTTTAAATAATAAATTTCTGTTTATAATTGACAAAAATAATTTAGAGTGGTCAACATAAAATGTATTCTGTCTTCCAATTACAAATTGCAGCCTTAAGTCATTGATTTCTTTTTTAATTTGTTTTCTTGTAAAAGTAAATATTTTCTAATAATTAATATTTCACAAATGCTTTGTGAAAAAAATGATCAAATATATAAAAAAAAAAGCATAGAAAAAAGAAGTTTTTATTGAAAATAAAAAAATAGAACTGTTAAAATCGGTGGCAGGCACTCTCCTGCAGAGAGACAAAAAGCAACCAATCAGCACTTTTGAAGGCAGGTACTTACATAATTATAATAGTGTAAAATTTAAATATTATTGAATTATTAAAAAAAAAGATGGCAGCTTTATTCAGTGTGGTTTTTTCTATAAAATGAATGAAAAATCAGCAAAACAACATTACAAATATTGATCAGAGAGCAAGTTAAAGCCAAGAACATAAAAATATGTTCCATGCTGCTATACCATTAAACCTCAATTTCAAAATTTATACTAAACAAACAAAAAAGAGGTTTTACTTTAAATAAAAGCATTTAAAAACACAAAAAACCCCACTGACTTCCAATCAAATGTTTGTTGAGTTGCCATGGTTTTCATTTTTGAAACTGCTTTTGAACTAACAAACAGCATTTTTAATGTACAATTAATATTTGTTTTGAATTAATATATATTATTTGACTATATTAAATAAAGAAACATTGTTTAGAGTCTTTTAATTAATTTACTATAGTAAACAACACTTAAATCACTAATCACAATGTTAAGATACTTCAGCAAACACTCTTTGTTCAGACTTTATTATTTATTCACAGAGGGCGTTGCTGAATTATCTTAACATGATGGTAAGTGATTTGAATGTTTTCTAACTTTTTTCAGCCATCAATATGCATTATGATATTATAGTAAACAAGGATATTTCACTTTTTTATATTAGCACTATCTATTGTAAGCATGAGTAATCAATAGTTCCCAAGTTGTAGTGCAAATGAATTTCTATTTCATGCCAGTTTACGGATTTTTTTTAATCAAGGAGAACTTAAGATTCAAAGCTGAAACCAATATATAGAAGATTGTCTCAGTTGGTTAGAGCATTACCTTAAAATTCAATACTCAAGAATCGAAGGGTCCAGGTTCGATTCCCATGCTAGTACTGTCACTGATCAGGCCAACAACACACGAAGAAGAGGGAAGAATAATACATTTTGAAGCATTGTGTTTATACTAACCTGTGTGCTATTACTAACAGCTATATGTATTTGGAATATTTAAATAAAGTTAAATTTTTCTAAAGACATTCGATACTCATATTAGATGATGGAAATAGTCCAACATATAAATAGATATATTTTATTATATTTTATAATTATATTAAGATGAGGGGGCATTGAAAAGAACAGCTAAAACTATTTAAATAAATTATTTTAAAAAAGGAGAAGGAAATTGTTATTACCATAGTTTAGAAGAGATATATACTGAAAAATATATTTTACTGAAAGGCAACGAGTGAAAGGTAGAAATAAAAATATAAAGTAATATTTAAAAAAATATGACAGTTATATTTATTGAAGCTGATTTATTTGAATGATGTGTGTGTGTAAAAAATGCTTTTAAAATTATGATCTTTTTTTTGGTATCAAAAGCTATATGGGGGAGTGGGTGAATGCAAGCATGTTTAAATTTAAATTTTAAGTGATTTTCTTATAGTAGTCTAATTCCTTATGTATATGTATACAGTTTAAATCCAAACTGATTATTTAAAAAAGTCAGATCTGATGGATAAATTAAGAGTAAAATCTTTTCATGTTCAAAACGTCAATGAAAATATGGTATTTGTCAGGTTAATCAGTGAGAAATAACTTCAGGACTTACAGGTATAACAATTTGAACGTCTCTCCTGGAAGAGTGAAGGATTATTTTAGTCACAGGGGACAAAGAAAAATCATTGGTGGAGATTAATGAAATATAATATGAAAGAAATAGATTACCTTTTTTACATCTACAATACTTATACATATGCGTAAATTAATATAAATTTTTATATATGCATGTGTAACCATGCAAGTACACCTTTGTGTATCACTTTCTTTTATATCTTTACTAATATCATTTATATTATGATATATACACACATATTATAAAAATATAATTGTAATTTTTTAACCCTGATCAATTGTACATTAAATTAAACAAATTGAAAAGAGATCAAAGAAAGTCCCGAGGGATAAAAAGAAAGTCATCTCTTTATCTCCAGCATCTGTTATTTTATGAAAAGCTTGTTAATTATTCTGACAAATATAATTCACAGTGATAGTATATCCCAAGTAGGATCATTTTAAAGGAAATAAAATAGATTTTTTTTTGTTTTAATTTAAAGGCATCTTAAAATTATTGTTGATAAGTTTTTTCCGCCCTCAGCAATTTAAACAATGCATTGAAATCAATTAAGATGAAAAAAATATATATGTAAATTAAATACTCTTAAGATTTTCATCAATGATTTAGTTATTATTTTCAAGTTTGAGGTGTGAAACAAAGTAATATTTGTATCTATAAATAAATCAATATAAAAATAATATGATTTAAACACTTAAAATCCCAAGCGTTTAAATATGAATTTAAATACAGTTTCTTTTTTTAAATTTTTAAGTAATTTTTATTTGGAAACTATTTACAGTTATGATTATATCTAATCTCAAAGTACGTAAATCATACTTATATTCAACCAAATATTACAAACTCACCTGTATTCTGCCCAACCCTCTTCTGTATATTTAAATGGATAAAGTCCCACACATGAGGGCTCAGAATGGCAAAATCAACATGGGCATAGCAATAATATTGGCATCAACAAGGGTTTTGAGTGTTCCATCATCAGATTTTCGATGGTATGGATGGTTGAAGAGTTGGAGGGTGGAGTAGATTAAAGTCTGTCTATTAAAGTTTAAAGATTTGTTATCTTAATATAAACCGAACACTGATTATATATGTATATGAGGGATGATGATCTGGACCACCCAATGAGTGCTGGTTCGGCAATGAAATATGTATATTGCAGATCATCTTTTTCATGTGAGTCTGGTTCCATGTATCTGTTGCATGAAATAAAACAGATAGGGGATGGAAGCCTGTAAGTCTGTGTTTAAATCCCTTATGATTGCATCTAATCTCCAAATATATAAATTGTACTTGTATTCAATCAAATATTAGAATTATATTATCTATAATTTTCTATTATATATGATAATAATAAAAGGAAATGCAAAATAGTTTACATATATTGGAAAATAATAACAAAACAATGGAAATCCAAATATTAGTTATATTTTTAAGAATAATTAATGTTTACTAGTATTTCAGTTTTCAATTTCAATTCATTTAAATCAACGTATTCTAAAGGTATATATAAAAAGCTAATTACAGATCACAGTATTAATAATAATAAAAAAATGTAAAACCAAAATAATATATATGTAAATACAGAAGTATATTGTAATTGTTTATCTATATTGATTATATATTTTATTTCATTTACAATTAAATGATGAATATCAACATGATCACAATAGGCACTAAAAAACCTTTGGAAGTAAACCTATTATTATAAAGCACTGAAAATAATGCACTACTTCTTAAATATTATAAATCTCTGCACACTCTTCCACCAGTAAGAATTTTAAAAACTTAAATGAATCACTTAAGTTTAGAGCATACATTCTACATACACCAACTCTTACAGACCATGCTTAAATCAGGGATTGAGTCTATTGTGTGCCTGATGTTATAATCAAATATTCAATTGTACAAATCTATTTAATCCATCGCAGGAGAAAAGACAGTGTCTCATTTTTAAACACCTACGATAAGACAAACATGACTTATAAATATAAACCTATTATTAGAAAGCACTGAAAAGTTTGAAATTATTCAAACCAAAGTCAATCTCAGGTAATGCACTATTTCTTAAATATTATAAATCTTACTGGCAGGAGAGTGCACAGAGATTTATAATATTAAAGAAATAGTGCATTATCAGAGATTGTCTTCCAACTGAATAACCTTTGGAAGTCCAAATAATGTAGAATCTCTCAAGAGTTAGTTCTACATTTTGAAATGTGGAAAGTCTTACTACATTTCAAACACATGACAGGAATACTAAGAAATTTCAGTAATGCAGTTTTCTGTGTTGGTCCTTTGACTATCTTTGCCAAAAATAAAATAGCATTAAGATGTCTTAATGGCTTTAATAAAATGTGAGAAGAGTTACATACTGCTCCAGACTTTTCATTATAATAACTTGTAAATTTTCTTTGTATTACACCCAAAGCTCTGCCATGAGGATGATTGTCATAGTTCGTAACAACACTGCCATAGTTTAGAATTGTTAAAGTAATGAAAATAAAACAAATATTTGAGTCACTGTGATATTATGATTGAAACAAACTCTATTGCCACAAAAATATCTACTGGTGGGATGGGTTTGGCCATTTATTTTAATATTAATTTGTTTTAGAAAGTGCATTCTATGATTATAAGATGATGATATGCCAGAATATAAAACTATAAAAAGATTGGTGGTGATAATTTCAATGTCAAATAAAAAGGTCTCTGCTTATATTATCAATGACTGACTGTGTATAAATTATTAACTACTTTTTATATTTTGATTTAATATATAAAATCATTATTATCTACAATTTAATTTCAATGTATCAATTTAGTATAACATTTAAACAATTCAATCCCATCTTAATCCAGAAAAATATTGACTGCTTAAAAAGATTGTACAGATCTGCATAGAGATTGGTCAGCTAGTTATGTAATAAACAACTCTTTTTATCCACAACAAAACATTATCACAAGAATGGAACATACAGACAACATTTGTAACTCTAACTGTTACTGTAATCCATGAAATTTAAAATTTCCTGACTGATTCCATATTATAAAATAAACTTTCCAATTATATTTATCACATACCACTATTTAAAAATAATAATGATTTTTTTATTATTACTATAATAAATAGTCTGCTATTTATCTAGCACAGATTGTGTATGTAATATTATAAAGATGGAATAAAGCCTTTCAAACTGATGCTTGTAGGTCAGTGCATGTAAATTTGTAAATGCGCATGACTGGGGTTTTTTCCTTCTTTATAATATTATTACTATTATATATCCAATTGAAAACAATTAACAATAAAAATTTGGAGATATGAATTTGGAAAAGACGAATGAGAATAAAAATTGAAATACAGATGTACTGAAAAAAATAAATGAAAAGATAATTTCTTAAGGATCTAAAATAATGAAGAAGAATTGGATTGGAAATAAAATATTAAGCATTTATTGAAAGGAAATGAAGAGTATTAAAAAAACATTATAAAAAGTGTTTTGAAAATATGGATATGATATCTTTTTGATATAGATAACATATTATGATTTATGTGTAAATGTATACATAAACTTGCATTTCAGGATTATTTATATGATGAATTTAATGACTCATACTAAATAATGCAGAATAAAGTAATCAAATAATTCGATGCTTGGGAGGTTATTTGATATTAGAATACTGAAAGTGAAAACAGTAGCAAACTAGCCAAACAGTAGTGCCACCCAGTACAAGTCATATTAATTAATAGACGTAAGAAGTTGGTGCATAAAATTCCTATCTAATATTTACTCATCCAATATTTCCAGACTAGTTTCTAACTTTCGGCTTTTATCAGTGATGAACCTTAGATCTGAGAGCACAGAATTTAGATTTTAGGATGTAATACAACCCTCTAGAAGCAATCTTTTATCTTTTTAGCTAATTATAAAACTGTGAGTCCAAAATGACAACATAATAATGTTTTAATCCAATCACATTTACTTATATACTCATACAAATTTTGGTATCTATATGTTTTGGTGTCTTTGGTTCTTTAGTAACTATAGTCACTATAATTCCATGGTGATCATATGGTGTTTAGTGGTATAATACTGGAAGTAAATTGAGATTCAAATAGTGTATTTTAAGTTCGATTTCATTACTTCCCCACTCATGGCTGAATGTATCTGGATTAAAGTTGAACTAAAAAAATAGTTCTCAAATTTTTTATTATTTTGTGGTAGACTGCAAAAAACATCTAAATTAAAAAAGGATCAAGATCTTCATAAAATAAATTTTTATTGCAATTTATAAATTTCACTTTTGGTAATTGAATCGTTTTAGGAAAAAAATAGCACCTTTTTATACATATAATTTTGGATTGAACTAGCACTCATCAGTTGGTCCAGGTCACAACTTCTCATATATTATCCTTGCATACTATTTATCAACATCAAATTGTATAATTTACTGTGGAAGTACCAAACTTACTGCATACACAACTGCGATCTTCCCTTTCTTGATAAATATTTTAATTACTACTAATCATTTTTTATTCATGTGGATAGAGTATATGTGTCAAATGAAATTTATATGTATGTAAAATAGTAAAATGGAGTTGAATAAATTAGTAAATTTGTTTGTCTTTAATGATAATAGATATATTCATCTTTTATTAAATTTTAAAATTTATATCTTGGCTACAAATGTTTTAATTATTTCTAGGTAAAGAAAGATGATCTCATAAATGTATTTACAGTAAATTTGGAATGTTCAAAACAAATGACAGTGTACTTTTTTTTGAATTTTAAAAATTTTAAGAAATATTAATATAGTTTATTTTTTGATAACTTATTTGATGCTAAATTTTTTACCTTTTTTTTAACAAACGAAAAATCAATACAAATTAGTACAATTTTTACATTTTTTTTTTTTGTTGTTGTTATATTAATGCTTGACCTTGTTTTCCATTTTCACTAAATGCTAAACACTAAATATATTTATCTATACAAATACTCTTATGACAGTCTTGTTTTTCATATGTGACATAAAGACCAGAAACAAGAAAAAGATATTAAATGCAGTAAATATTTTTAATTACTTCACTATTACTATTAATCTTTTTCAAATAATTTTCTAGTCAAAAACAATTCAAAGTATTTTGCAAATAATTTAAATAATAATAAAAAGATTTATATATGAGAATTTTATCTTTTCGTAAAAGCAGAATTAAACTTATTTCTCTATAACTTGCGATATGTTTTTACTTGGCTGATGTTTAAATGCAAACAAAAAACAAAAAACATGTTTATTTAAAAATAATATCTAAAAGTTACTGTAAAAATGTATCTTTGGGAGTATTAAAAGCAATAACAAATAAAAGTAAAGATTTAAAAGTTTATTTAAGTTGCATATCATTTTACTAGAGTTCCATCTAGACACCTGTGCTTAATTAAGATTTGGAATATCTGTGACTAATCAACAGAAGCTTTTATTCCAATTGTCACTGTTTGCTGTTAATAATTAGTTTTAAATACATTTAATTATTAAAAATTATTTTACAATATTTGTTTTTATTTGGCATTAACAAAAGCAAATTTTTCAATTGTGTTCGATATTAGATATTTTGTGGTGAAGTTCCTTTATGGTCACTCACCTTTTTTTCTAACTTCACAAAATTCATATCTTTTTTAATATCATCCTGTTTTTTTCCAGTTCATGTATTCTTCTTTCATTTGAAAGTGACCTGAAATTTTAGAAAACTAATTAAAATCTATCATCAAATAGCAGACTGGATCAGAATCAGAGGATTCTTAGACCTCATTAGACCTCATTGCCTTTAACCAACAACTGTCGTCTTGGATCATCATTTTACCACTTCTTGGAAATAAGGGGCTAATTTAATTTTTCTGCTATGACCATAAATATTTAAAAAAGTTTATTCATTTAGATATTCATTCCAATGTCAAGATTACATCATCTGATGTTTCATTAAAAACTATTAGACAACTAATAACAATGCCCTTTGGATGGTTTTGAATTATATGGTAAAAGTCAATAAACTCATCCAACTGATTGATATGTATTACTTAGCAGGTTATCCAAATTTATTATTATATGGAAAAATGATAATGCAATACCAACTACAATATCAAAACATTTTTAATGGAGATTAGGAATTTAACATCCTCAATTTCTTTAGTCTCAAAGTGAAATCAAAGGATTTTCTTTTAGTTACCAACTAATTTCTTTTTACAACTGTATTTATATTAGATTAAATATTTTCATGGATTTATTATAATATAAACAAAACAAAGGTAAGTTTATCAGGGATGTTGTCAGAAAGCCATTAATTACTGATAATTCTAAGGCTAAACTATTTTTCTCTCATGCTCTATTTAGAAATAAAGGAAGATTCTCTTTTATTTCTAATCCATTTTTATATGGATTTAAACTCAGCTATTTTTATAAAAATGAGAAATTAAAAGATTCAGATCTTCTTTTGACATTGTGTAAATAGTAATTCATCCTGCCTCCATAAAGTTGTAAAAGTTAAATTGAATATTTTCATGGATTTATTATTATGCAAATAAAACAAAATGTGGGAATCCATAATAATAAATTAAGATAATACTATCAGAGATGTTTATCAATTATTGACAATTCTAAGATAAATTTTTATTTGCAATACCCAATAATAGCCTTTTATTTTGAGTTTAATTATAAGTAAAAGAAGGTTTAGTTTTAAAGTCATATAACAACACAAGTTAGAAGTAAATAATGATGTCCAATTACTTCAAATTAAATGCAAGAAAACAATTATTGGTAATAGAAACTGCCAGTTAACTGATGTTTTTCTAGCAGCATCTTTGTAAAAGTTATTTCTAGTTATTTACATGGAAATAGCTTGTACATTTTCTTTAGTCTTATGTTTGTTTCTCAAGACTATGTTGCTCATTTGGGGATAGTAATATTTTAGATATAAATTTCAATTAGGGATATGTACTTGGTTGTGTTTTAGAGTTTATATTTTTTGACTAGTCAGGTTAAGTTGTAAATTTGGGGTAATTTTGATTATATATATATATATATATATATATATATATATATATATATATATATATATATATATATATATATATATATATATATATATATATGATTTTGTTAGATGCATATAATTTGATAATGTAGAGCATTAAAACCAAAAAAATTATGGAATAAAAACAGATTTCTTATGAGATGACAGATTTTTTTTTTTTTGATGACCAATATTATGCCAGCTAATGAATTTAAAGTAAGCCATGATTACTGTGCTCATCTCATTAATAAATGAAATCTAGTAGTCTCTGATAATGTAGATGAGAAAACACAAACTGTGGATATATGATAGAATTGAAATATTTAATAA
This sequence comes from Epiperipatus broadwayi, assembly GCA_028023455.1. Classification (NCBI taxonomy): domain Eukaryota; kingdom Metazoa; phylum Onychophora; class Udeonychophora; order Euonychophora; family Peripatidae; genus Epiperipatus; species Epiperipatus broadwayi. The sequence goes on along the minus strand of JAQFVV010012403.1, from coordinate 14,471,419 downwards.
TACCATTAGAGATTAATATTTTATTAATAATTAAGCTGTTAAAAAATCTGTAGACTAAATAAATATATATATTTTAAATATTTATATCTCTGAAGATGACTATGTACAGTCAAAACTGCAAAATAAAAGAAAAAAATAATTAGATACATAAAGTGGTTCAGTATTTTTATTTACATGGAATATAATTTAATTCTATTGAAAATATATTTGCAGAGAGAGTGTGAGGGAAAGAAAGAGAGAAAGAGAGAGAGAAAGAGGGGGAAGAAGAAGTGGAAGAGTGGGGAAGAAAGGAGGGGATGGAAAGAGAAGGAGAAGGGAAGAGACGGTGATGGGGCATTAAGTGGAAAGAGAAGAGGGGAGAGAGAGGGAGGAAGAAAAAAAAGGAAAAAAGAGATATTTAAAAAAGTTATTATTTATTTTTATTAGTATTTATAAATTTTATATACATTAAAATTTATAATCAACAATAAATTATCCGACATTTATTCCAGTGAGTAATAATACTTTTTAAAATAGCAAAATCAGCTCTAATGAAGGATATTACATCAGAAGTAAAGGTTTTTCTGAAATAATTGATTGAAATATATATATTTAAAAGACTTAGTCACATCAATTGATTTTATATTCTGATAACCAATAAAGTATTGTGAATTTATTGTATAATAATCTATTACTTTTTAGGCAAATAAATAATTGTATCTCCTCTTTCTACTTTTATTGTTCAGTAAATTGATCTTTTTAAAAATATTCAGTAAATAAATATTAAATGGAGATTCACATAATTTGCATTATATTGTAACTAATGAACGTTTATATAGAAAAATCTATGATTTTTATCTTTTAACACTTGCCATTTTTTTTCAGACAGTAAATCTGCATACACCAGTATATTTTGTACTGGTCAACATGAAAAATAAACGTAACTTCTGCACTTAAATATCATAATAATACTCATCTTTTTCCAAAGAAGATTGATTTATAAGGTAAAATAATATATTTTCCTAAATCGGTTTGTATCAATGTGGTACTGCAGTAAATTTGAAACCTGCCAATTAAATTATAATGTTCTATCTATCTATCTATCTATCTATCTATCTATCTATCTATCTATCTATCTATCTATCTATCTATCTATCTATCTATCTATCTATCTATCTATCTATCTATCTATCTATCTATCTATCTATCTATCTATCTATCTATCTATCTATCTATCTATCTATCTATCTACCTACCTACCTACCTGTCTACCTGTCTGTATACCTGTCTGTCTGTCTATCTGTCTGTCTGTCTGTTTGTCTGTCTGTCTGTCTGTCTGTCTATCTATCTATCTATCTATCTATCTATCTATCTATCTATCTATCTATCTATCTATCTATCTATCTATCTATCTATCTATCTATCTATCTATCTATCTATCTATCTATCTATCTATCTATCTATCTATCTATCTATCTATCTATCTATCTATCTATCTATCTATCTATCTATCTATCTATCTATCTATCTATCTATCTATCTATCTATCTATCTATCTATCTATCTATCTATCTATCTATCTCTTCCGATCTTATCTATCTATCTATCTATCTATCTATCTATCTATCTATCTATCTATCTATCTATCTATCTATCTATCTATTCAACAAATGATTGTGATCTAGGCCAACTGTGATGAGTGCTGGTTTAGCATGAAGTACACATTTTGGAGATCATATACGTTTTTTTTATTAAGTACAATTCCGTCACATATTACTAAAACATATAATTAAAGATATGAAAAAGATAAAAGTTTGGAGTTTCTCTAGAAATAAGGTATATATGAAATTAAATTGTAACATGTGCTCTATGGATTATTGACAAAGTGTATGTTTCTAATGCATCTATGGTGTAAGAGGTTGGTCAGACTTCTACCAAATGTGCTATAACTCATTAAAGGCTTTAATTACTTCCCATTCAGTAAGATAAAAGAATAGTATAGCAACAACACTTGATTTCTTCAATGATAGATTATGGATACTTTTTATTTTAACAAAGTTTGTTCTGGCATCTTAACATTTAAAGCAGCACCTTATGTTTGCATAAGTTCTTTATATGAGCAGTGAAAATATAATTACAAGAATTTGTATTACAATAGAAGATAGCATACAACCTTATTTTGATATTTGGCAATGTATGACATAATTTTGTTATGCTTTAGATGACTAAAAATTGTACAATATTGTTTGTAAGTATTTTGGAGCACTATCAATTTATCTGACAAAAGTTTGCTGCTATGTTATGGACAAGAGAGACAAAAGATAAAAGAAATTAGATTACTCTTGGAAAGTCTTCCATCCTGCAGTGGATCAATAATAATTTAAAGTGATGATAGTGACAGCAGCAAGTCACAACATATCAGTTTAGATGATCAAATGGAGATTGCTTATTGCTTTTCAGTTAAGTATCAGTTCAGGAAATTTATCTTAAATAGGCTTCTCTCACTGCTGAGACATGACATTGATTACTCTAAAATCACTCACAATTAATTCCAGGGAATAGGCATTATATGCCTTATTTGTGAATAAACTAGAAAATCATATTCATCAAAGAATTACCAAAAAATGAATGCTTCCTACATAATTTCAATCAGTAATCTTGGGTCTGTTTCTATTAATTAATTTAGCATCATCAAAGTTGTGGAACATGATAGTAAAAGCTTGTTATTTTTGCCTAAAGCTATATATGATTTATAAATCAAGTTTATATATTGTAGATAATAGAATTTGTCATGCCTTATCCACCAACCATTTTTACAATATAGATGGCACATTCAGATATATGAAGATTACCATAATCTTTGGGGGGGGGATCAGAATCCCAGTCACACATTTTTCACTCTTGTCGCAGTCTTATATAGAAGCAAAACTCTCCATACAATAGCACCACTCAGTGTAAGACAGAGTAATCAATGGATGCAGAAAGGTTTTGCCTCTGTGTAAACAGCTTGTGTAAGCATAAAGAATGGTGATCATGTCGGTGGTTAGTGATTGCCCCAGTCTTGATAAAATCATAACTGAGATACTGGCTATATTTAAAAATATAAATATAAATATTGAATATCTCTTTGAAAACTTTAGTAAAGGCTTGTTTTCACACATATGTACTAGTCTTTTTGTTCTATTTGCAACATGGTGTACAAGATGCATATTTGTCTACAATAATAATTCAAGAACACACTCAAATACATTTAGAGATAAGCTTGAAGTAATAAAAGAAAGAGATCAAAAAAGTTGCTGAATACAAAAAAAATATAGAAACTTGGTCAATTCTCTGTTAATATTCAAAACGATAATATGACCTTTCATTTAAAAAGTAAAGAATTTATATATGTAATTGCTGTAAAACATGTGTAATCTCTGCCTTATATATATTATTCTGACATCTCTGTATTTAATTAAATTGTATTTTAACATTGGATACTGCATGTGGACAAAGGGGAAAATGTAAACAAATGTAATAAACATATTTTTTGTCGAAGAAATAATAGTATTTTTAAAACATAAAAAATTATCATGCCAGTATAGAGGCAATTATTATATTTTAGTTTTTTAGCTTCTTTATTTTGATAAACATATCTTGCAATGATATTTGCCAAATATTTTTAATTTAGAATACCCCATAACAATATATTAAAAAAAGCAAAATGTTTTATTTGCTATTCATTGCAAAATATGATAGTAGTTTGTATAGTGATATAAGTAAAAAAAAATTGTCATGATTTAAATATATTGCAGCAGTTTTTAGAATAGAAACCAGTTTAGTATTGATCCATTATAAATCTTCTGGTATTGTTATCATTTATTTTTTAAACATTTAAAAAATAATTATGAGCAAAAAGAGAAGTGGTCACTGACTACGAAAGATAAGTAGGTGGATTTAAAATAATAATGGTAATCTGCCTCAAAGCAAAATCTTGAGTAATATTTACTTCATGAGCTTATAGCTAGTAAATGAGATTTAGTGAATCCAAAGTATTATAACTACTTATAGTTTTACTCAATTATCAATTATTTAAAAATAAAAACTCCAAAAAAAAATGTAATCACAATGAATATTAATTCCAAAAATATGGAGATAAGTAATAGTTATTATATAGTAGTATAATCTAAATGTATTTACAGCCCAAAATTCTTGCTAAAGGCAATAGATACTTTATTTAAATAGCTGTTATCCATGCCAAACCACAATAGGAAAGTTACAAAATTGTCAGTTTAATTGTGCATATTTCAAATAGTACTCAATTAAATACTATTAGATTTTTTCCATTCATCGCAAAGTTACCATTATAAATAAACCACTCTTTTTTTTATATAAAATATAGAAAATTTTATTCTGTAATTTGGTTACAACTCATATGATAAGATTAAATATAGGATACATTAAATGGTATTCAAAGAAGAAAAAAGTTTAATGATGACATATCCTGCATTACATAACCTAAGAGGGCTACTCTGGTCCATAGGAGCAATGGGAAAGACCTGGGGTTTGTATCTTGGAGATAGGTGACTAAGCTTGCATGACTCAAAATGTACACAGATGACATCAAAGTTTTGTCCATGCAAAAATCATGGCATTACATAGGTAAATCAGACCCTTCATAATAGATGTCAATGTCCTCATATCCAGGGTCATAGATATAGGCTTGAGGATGGGGGCAATTAATAGTCAATTGCAAATGGATGCACTTAAATCAGTTTTTGTTTCCAGTATAGGCGGTTTCTATTTGGATATAAAGGACTAGCCTTAGGGAGGCATAACAATGAACTTCCATGTAGCTTCAAAAATGTAGGAGGGGGGGATTCTGGTCTCTTTTCCAAATTTAAATTTTTTTTTTTTATATATATAAATCAAGTGGATGATCCAGAACATGATTAAAGGTGAGCCAACAATGGGTGAACCATAGCAAAAATAATATAAACATAGATGAACATATTTATGGGACAGATCCACATAATATATTGTCAATAAGTGTTGATAATGTAGGCATTTTGTCTTTTAGCATCAAGGCTATAAGGTTTCTGTAGGGTTAAAGGGAAAGTCAGTGGTAGAGGAGATGTAATGAAGTTTTTTCTTCTCTGAGGCATAGGGAGCAAGTGGAATCAATGGTTGAGAAACTTTGGTGGTGTACTAAAAAATGTTTAGTAGGCAAGGTATTTATGTTAATTTTCAACATGAAGTCAAAGAATTTAGGCTCAAGGAACCATTACTTAAATTTCTTGATTAGCAGATGGTTGTTGAACTGAAGAATGGTTGATCCTATGGAAACATCAGGGTATAGGATATAATACGCTTCCCAAAAATTAATTTTTGTAGAAGATGGCTTATTAGAAATAGCAGTGAAGTTTGAGATATGGAATATGAGGGTTGTCAGCCAGCCAGTACTAACAGGGGATGGGGGGCTTGTCTGTGAGAGATATACTTTTAAAGAACAAGGAGTTGGGATACTGCAGAAACAGTCTGTAAATGATGTTATAGGAGCATTGAAATATAAAGGTATCTATAGAGTGTAGGGACAGCCCATTGAGCTTTGTGTGTTTCTGTAGGCCTCTCAAGCTAATAGTTGCACTTATATTTTCTATCATTGTGTAAAAATTAAAGAGGCTTGGTTTATTTCTAATAGTAATTTTGTGATGAATACAAAAGCCAATAGTGTTTAGTTGAGAACTGTTTGGAATATGCACAATTAGATTGACAATTTTATAACTTCCATGTTGTGATCTGATGTGCTTAATGTTTTTTTTAAATTTTATATCTATTGCTTTTGACAAGGGTTCTCAGCATCAAAAATCCATTTAGGTTATACTACTATTTATTAACTCTTATGTATCTCCATATTTTTGGAATTAATATTTCTTGTGATTACATTGATTTTTGTACTTCTCATTTAATAATGAAATATAGAGTTTCACATTCCCTTCCTTAACAACCTTCATAAGTAGGAATTATAGAGTTTTACTTACTTTTATCATTTTCAAAGCAAAATAAAAATCTTATATTATTTTGATTTATTGCTCAAGAGTATATAAAAGGTTTAAGCACTGAAAATGACTTAGTTGGAGTCATAATATATAGATCTTGAACTCTACAGTATGCCATTTGTCTACTGCATTAAACCATACAACACATCATTAATATCTATATAATAAGATGTTGATTTATCACAGTCATGGTAAAACAAAGCATCATTTCAAACATTTCTGGAGCAAGTTACCATAAACTAATTATGTATTCTATATGAAAAAATTGTATCAATAGACATCTTGCTGAAAAAGAGCCAAGAACTGTGTACTAAATTAGATTGCAATAGAAAAGCACAGTGATTAGTAAATACAGAAATGTACTACTTATACAGTGACATATTAGGAGTGATGGATGGTATAACCGACTATATAATGAAAGAAAACAAGTGGAATATATATATGAACATCAACCTCTATTGAAATTAAACAAAAATGATTACACAAGGTGGACAAAGAAAATTAAAAGCATTGAACAATATTATTTAATTTTTTATTTTCTATAATCAAATATCAAGTATTAATTGGCATATATGTATAGAATCCCTGATTTAGGTTGCAATTGATTAAATAAAATGCCTAACATTGTGTATCCAAAATAATAATGGATTTATTGTTTTATTTACTATTATGCTTTAGATTTTTAGATTATGAAAACGTTTTTAATTCTTTACAGTGATTCAAACACTGTCTCATCAGTATATGGACCAAGGAAATTGTCATATTCACAAGAATATTTATAAAAATGCAAGAGCAATGATAATATATATGATGCATAGATATATGATAATATATATGATGATAGTAAAAAAATAACATTGAGAAAGAGTATAAAACAGAAAGATTATATATCTTCAAAACATTTTGCAGCAGCTTTATAAGAAGTATTTTATGTATTAAATTGATAAACTAAGGTAATGAAACTAAATGAAGAATCATCTGCAAAATATAGATGACTTAAGTCATCATTTTCACCCTTGATTAATCATTCTGCAGTGGATTCATAATGATCAAAAATGATGACGACTTAAGTCATCTACATTTTTCAGATGATATTGCTCTTTTTGAAGACAATTCTTTACACCTTCAGGAAATATTGCAAAAGTTATCAACTGAAAGTAAGAACAGAGAACTAAAGGTAAATACAAAAAAACAACAACTAATGTTCAACACATTTTCTCAGGATAAGAAACTAAAGATTGATAATAATGAATTAGAAGAGATTAACAACTACACATAATTTGATTAGATTACTAATACAGATGGAAACATAATGGATGAGATTAATCATAGGATAAACTTGGATGATGTGCGTTTGCTAGAAATAACTTAATATTAAAAGAAAATATGCCTATGTATTTGAAATGGAAAGTTTTTAATAAAAGTGTTTTACCAGTTTTTACTTATGGATCTGAGACTCTGGGTATTTAACAGAAGAGCAATTCAGAGATTTCAAATCGTGCAAGGGATTATGGAGAGATGTGTGTTAGAAATAACAAGAAGAGATTAAAAATTAAATACATGAATGAAAAAATAAACAGGTATTACGACATTATGAAAGAATTAAAAAAACTAAAATGAAACTGAGCTGGGTACTTTGCTAAAAGGTATAGCAATTCCAAAAGATTGTAGGACATGTGAGATGGATGGATGAATGAAATAAGAGTGGTTGCTGGTGTGTTTCAAAGGACGACACTAGAGACAGTAAAATTGGATTAAATTTGGAGAGACCTTGATGAAAATGACTATGTGACATGTGAATTTCTATGTATAAATAGATAGATATTATATATATAAAACTAATATATGTTTTACACAGATTTTCTAGAAAAAATTGATTTACTATTATCTGATAACAAATACTTATTAAAATTTATCAGACATACTTGGCACATGATTAGGATATATTTTCTTTTTTTTTTCTTGGCATTAGAATATAATTTTTATTTGTATAAAGAGCACCATGGTATATTAAAGCAATAGCATATACCTTGGAATAATATTGTAGAACAAAAAAAAAATAAAACATATTTTTAAATCATATAATATTCATTTTGATAAATCTTCCAGAAAATATATTAAAAAAATTATTTGTTATTAGCAAGCAATAAAAATTTTTTTTAATGCCAATATTTTTTTTTGTTCAAATTTTATAATTGTGTAGGAAGAAGTAAGTTAACCTTTTATTATAAAAAATGGAGATTTAAAAATGCAGATTGAAAATGTATTCTTTTACGTATTCTCTATAAAAAAAAATAGTAAAAAATAAACTGATTCAACTTAATAAAGATATTTGATCAATAAAAGAACTACTATATATAGTCATCCATAGAGATACATATCGTCATTAATACTCCATTGTCGCTTCCTCCCCCAATTAAAATTAAAAATAATATTTTTTTAAAAACAACTCCACATACTTTAAAATAAATATTTCATTTAAATACACTAACGGAATAAAGTAACGTAGATCTATTTATTAATACAAAATATTGCAATACTGAAAACAATACTATAAATACATATTTTAATAATTTAAAGTAAAAGGTTATATTGTTTATTTTGAATAACAAAGGATAAAAAATAATAAAAATGATTAACGCATAGCATACAGGCAAAGTAATTAATACTTACATATAAATAAAAAAAAAACAGAATTAATTATACACACGCACAGACACAATTTCAACATAAATATATTAAAACAAACTGTTTTCACATTTTCCATAATAAACCAATCTCTAAATCTTCTAAATATAATTTTTGAACTTTGCAATTTTCAACAAAAATACTGCTAACTTTCTCACTTTATACTAACTAATCATTGATTTTTAATTAATTTTAGTCTCAAAAAAAACTTTTCTTTGCACTAGCAAATCTAGCTGTAGTGTCAGCAATGGTCGGCGGATTTCTTCGTTTAATTCTTCTAAAAGATATATTTACTTGTTACTCTATATTTAAAAAAAATATAACTTCTATAAAATTGAAATTAATATAAAAATAAAATTTGGCTGCTTATGTAATACATATGTTACTATTTGATTTTATGACCCTTTTGAACCAGCTGATTTTAGTTAGTGCCCGGATTTCCAAGTGCATTCTAATGCCCGGTTAGCGTGCTGTATTTCAACGGTAATAATATTTCCTCTCTTATTATATATGTATGCAAGGTGATTCACAAATGATTGAAAATAATTTTTTATTATCATCATCATCAATAATAATATAATCTTCCTTTCCAAAAAATAATTATATAGAGGATTTAAAAATACAGGTTTTATATGGCTCTGAAAATAAAACTAAAAGAATTTATGAAATTACATATTTAGGAGTTACATTAGATTAATATCTTCGATGGGACAAACACATTAACAATCTAAAGTTACATTAAATATTCATAAATCAGTTTATGTTAGTAAAATTGTATTTAGCATAACAATATGGGGGAAATCAATTTTTTAACCATATTAGATCTTTGTATACAACTCAAAAATTCTATAATAAAAATCATACAAAATAAACCTTTAAGACTATCCTGTAATTAAGTTTACCATGAGTTTGGATTAGTTACAATATACCAATTATAAATAGTTAGTTATTTTTGTGATTATTTTTAAATATTGCAAGCAAATCTATCTATCTTGGATATCTTTCTCAGTAATCATTCCTATGGCGTAATCCTCAAGTAAAATAAACTTCTATTATTAAAATACACAGTCGTACTGTCACTGATTAGCCAGCAACATCCGAAGAAGCGTGGAAATAATACCTCTGGAAACATTGTACATATACTAATCTGTTTGAAGTGCTATTACTGACAGTTGAATTTATTTGGAATATTTAAATAAAGTTACATTTTTCTAAAGACATTCTATACTCATATTAGATGATAGAAATAGTCCAATATAAAAATACATCTAGAACACTATCATCACAAACCTTCAGGAAAACACAGGATATAACTGTTTCAGGATTTTTGTACAAAATAAAATATTTATAGACAATGTGGCAATATATAAATAAAAATAATATTAAGTTATTGGATCATGGAAAATGGACATACAGAATTGTTCAAAGAATGACTGCTTATAACTATTTTTCAATTAAACATTTTTTATTGGTTTTATATATTTTTTACTTTTTTTAATTTCATATATAAATAAATTAAGATATTATAAAATATCCTCTATGCAGTGATCTTTTTCATAAGTAAGAATTCATAAATGAGAAATTAAATTATTATTAATATTATCTGCCACGTGGCTTATGCATTATTAGATATAATTTTTTTTAAAAGTCCTTGTGATCTTTGCTAGTTTACACCCCCCTCCCCATCAGTTCCATTGCTAATGTTGCTCTTTCAAAATAAATAATAAGCATTTATCAAGTTTCTATAGGTAAAATCTAATATAAACTATTATCATGCTGTTGCAATGATTGATATGTAAAAATTATATATGCATAAGTATCAAACATAAAGAGAAGTCAAATATTCATGTATATTCATAAAAGGCGACAGTGTGAACTAAATGCCAAATCAAATTTGTCGCAAAATCAATGGAATAAGGTCTGAGGTATAATGATACCAAAATAGCTGATATACATGAATATATAGATCTCAACAACTTTTGAATTTTTTTCTTACAAAGCAAAACCTGAATCCATCACTATAACATCAAATAAGAACTTGAACTCCCTACAAATTTTGATAATCCTTATAATAAGTAGTACTTATAAGCTTCTGAAAATCACAAAAAATAATATAGAAACATTTTCACAGATCAATTCTCTTGTAATAATTAGTGCATAACAAACAAAAAAAAATCATACTCATCCAGATATTTCGATTATTCAAAGCTTTCAAGAATGGACCATTAACCCATGTAATATTTGAAAATTATGTTTATATATATATATATTAAAATAACCAATCTTGATTATATATCAATATCATCTATGTTCTTTATTACTTTTTACAATACATTTTTACATCCCATTATTGACAGTTTCGACTGCCCCAGCAATCTTCTTCAGAATCTGAGAATTAAAAACTAAAACTTAAAAATTGATTATATATCCTGATGTTTAATTTACCATCTTATAGGCTAAATTAGTTTTTTATGTAGTAATCGATTAATACTTAGTTTATCAAAATAAATAAATAACATTAAAAAATATTATTTAACAATGTGTGTTGTTTTATTTAAAAGAAAATAATTTTTTTTTTTTTAGCAATGTTTTATTAATATTCTTTCTCAGTGTAACATTTATTTACATTCAAAAATAATTTAATGGTCTTTTACTTTAAGACAATTTTCAAAATTAAGATTTTGAAATAGACTTATTTTCTAACTTCAAATACTTCATCACATCATTGTCTCGGGTATAATTATAAAATAATGTGATGAAATTAACTTTCATAAGATAGTTTAATAAGAATAATCCAAGCACTTTTTCCTCTCACCATTATTTATCTTTATTGTCATATATAAAAAAATTAGTATGGAAATACTGACCCCCCCCCCCTTAAGCTATATGTAAACTAACCATCAGCAATTTTAAATATAGCATGGATCTACCTATACTTTAGTTTTGACTGCATATAATATACCATTTGCCTATGCACTAATATGCAGAGCATGATTTATGCATACTAAAATAATTTCAGAATAGCTATAGGCTATTTTAAATTCATTATAATTAATCAGAGGAAAAGACAGCCTAATATTTAACAGCCTCTAAATATCAAATTAATCTTTAGTTAATATATATATATATATATATATATATATAACTAAAGATATATATCAAAAAGTTATATATATATATATATATATATACTTTTTGATAGCTCAGTTATAGATGAAATTAATGTGGAAGTATTGAAAACTTGTATTTAAACTAATCTTCAGCAAATAAGAGTAGAATGGACCCTCTATACTTTAGCTTATCTATATATAAGCATACCATTTGTTGATGTATTAATATGCAGAGTGTGATTTACGTAAACTAATGCAATTTCAAAACAACTGTAAGCTATATATGATCAAAGCTGAAGCATAGGTCAGCCCATTCTATACTTACATTTGATGATATAGTTGTTTGTCAATGGTTAGTTTACTTGTAGCTCAATGGGGATTTTCAGTACTTCTATATTAATTTCAGTTATATTTGAGTTATCAAAAAGTTATATTTAATCATATATAAAGTTAATTATTAAATCCAAACTCATTGTTATCTACAAATACTGAAATGGGTGACATATTACAATTTATATTGCATCAACTTTTATCTGATCAGTATAGAAAATCTTGGGACATTTACTTTCTAGCTAGCAATAATTAGCAATCTATTTATTATCTATTATTAGAGAGAAATTAGAATGAATGACTATAGGCTGAGTTCTTGCTAAAGAAATTCTAATTCTATTTGTAAAAAATTTAAAGTCTCACCCAGTTTAAATATGATTTTCTCATGTAACATAGACAACAGATAAGCAACTATCACATCATAAGGTTTTTCTCACCACATATTTATATATTCATGTTTTTTGTTTTTATAAGTGTATTTTTCACTTTAATTCTATCATATTACAATTATCCATTAGGACAGAAGGCAGACTAACTGCTCTCATTATGGTTCACTTTTAAAACATCCACTTCATTTTTCAAGTCAGTAAGATATACACAACATATGTTATACTTTAACTTCATATAAACGTTTTTAGATATACTTAAACTTATATATATATATATATATATATATATATATATATATATATATATATATATATATATATATATATATATATATATATATATATATATATATATATATATATATCATAAACTTCTATGCCATCACTTATTCCTGAGACATAAAAACATATATATATATATAATCTGATAAAATAAATATAATAAACTAACAAAACTTTGGAATAAATTCTATAGTGTTCAAAAATACTAATATATAATAATAAATAAGTACATAAATAATAATATATGTTGGTATTTTGAATAATGGAGAGTTTATATGGGTAAGAGCACAAACAGAAGTTATTGACCTCGTTGAAAAAAATAAAAGACTGAAGTGAAGTTGGGCTGGACATATTGCTAGAAGAGATGATAATAGATGAACAACTGAAATCTTAAACTGGATTCCAAGAGATTGTAAAATACGCAGAAAGAGACCACATGTGAGATGGATGGATGAAATAAGAAAGTGTGCAGGGGTGATGTGGAGAAGAGAAGCTAAAGATCGGAGATGGTTTGAACTTGGAGAGACCTTCATCCAGCAGTGGATTGATAATGATGATCATGATTTCAGAGTTTTTTGTTTATATATATTAAAACGAAGATTTTCACTGGCTACAGATATAAATGAAATGTTATTGGACTAGCGTGGATGTACCTGGATAATATTTCATTTTTATATATACATATATAATTTGCCCTTTTTACTAGTCCAGTTTTAGGACAGAAGCCTACAAACGAAGATCTCTAGTAGTATTTTCTTTAATGATCAAATATAATGAAGAGATAAAAATATTGTTAAATAACAGCTAATTTATATATATGTTTAAAGTTCGGGGGAAAATGAAATGCAGAGACGTGTGGTATTTAATAGTTAACATAAGATGTATTTAATTAATTACATGTAGAAGAGTATAGGGCTAAAGTATCTAATCTTAAATTAGAGAAGTTGATGATCAAATAACCTTTAAATAGCCGACTTCAGGGTAAAGTTGTTTTCAACAATCCATCACTGAGAAAGAACAGACTGCTTATTTCTTCCCAAGCTTGGACGGTGAAGTTTTGAGCGGTTCACCATTCATGAAAAAGAGATAGATGAATTAAAAATTAAACTACATTTTTATTTTGATCAGAAAAAATTATTTACAAATTGAACTTTTATATAAACATTAAAAATGTAAGAAGGTATAATTTTTTGCTCGGAGGTCATAAAGTGATTCTAAAAAGTTCGAACACTCAATGTGAAAGAGCTGTCCAACGATCCATAGACTATGAACTTATAAAGTAGGCCATTCTAGTCACTGCAGCAAAGCATGCAGAGTTATATAAACATTTACATGAAGAATATTAATATTTTATTGAAATAAGTTGTTAATATGCAAATATACATTTTTCTTTAACTTTTATTAAATTAATTATTATCAATAATATAAGATTATTGACAGTATAAAAAAGAATTACATAGAAATTCCGTTATTATTTATTAAAAAAAATATTCTCATAAGAAAATTAAGGACAAAATATTTAACTATGACAAATATTTTCAACCAAAGGCGATCTCTATTAAAAAAAATAACAACGCAATAAAACAAAGTAATATTAGATTCTTTACTGTCACTAGCTAAAATCACTTTAGTAATTTTATTGGCATATTTAGTTATATATACTTATGTTATTTAAAATAAACACTAACAACTGAGTAAACACAAATATAATGAGATAAATAACTAATGACATATGAGTACATTACCGCTGTCATTGTTGTTCAATAAACATAAAGACGATAAATACTGACACAAACGTCTATATAGATTTTATAATGTTTTGTAAGTAAAAATATAATTTAAAAAAAAAAACTATAAAGATTTTTATATAGTTTGATCTCAATGATAATATTTTGTAGGCTTTTTAGAATCAATAAACTAGTTATTTAATATTTAAATACATGTATAATATATATAATTTAAGCTAGATGTATTCAGAGGCCGTTTATTTTTAATATTGAAAGAGGTTGGTGTATACACAGTATATGGTATAAACAATTGCCAAAAAACAAAAATTATTAAAATAAAAAAAAGATAAAAACTATATATATAAGTATTAGAATAAATTAATAAATATTAATGTGTGAAATATATACTATGAAATAAATAATAAAAGAAAAATAAAAAGAAAAATTCAAATAATAATCAATTAATCCACATACGTGGATTTGTTTTAATATATATAAAGACAATACAAAATTTTATAATAAAAGAAAATCATATAATAAAGATTGTTTATGTTATTAAAAATTAAAATTTAATAAGCCGAGATGTCATCGCAGCCGCTTTGCAAGCAAGTAGTTGGTTGCAGACGGTTGTGGGTTCGCGTCCCGGCCGATGCTATGACATATGAAAAAAAAAATTAGTATATTTAAAAATCAATTAAATAAAAATTAGAAGCAGTTGTAAAAAATAAATATAAAAAATAAAAATGCAACACAATTCTTTAATAAAAATAAACTAAACAGTCATGATACTTAATGATAATCTGGACGGTCATCAAAGTTCATTATGAATATCTAAAAAGTATGAGGATGGTATTACATATTTATTATGGTTTTCATTTTATTTAAATATTGAATCTGTTACCTTAATGAATGAAAGATTAACCCTAACCCTAATTTATAATATATTTATTGCTATTTTTTCAAGTTACCAGGAATTTATAATCGATTTATTGAATATTTTTTAATATCCATAATCAACCTTGGTTTCCTGGATTATCCATATGTATTTAAAAGTAATTATAATTAGTACATACAAAACCATTTGTATTTCTATTGATTTTATCAATTTGCTATATATTATTCTAATCTCATTATAATTTTTTTTAAAATAGAGTTAATTTAATTTCAATCAGAATGATAATACTATGAACGAATTTTGAACTTCAAGCATATTTTAGTATTTTTTCTCCAAAATAGTGAATCTAATTAACCATTCTGCTATTGCTCAGCAAATGGGTATCGAATTATCCAATAATGGGCTATTCTGGTAAACAATGCGTTCTATTTTATTTTTCCCTTTAAGAAGTCTTCCCCTCAACAGCGACTATTTTTAAAGTTGGGGTTATCCTTTACTTTTTATCAATCATATAATATTTATTAATGAATTTAATTACATAATTTCTACTATTTCTAAAGACTTATAATTAACTTATCTGGTTAACAAATACACTGAATATTATTACTATAGAAAAAAAAATGGTGCTAAATAAACTGTATATATTTTTAACTCAATCTATCTTTTATTAATTTCTTTATTCATTTGTAATTCAATAGATAGGGGGGGGTCCACTATGTAGGAAAGGTTATAAAATTAAAACTCCTTTACAGTTTACATGCTCAGAATTGCTTTCGAAGGCCGGTCATATTCATAGAACTAAGGTAAGTATGTAGATGAGAGAACTTATAGGTTGCAGTTTAGCATTGCTTTCGACAAGACCGGTCATATTCATTGCGCTAAGACAGGTATGTAGAAAAGAGAACTTATGAATTACTCTTCTATATACCTATCTTAGTGCTAAGCTGTAATTCTGTAAAGAAGTTATAATTTTATAATCTTCCCTGCATAGTTTTTTTCTTTATAAAAAGGTTAAAATGTATTTGTAACAGGTGACATACTAAATGCGATATGTAATTTTATAATTTCAGTTAAGTGACTTTTTATCCTGATATTTATTTCATTTAACTGAAATTTCAAACGATCCACCGCTCACCACTCTAGCTCATATCCCTGATACACTTGAACATATATATGTCGAATTCCATCATCAGATTTTCAATTGGATGGACAGTTGAAGAGTGGAGTGGATTGAAGCCTATCCATTAAAGTATAAAGATTGGCTATCTTAATATATATCTGAGCACTTATTGCATATATGTGTAGAGATGATAATTTGGACCAACTGATGATTGCTGGTTTAGCATGAAATACGTTTATTGGTGATTATTTATCTTTTCAACATGTGTGTGTTCAAGTGTATCAGTAATATGAGATAGAGTGGTGAGCGGTGGGTCGTTCGAAAGTCTGTGCTCATATACCCTACATCTTACATATATTGATACAGGTATATAATAAGCCTGTATTTCAGTTATTAACTGATGCTGTAAATAGGCCTAATTCACATATTCTATTAGATATTCGATATGTTTGCCTTATCTTGTTTCAGTATAAAGACTTCTTTCTTTTTAATTTAGCTCTATTTTTTTTTTTTTTAAGAATAAATAGATAATCGTGTCGTTTGCGAAATTTCTATTTTTATAAAATTACATTTTCAGCCGTAAATCAGTTTATTAATAATTATTTCATTTTTTCTCTTCAACAAAAAAATTGCAAATTGTTTAAGCAACTAGTTAAAAGGTTAGATACAATTTATTAGAATGCTATTTGCATGTACAATGGAGAAAGTAATTATATATATATTTCCAATTCAATTCCGTTTGAATATTTAATGAGACTTTTTTATATATATATAAACCTAAATTCCTAATGAAAAAAAAGTAGATGAAATGGTTTTCAAATAGTAAAATAAAAACCTCCAACTGACAGCTAGTAAACTGTAAATTCTTAGTGCCCTACATTAGCTTTTTTTTTTTTTCAACTTTGAGATTTTAAAAAATCATTTATCACGCTGTCAATAAGAAAAAATGGAATGGTTTATTGCTTTCGAGTTCACTTAGAAATTCAAACACGGAAATGATGGAACTGGGCCGCGAATCGAGCGCCTTGAGTTCCATTGTCTGCCAATTAACCACGGCTTTAACTTACGCAGAGCGTACTTTGATTTATTTAGTCACAAAAATTACTAAAAAACATAATTGTATTTTTTTTCTGCTTTTGAAAATCTTGTAAAATTAAGTTGTACTATTTTCATTTCAACTACTCAAAACTCGATCTTGACATTTTTTATTCTTTTGCAATTTGTTAACATAACGTAAGTGAATTTAAACATTTGACATTTGAATTTTTTTTCAAGTGTCATAGCATCGGCCAGGAAGCGAACCCGGGACAACTGCTTGTAAGACGGCTGTGCTGATCACTCGACTACCAACGCTTGACACCTTTGAAAATTTTTTATTTTAGACTTTATATACATTTATAAAACCATTTAAATTTAAGGATATTAAATCTCCTTTAAGACTTTGATTACTTTCGACACTTTCTGATAGATTTTTAAAATCATATTATGAAATTACTATTTAATTAGATGGATTTGAACTCAGGATTTTCAATCTATTCATCCTCCACACTATCTTAAGCAAACAATACACTTGACCACGCATATACAAAAAAAACGCATGATTTCCAATATACGTATTTTATACAGTACCAGCAATTCATCAGTTGGGCCAGATCATAAGGTCCCACACCTATACAATCAGTGCTCGCTTTATATTAAGATAGAAATTTCTCAAACTTTAATGGACAGGTTTCAATCTATTTATTTTTAATATTTTTCGTTTTTTTTTTTTTTTTAAAAAATTCAGATAACTAATTTGCATTCTTACTATACTTTGAGTATTTGGCTCAAAATAATTAGTCTAATTAAAGTTTCTGATTCAATTCCAAAAAGTGATGAAACTGAGAGGGGAGGGCAGATTTCCAATCTCTCCATAAGATGAATATATGGGCAGTTTAATATATTCATTTGTCGCCATAAACAACTAAACATACCAATATGCACACATACCATTATATATTTAGTTACCAACTATTTATAGATTACTTATCTAGGATGGATTATAAATATATAGACTCTTTTATTATGTAATTGCAAAGTGTGTTTGTGTTATATGAGTTATGTTTTCAGCCTTAAGATGGTTCAGTAAACAGGAAATTGGGTATTATGTGATAGCAATAATACATGGGATCACTAGATGATTTTTTATTTCCCTTTACATAATTTGTGCCAGTATCTTAACAAACAGATACTATTTATCAAATCTATAAAATAAACAAACAGCAATTATTTTTGGCCGTGTGTATATGTATATTTAAATATTTAATTTAACATACATAAATATTGTATACGGTTAAATAATAAAATTGGTTATACAAGTATATAAGTTAATAAAAAATATCTAGTCAGTCATGTCAATGTGCACAACAAAACCAATAAACATTTTGCCGGTGTAAAGTTTTTCGTTCAACAGTATGGATTACACATAGGCTAAACTCTTCATACAGTAGCGCCACTCAGTGCAAGCCAGAGTAATCAATGGATGCAAGAAGGTTTGTGCATAAAATGTCTATCTAATGCCTACTCATCCAATATCCCCAAACTAATTTCTGTGTGTAATCATAAATAATGGTGATCATGTGATGCTTAGTATGGATTCCATCAGTTGACCCTAAAAAATAGCACCTCTTCCTCAAAAAATACACACCTATGATGTCTTTTAACACTTAAATAAGATATTTGTGATACATATTCAATAAAGGGAGAGAGAAGAAAAGCTTAAACCTATGAAAAATGCATAGATACTATATAATACAAATTACAAATGGCAAGCCAGAGATTGTACTTCATCAATTTAACTATTAAAAGTCACCCTGTGGATATATGAGAAGATTTTGGTGTTAATTATCAAAAGAGGCGGGGGGGGGGAGGAGCGCCCCCTGGAAAGTTATTTTTGGTTTTGCTCCCTTGCAAGGGTGCCCCTTTTTTTTGATGATTATCTTCTAGGGAGGGGGCCCCCTCCTCCCCGCCCCCCCACGCCTAGCTGCTGCATGCCCGCTTCCGCCGGCCCTGATTATCAAGGTTACATGATGTAAACTCTGTTTTGAGATAAATTATTAATTAGTAGTAAAATAATTTTTGGTTTTATCTATGCATAGGTATAGGTGACAAGGTATTTTATTAATTCACATACTGATTAGCCGTCTTTATTATATATGCAGCATATTTAAATATAATTTTTGACACATATCATGATTATACTATTTATATCTGAGTATGTGTTTCATAAACATTTGTAATTATAATTATGTATTTATTAATAATAAAAATATTAAGAACTTTTAGTATTTGTATGTAATTAAAAGCAGATATGATTTTTTTTTCTTTTCATATGTCATAGCATCGGCCGGGACGCGAACCCACAACCGTCTGCAACCAACTACTTGCTTACATGGCAGCTGCGATACCTCTCGGCTAACAATGCAAGACAAGCAGATATGTTTTAGAGTTAAAACTACGTAATTATCTAGACAAACATTTTCTCACAAAGACAATATTTATTTACTTTTTAATTTTCTATACTGCATATTTCCATAACACATAATGAAGATTTCATTAGACACGATTATATATATAACGAAAAATTTTCTAGTGTGTTCATTATTAATCAATATATAGATATATAAGCAGCACACACACACATATATATACTCACACATGAAAATTTGCTGGTTCTTATAATTTATTGTTGCTTTTTTTTTTCTGTAGATTTGACAATTAATATCTGGCGTTTTGATTTGAACAAAGTTTCTATTATATATTTATGATTAATAAGAAACCATATTTTAGTTTTAATTATCAATTTAATTGCAGATTTTAATAATAGTAATTAAATGTCAGCGAATGGCTTGGTCACTGTCTTGATTAGGTTTGTGCAGTATAGAAATTAGAATGTTGGGGGAGGAACCCTTGCCGGTAATGTTCCCCAGGGTAGATCAAGTGAACTGTTGTTTTGTTATTCAGCTTGGTCAAATTTCTGATGACTGACAGAGTGTACTTTATGCTCGATAACTGTGGCCTTTTCACATCGACAGCGTTTTGATGAGCTTGGTTTGAAATGTACAACATTTTTATTTATCTTACTGCTTACAAAATTCTAAGATTGGCTTTTCTAACAGCTTTTATTTTAGCTTTATTACGAACTGTTGTTTTTATAATCTCGATGTAGTAATTTCAAATTGGTAACCGTAATAACTAATAAATTTCTAGCATTAAAATAATTTCGTATAAAACATAATAAACTAACATTTTAAATAATATAAATTAGTTAAGGGAAGGGGAGGGAGCAAAAAGAATTGAGTGTTTGTACGATACTATTTTTGATTGTTTTAAAATAATTCAATTCCATTTATTAACTCCATTATCAATTTTACTGTATTAAAAATAAAATCACTAATAACTGTTGATTAAAATAAAACAAGTTATAATCATTGTGTAAATATACAAAGTAGTCAAGAGTTTTAAAATGTCGTAAGAGTAAATCCAATTTGTTATCCATTACTGTGTATTGTAATAGTAATCGAATGTTTTAATATCCGGGTTTTTTTAAGAAGTTCGAGCAAAGAATAAATAGAGCTCTGCCGCGATTCATGTTTCGAGTTCCGAAGTTTGCCTATCTATCTCTGCTCAGAACCACACAAGGTACAGTGTACTAAGAGAAGCATTCTTTTAAAATTCCAATTATGGCATTTTTAAAGAATATTTCGATAAAAAAACACTTCATTGAACTTTTATAAATATTTAATCAATTACAGCACTCTCTATTTAAAAATTATTATGAATTGTTGATTATTCAGATATTAAGTGATACGGTTGCGGACGCTATTAATAATTCAATTCTATCTATTTATGACAATCTAGCAGCGAAACTAAATTAAAAATGGGAGAGGGGGCATATAATTAATAAATGTAATATTCCTGGTTGACCCTAAAATCTAAGTAAATTTTTTAGCATATACATAGCACGCATACTATAAATATATTGCTTCTTTTTACACGTGCATTTAATCATAAGCACACACACATATATAACTATTATAATTATTTATATATCACTTATAACTACATTTTGAAAGCATAAGATATAGACAATTTATAAAAGTGAATAAATAATATAATTATACTAAGAATAGAAGAAATCAAGAATGCTTATACATTTATAGCATATATATTTAGATGAATTCTAATAAACAAATATAGCTATACATATATAAATATACATTTATTTTATATTTTATAAATAAATAAAATCTATATAGTTTATTCAACAACAAATTTATTACTTCAATAGGAACAAAAACAAAACTTGTTTCCATTAAGCTTTTCTTACTTTAGTGTATATTATACTAATATATGTTTATTTATTATATAGTTTTAAATACATGATGGTCCAAAAATAGAAGTACAGCACTAATTAAGGACATTCAAGAAATTTTGCAGTAGTAATAAAAAACATTTTTGAAATTTTCCTTGATCAGGATTAATTAGAGGGGATTTGAACCAGACTTTCAAGCTTCCTTCAGTCATCAACTCCATTTTATACTATCGATACACATGCTGAATCAGCATACTCATCAATTGGTCCAAGTCATCATCTCCAACACACACACACATATATATAATCAGTTCTCAGTTTATATTAAGATAGAAATTCTTCAAACTTTATTGGACAGGTTTCAATCTTCTCCACACTCTTCAGCCATCCATATTACTGAAAATCTGGTAGTGGTATATTCAAAGCCCTTGTTTGATCAGTACTGAATAATTATATTTAGCCTAACTTGCATACCGCCTATATATATGTAAAAAAAAAATGCAGGTATGGGGCTTTAGATCATAAAGAAGACAGAAATCACTTACTATTCACAAATTTGAAACAGATACATGAACGAAGTATATCTATATGTGCTACAGTTATATATTTACAAACTTACTATAAAGATGTAAAAGCATCATTAAGAATTATATGTAATTCTAAATGTTTAGATACTAAAAAATAACTTTGAACAAACTACTGCTTTAGTTTTCAAGTGTTATCACTTACTGCTTATTTAATATGTTACCTAATTAATGCAACATAGTTTTAGGCAGAGAATTCACTATACATATATAAGTGTGTAGCAAACTACTATAACAAATGATGAAATAAATATCAATTTTTTCGTCATATTACCCCATTGTATAGTTACTACTGTTGTATCTCTGAACCAAGTACTTAATTATATATCAATATCATTACCTAATATAACAGCAATATTATATTATTATTCTTAGTTACATGCCTTTTAAAAGTAATTTCTTTCATACTTTTCTAAAGCTATCTACTAGATTAAATGAAGATAGATTCTTTGCCTAGTTACTACAATGAGTCTCTGAATAAAAAACTTAAATACATGAAAATCTTTTGAGGCCCTATCACATGATTTCTTTTAGGATTACTTACATGCTTCTAAGAACAATGTATTTCACTTCAATCCAGAGCTATTCATTGGAATGAGTAAAAAAAAAAATCATTGTTAAATTTTTAATTCTTACTATGGACTCCTATTTAGTAAGATTTTGTGACAATAGTATAACAATGTAACAGCTGATACTAGGCTTGTCCACAATCAGCATTAATGCTCATTGTAAATGCAATAACTAATTAATATTAAACTAAAGTTTCACAGCTAATAAAAAAAAATCTGATATTTTTAAAACTCTTTAGCTGATATTTGTCAAAAAAATATTTTACATCTAAAAGAGCAAAACAATATATATATAAGCTGTTTATATTAATCATATATTTAATATTTTCTAAAGTTTAATATATATATTTTTAATATACTTATTATATACATATATAGTATTTATATTTTAAGCTAGATATAATTAGAGGAGATTTGAACCCAGACTTTCAAGATCTTTTTAATAAAGAGATTTGCTATCTGAATAAAAATTTAGAATTGATTATATACATGTGTGAGAGATGATAATCGGGACCAACTGAGAGATGCTGGTTCAGTATGAAATATGTATATTGGAGGGCATTTATCTTTTTCTCATTATGTGGTCATATGTTGTATAAAATGGCGTGGATAACTAAAGGAAGCTTGAAAGTTTGGATTCAAATCCCCTCTAATTAAACACACACACACACATATATATATATATGAGTGCGTGTATGTGCAATTTTATGCTAATGCTTTAAGGTGCTTGTGATGAAGTTCAGGCGGCTATTTTAACATTGTTGGTTGTTTTTAAAAGCTCTGTCATAACTGAAAATTCTATATCTATGTGAAATACATAAAAAAAAAAGGAATTTAAAAACAAGTCTGATATTTTTCATTGGATGGCTAGGGATGATTTTGAAGCTTACTTTTGCAATAAATTTAAAAGACATTATTGGAATAATAAAAAGTAAAACTGCAGAAAATAGCAATTGCAATTTATTGCTGGACTTCAAACTACAACTAAGTGAACATAATTGAAATTGGGGTTTATTATAGAATCTTTGTTATTAACAAACCATGCTTCTTTTATTTTTATTTTCTATCATAACTGTTTCAGCAAATACTCTTTATATTTTTGGTGTCAAAAAGAAAAGATCTACATCAAACAGAGTCTCATGAAAAATAATTATCCATCGACAAAAAGGAATATCCAAAGAAAAACAATTGTTGGTATTGCAATGTTTTTATACATACCAGGAATAGCATACAAATTAAAACAAATCTGCAATCAATATATCAGAATAGCTTTCCAAAGCTATATCAAAATGCAAATAATTCTAATGTCTACAAAACCTAACTTGAAATACTAAAAAGAAAAAACTGCATCTATGATATACCATGTGAATATTCAAGAATGTATAGTGGTGAGCATAGATGTTCCACTGAATAGTGAAAGAAAGACTACAAACTAACAATTAGAAGTCTTGCATTGGTGGTCGAGAGATCAGCGTGACTGCCTTGCACTTGCAGGCAGTTGCCCGAGTTGCGGGTTCGCATCCTGGCCGATGCTATGACACTTAAAAAAAAACAACTAACAATTAGAAGAGAAAAAGCAATTGTACCTTCAGCAGCATGCCATGTATGTACCAATGAACATATGTTTGATTGGAAAAATACAAAATAATAGGATAAAGAAGAAAAAAGATTTTAAAAAAGTCAAAGAAGATGGTCACATGACAATAACATCAATAGCTTAAACACCACATATATGTATCTTTGATTGCAAAAAAATTTAAATGTTAAAATCAGTAAATTATACTCATGATAATATATATGGAACACCACATATGAAAAATTCAATGTGATACATATTAAATATAGTAATGTTCATATAATTCAACTTATTCTGTTAGAAGTACTTTCAAATATATTATTTTTAGTCTTGGTCAACTATATAAAGATATAATGTTGAATAATCAAAATGAGACATTATTTTATAACTTCCTAAATTCTATTCAGTTTTCCCACAACTCCGTTTATTTTAATGTTTGATGATTGATGATTAATTAATACTTGATTATTTCTTGAAATTAATATTGCTTTGTTTATTTTTCATTTACTGTGGCCACTTTCAATTTGTATAATTTTTTTTTTTTTAAATATTCTAGATTGACATCTTTCAATATATGTGCATATCAATAACAATTTTTTTCACCAGGTGACATATAAGGTTGAAACCTTTGAATCTTATAATTCAATCTCATATATAAATAAAACAATTGTGATACAAAGATTTTAATGCTTTAATTTATTTGTATAAAATGCATATATGTGGTCTTACATATAAATATCATTAGTGTGATTTACTGATTTTAACATTTAAATGTTTTGCAATCAAACATACGTATATGTGGTTTTTAATCTATTGACGTGAGTGATGTATATAATGGTATAATTTATAATCAAAGTATGACTCATCATAAAATAATTATCTAATGAAGTTAATTATTAATTTGTTAAGCACATACTCATTATGTAAAGTAATAGATATTAAGACTATGTGCCTGAATACGACATTAGGGACCTCTACAAATCTTAACATAAAATTAACGACTTTAAAAAACAAGAGCTGCCACTTTTATCTTCAACCTACTTTTTAATTATATTGGTAAATGTAAAGCATTTTGATTTGAGAGTGTGAGGGTATTAAATACCTCACTGATTAAGTTTACAATTTCTATTACACACTAACATTCGTGAAATCTTTCGATTCACAATGATGAAGTTAAATATTTTTAACAAATAAAATATCAATATTTGTGATGCACTTCACAATTCGAAGCTATCATATAATAAATTATCTTCTGGTATAAAATTTTCTTTACTGCTTCTTTCATTAAGAGTCATAATGTTAATAAAAAATATATTCATGCTGTCAGATGGGCATGTGATGTCACATTAATAGGTTAAGTACCACATGCTCATATATATCCAAGATTCAAAGTTAGATATGTAAGATTAAACTATCAATTGTGATACGAGATTTAGGTGTTTCAAATCTCTAAATCCCCTGACAGTAGAAGATTTGTTTTTAAACTACATGCATAGTGAAAAAAATCAGTCTAAAAATGTTTACACTGGGATATAGTTTAGAATATGATAATTTGCAACCAAGAAAAGCAGTATAAATCTGACATTTGATTGGTTTTACATGTATAATAAATAAATCATAATATCATTTAATATTTAAAACATTGAATGATAACTAAATTACAGATACTTTATTTCATTATTGATATATATTCTCATTGACTGTATACATTTATAAGTATATGTTTCAGTAGCTGAAAACCTGCTTTTGGAATTTTGTTATTATTTAATGTCTTTAATATTTTCCAAGCATTGAATATGATATTACATCATAATAGATGATACTGCTGTTCCTTTGGCTTTCATTCATTCTCATGCAGCTATTTTTAATGTTATTTTTCCAAATTTTGCATTCATTTGATAATAAATGAATTATTATGTATATATAATAATGAATCATTAAAACCAATCAACATTTAGACAATCCCAATATCAATAACAATTAACAATCTCAAATGGTTATCAAGGCAACCTTATGGTCCAATATATTTATGTAAACAAAGATTGCAACTAGACCATAGAGATTGAAATTATTGATACAAAGAAGTTTAAATAAAACTCTTTAAACAGGTAAATATAACCTGTTCTGAATGCAGACTAAGAAGTAATCAATTATTTCATTACAAATGGCAATTATAATTTTCCAATTTGCACCCAAAGTATTATTTCAATAATAAATAATTAGAAGGAACATGAACTCAGACTTTTGAGCTCCCTACAGATATACACTACATCTTATACAACTGATGCTCATGACCATATACATATGGAAAAGATAAATGACCTCCAATAGATGCATTTAGTGCTGAGTCAGCACTCATCAGTTGGTCCAGATCACCATCTTCCATATGTATATATAATGAATGCTCAGTTTAATAATGAACCATTAAAACCAGTCAACACATAGACTATCCCAATATCAGTAGCAACCAACAATCTCAAACTGTTGTCAAGGCAATCTTCTTTTAATTATAAAGGTGAAATACCACCTTTATTTATGGTTCAACTTATTTATATAAATAATAAAGATGGCAACTTGACCACTGAGATTGAAATTACTGTTACAACGAAGTTTAAATAAGCCTCTTTAAACAGGTAAATATAACTCTTCTGAATGCAGATTAATAAATAATCAATCATAACATTGCATGCTGCAACTGACAAGTACTGCTTCAGCACAGAGTATGCATATTTGAGATCATTTATCTTTTTCACATGTATGTGGTTATATGTATTAATTGTATAAGCCCAATGAATAACTGCAAGGAGCTTGAAAGTCTGAGTTCAAGTCCCTTCTAATTATATTAAGTTTAGTATAAACAATATACTTATATTTGAATATTAAATAATAAGTGTAATAATGCTCATGGCTAAATAGGTTTATAAGTAATCATTGAATCTGATCAACAATTAGACAAGAACAATCAACAATGTCAAACTGTTGCCAAGGCAACCTTCTTTCAACAATAAAGGTGGAATTCCACCTTTATTTATGGTCCAATATATTTATATAGACAATAAAGATTGTAACTTGACCACAGAGATTAAAATTATTGGTACAAAAAATTTAAACAAAACCTTTTTAAACAGGTAAATATAACCTGTTCTGTTCTCTGTGGTCATGAATAGGATGTTAATTAAGAAAAAAATAGGTTGATTTATTAAATAAATATAGAGGATAATTTTAAGAAAGGTATTTAAGAAGCAAATATAATGAAAATTAAAGATTGTTTGTTAGAAGAGTTTTAAGGTAAGAGTTATTTGCATTTGTTATATGTATTGAATTATTATGGAATATTTGTATTTATCTTTATTGTTTTTTTTAATATTTTTTAGCTATTTCTTGATAAAGATTATAAAAGAATATAGTCGAAACATTGGAATATTTTTTGTACTTTATAACAGTTTATATAATAAATTAAGATTTATCAAGAAGTTTGCATGTGATTTATTTGTGTATATATATATATATATGTCCAAAAGATGGCGCTATACCAAAACCGCCGAACAAGTGTAAGATTTGTTTTACATAAAAAAAAAATCAAAATTAACTACCTCTTTATTTTACTCCCAATCACTATTTCAACTTTTCTATCCTCAGTGGGAGATAGAGTATAAAACTAGATCTAAAACACTACTCTCAAGTTTTATCAAAACTTTCTATCAGATTGCAACTAATTTTCAAACTAAAATCTTCAAACCCACCTACAACTAGATATTTATATGTTATCTCAGTTCAAATCACCATATAATCAAATCTCTAATATATATCATTGCAAGAAAACTCTAAAGGTACATTTATGAAAAAACAAATACAAGTTAATCACGTAACCTGCTATCACTTTTATTTATGTCCAAAAGAGGCTATACCAAAACCGCCGAACAAGTGTAAGATTTTTTTACATAAACAAAAAAATCAAAATTAACTACCCTTTCTTTCTCACTCCCAGATCACTACTGTAGGTTTGACCCGAAAACCCAACGAAGAACCAACGGCAGGTTAGACAGTCACCACTCCCCGAGGAACAAACAGCGAAACGCACGGGAGGAGCAAAGAAAGAGAGAATTTCGACTTTTTTTATGTAAAACAAACTCCTGTTCGGCGTTGACATCTTTGCAACAAGAAGAGGGATACTGTTTGTTTTTCTAAAGTCCGTTTTCTCATATATATATCATAGATATATTATATGGTGATTATAGATCATATAAATATCTAGCTTGCTGTGGGTTTGAACTTGCAAAACACCAACGAAACAACCGGAGC
Source organism: Epiperipatus broadwayi (assembly GCA_028023455.1). Lineage (NCBI taxonomy): Eukaryota > Metazoa > Onychophora > Udeonychophora > Euonychophora > Peripatidae > Epiperipatus > Epiperipatus broadwayi. Next base: position 14,442,474 of record JAQFVV010012403.1, on the reverse strand, counting down.
AGTTGACAGCACCACCCCCGAGGACAAACAACACGACGGGGAAGAAGAAACAAAACAACAGGAACAACGAACTTATATATATTTATATATATATATATATGTTGAAATTAATGCATGCCTAGTTTTAAAATAGAAGATTGCATTTGTTTGTTATTGATTTAATTTATTGGAATTGTCTAAGTGTTGACTAGTTTTAAACTCATTTAGGCTTGAGCATACTTATTATATAATAATAAATATAATGGTGATAATATAAATAGAAATACAACCCACATTATATTTTTATAATATATTACCATTGTCATAATCAATATTATTTTAATTTTATTATGCTATTTATTACATAATGGGTATTATATATAAATATGCAAAACCATAAAACAATACAATACTAGATTAAATCCAAAATTTTACCAAAATCCTTACATGACCATGGTTTCATCTACTACAAATAGACCTTCTCAAGTGAAAATCAAACTAAAGAAAATAACAAATATATATACACAAAACCAAACCTTCCCATAATTCATTCCAAACTCCATTTTCCCTTAATATCAAAAGAAGTCTTCATAAGATTGATAGCCTCAGAATCAAGAAGATTTATCATCAAAGTCTCCTTTATTCTGCTGAATATGTAGAAATGGGTTATAGTCATGATTTTACTAAAAAGGTTGTATTTAATAATAATGTTTATAGTCATGATTTTGATGGTAAGAATTTTGTTGCTAAGGATAATGATTATATGTCATTACCATTTAAGGCTTCAATATATAATTTGGTTTATAAGAATAGTCATTTGTTAAGTGGAAGAAAGGTTGCATGGAAGAAAGGTTTTGATTTGAATTCATTACTTAATGGTTCAAAACAGTCTATTGATAGTAGGTCTATTCCTAGTATTGTTTATAAGATTCCATGTAGTTGTGGTATGTTTTATGTAGGCCAGAGTAAATTTAGTCTTAATGAAAGGATTAAGGTTCATATAAGTAGAGTTAAACATAGTATCTTAACTCAGCTTTATATATTCGTGAATTAAATACAGGTCATAAAATATTGTTTAACAATGCTTCAGTTATTTTTTATGAAAAGAATGAGTTAAAAAGAAAAATAAAGGAGACTTTGGTGATAAATCTTCTTGATTCTGAGGCTATCAATCTTATGAAGACTTTTTTTGATATTAAGTGAAGATGGAGTTTGAAATGAATTATGGGAAGATTTGGTTTTGTGTATATATATATATATATATTTGTTATTTCCTTTAGTTTGATTTTCACTTGAGAAGGTCTATTTGTAGTAGATAAAACCATGGTTGTGTACGGATTTTGGTAAAATTTTGGATTAAATCTAGTATTGTATTGTTTTATGGTTTTGCATTTTTATTTTTGCTAGTATAGTGTTAGACAGGTTTGATTATATATATATATATATATATATATATTAAAAGCATAAAGCTAAACTAATCAATAAATAATCAAAATTACCTCAAATCCAAAACTCAAACAGACTAGCCAAGAAAATAAAATCTAAAACGCTACCAATGGTTTCACTGTTACAAGCAGACTTCTCAAGTGTAAAGAACTATAAAATAGCAACAAATTTACACTAAACATTACCAGCAATTCCATTTACTTCCCATCCACACTTAATATTTAAAGAACTTTTAAATAAATTAATTGCTTTAGATTCTTTAATTCTTTAATTGCTTGGAAAAAGGATATTACTTTGAATAATTTATTGAATAATACAAAGGAAATTTTTGATAGGAAGACTATTCCTGGAGTAGTGTATATTATCCCTTGTTTTTGTAGGAAGGTTTATATAGGTCAGAGCAGTTTGATCTTAAATGAAAGAATAAAGGTACATAAAAGTAGGGTTCAAAATAAATATCTTAGTTTTGTTTTGGATGTCTATGAAAAAGATACAGGCCACACTATTAATTTTCATGAAACTAAGGTTGTCTTCTTTGAGAGAAATGAAAAGAATTAAAGAATCTTTATTATTAAAATTTTATGATTCTAAAGTAATTAACTTATTTAAAAGTTCTTTTAATATTAACACAATCGTTGCTAGTCATGGTTAAAAACATGATGATTTGATGCTGCTTCCGACCATTCAAATTCCGTCACTTTTAATGGTACAGTTAAGATTTTACCATCATTTGAAAAATTAGAAAAAGTTCCGTAAGATGCTGCCCTCTCTTGAATTATTTTACAAGTAAAAAATCAATAAAACAGTCTCGAAACTTTAACAAAAAAGTAGGTGTGCTCTTCTTGAATCTTATTGGCTGTTACATTTTGACATAAAGAAAATAAAATGTCAATAACTCAAAAGTTACAATTTGTTTTTGTTTCATTTTGAAAATTATAAATGAATGTTTTAGATCATTTGAAATGTATTTTTTGACAAATTACAAATTATTTTGATAAAATATGCTAAGAATAAAATTATTTTAGAAAAATAGTTAAAACTTTAACAAAATTATTTCCTTTTTTTCCAGCATAAAATTAGCAAAGAAAATTGCTGACATCATAAAACATTTTTGTTGGAGAAAAATTTTCATTTTACAATTGCTGCTCACAAATATTTTGATAATTATAAAGAGAAATTTGTTTTTGAAAAAACTTTTGTTCACTTTCATAATCTGATAAATTATTAATATACTTTTTACAAATGAAACTAAAGTGAATATAATATTAAAAGATGAATATATTTTGATGATTGAATTTGTGTTTTGACACTTCACTTTGTGAATTGACCAATTAAAAATTTAGACTTTTACCTCACTCAGCCAATAAAATAATCAGCAAAAAAGACGTTAAGGGTGGATGGGAAATAAATGAAATTATGTTGCTATTTTGTAGTCCTTTATACTTGAGAAGTCTGCTTGTAGCAATGAATCCATTGGTGTTTTAGATTTTATTTTCTTGGCTGGTCTAATTGAGTTTTGGATTTGGGGTAATTTCGATTATATATATATATATATATATATATATATAATTTAGTCCCAACTAAAAATATTGACTTTTTATTTAATATTGAAATACAGGTATAATGTATGTACTTATCCTAGAAATAATTAAAGGGAAGTTGAACCCAGACTTTCAAGCTATCCATTCAAAACATAAATAATTACAAATGAGCCAACACTCTGTCCACAAGATCACTGATTGGTATTTTTATGGTCTTTTTTGCATGAGAATGCTTGCAAGGCCATTGAGTATATTATTTTTTGTTATATTTTAAAAATGGAAATATGTATTTCCTATTTTTTGCTTATGTATTGATGAAAATTTTTAAACAATGTTTGTGTAATATATATTATTTAGAAAAATCAAGGATTATATTTAGAATTTATTCAAAAATATTTATTTTAGAGGAAGATAAGTCAAGAGGAATGAATAATGTAAGCCTCAACTTGAAAATGTCTGAAAAAAAAAAATCTTTCATATAGACTTATAGTTTTTAAAAAATTATAAATAGTATTTTACATTTTAATTCAAATTTTGTTAGCTTTAAGAAGTCTGGACAATATTTAATTCAAGTTTTATAAAATAAGTTAAAGCAATTCTGAATTTTTTAATTTAATATTTTTATGTGCAATGCATTAACTATCCATTAAGAATAAACCTATTACACTTTATAAATCTCAGAATATATTTCAGTTTACCTTTTTTTACTATTATTTGTAAAGTTGGCATAATACTTTTAAGAATAATTTTGACTTGTAAACATATATTTCTAATAAATAATTATAAAATTCTGAAAATATAATAGAAAAATAAAGATATATTTGATAAATAAAAAATATAAATTTATTCAAATCTACCATTAGAGGTTGTCAAAAAAATAACTAATGAAGAGTAAAAAGTTAAATGATTTCATGATTTATTTATTTATTACACATATTTGTTGTGATTTACATACATTATAACATAATTTTTTTATTTATTTTAATGTTTACAATTTTAAAATGTTAATGAAAAATATTTAAATTAATACATATATGTGTGTGTGTGCATGCATTTGTGCATTCATAAAATTTTCATTTATTTTAATGTTTACATTTTCAAAAAGCCATGAAAATTATTTAAATTAATATATGTGTATATGTATATGTGTGAATACATTTGTGTATTATACTATTTATCTCAGCAATAAGAGAATCATGCCGAGGAGGATGGATCTAATTGTGATAGAACTGATGTTATTTTTCCATTTAGTGCTTAAACATCATTTAAAGTTGTGAGCACAGGCTAAATAAATATTGATATATAGGTTTTCCATTTATAACTAATAGTTTTGGAAAAACGGTATACAAAGTAAATTCATGATGATCAGAAATAAAATTTTAATGGGAATAACTTTAATAATCTTTACATGAGACCATAACATAATAAAATTGCTGCTTTTTATTTAGATTGACTTATTATACAATTGTATTTATTTGAATACAAAGGGTAACATTGTATATAATAATAATGGTAATAATAATAAGAAAAAGAAGAAAAAGAAGAGAAAAAAGGACAAAAGAAGTGGAAAAAGAAGAGGAAAAAAGAAGGAGAAAAAAAGAAAAAGAATCATCAGCATCATAAATTACAAATTTTTAAAAAATTATTTTCAAAATTTAATTTTTTTTTTCATTTTTAATTTTTTTTAAAGAGCTATCTTGGTATTCAAAATTTTCCCTTTGAGTATGAATTCACACTTGGAAAAAAAATCATTTTAAAAATATAACTAAGTCTATGTTATTTTTTATTCAATTCACACATAATTAGTATTAAAGTTTTAGCAATAGTTTAAAGTATTTTTACTTTTATTAAAGAATCTAAGAAGGGCTTCTATTTTTTATTGTTAATGTAAAGACAGTTTAGCAAAGTGTCAGGCTTCTTGAATGTTATGAATAAAAAAAATATTTGCTTCTTTGAAAAACTGAATGGAGTTACTTTTTAAGAGAAAGGAAGTCAAATATCAATAAATCACATTTTTATTTTATTTAGTACATAATCTGTTGGAATCTTTGCTTTCAAATAATGATTAATTATTTTTTTCATAAATCTTAAATACGAGATGGTATCTAAAAATAAGCGGAATTTTATAATAAAAAATTATGTGTTTATTTTTAGGTGTTATAAATTAAATATTCTTCAAAGTACATCCCATTTCATGTAGTGTACCAGTTAAAATGAGTTTTCCATTTCTCAAAGTAGTCCTAAAACTCTTGCAAAGGGATGCCTTTTAATGCGGAGACTATTTTGAGTCATAGATCACATGGCCATATTCTCTTAAACTTGTAAGTTATAAACAATAATGATTGCCAATTCCTCAAAAAGCTTTGTGATAAATGCTTAGCCAGAGCCAGCATTTAAAATATTTCTGTCAGGAACCCCCCAAACCCTTGACCATGGTTTCATGCTTTGGCACTCCTCAGAGAGGTGCCAGGGTAGGTTCAGACACAGCATTTAAAATATTTATGTCAGGAACTCCCAAACCCCTGACCATGGTTTCATGCTTTGGCACTTCTCAGAGAGGTGCCAGAGTAGGTGTCAGGGTTTGGGGAGTTCCTGACAGAAATATTTTAAATGCTGGCTCTGGCTAAGCATTTATCACAAAGCTTGTTGAGGAATTGGCAATCCTCATTGTTTATGCCTTTTAATATCTCCATCATTTTTTCTTCACCACTTACAAGTCCACAAAACCTTTTCTTTTAAGGCATTTTTTATTCAAGGAGATAAAAAGAAGTTTCACAGAGTAATATCAGTAAGCCTGATATATAAAATGGGTCATGCTGTTTTTAATTAAAAATTAAACAACATCCAATGCTTTGTGTGTTATTGCATTCTCCACTTTGCCACAAATTGAGACATTAGCATGCAAACTCTTCAGAACATGTAAATAAAATGCCTGATAATTACAAATAAATTCTGAGTAAACAAGGCTTCTTATATCCCAAAAAAATCAGCATCATCTTGATATTGAATTTCATTCAGCAAGCTTTTTTTGAATGTGGTGAACTTCTTACTTTCATTAAACCCCTTGTAAACTTATCTTTTCCCCATAGCAGGTTGCTTGTAAATTGTTTCTAGAATTTACCTGCCATTTTTCCTAACAGAAAACAGAATTTTATTTTGTTCCAACTTTTCAGCCATTACAAAAATAAACAAATAAGCAAGATGTATTTAACAAAATCATTTACTATATTGCACCATGATTTCTCTTGATGATGATAGTTAACAGACTTATGCAGCTGAGTTTCCACAGGATTCATCTAGAGACAGAAGCATGTACTACAATGTTCTCACCATCCAGAGATTGATTCCATTTATTTTTGGGTACCTGCTTATATGGTTTCTGGTGCTAAATATTATCTTCAAATGTTGAGTAATGTTTATATATTATTTTCTTGTGATAATTTTTAATCGTGGATTTAAAGAATGAAGTGCACTGTGACATCTGTTTATAAATATGTAATATAATATAGAGAAAATGACCATCATATTTTTAAATTACTAAGATATTTTATAAGATTGTGTATTGAAAAATGGTTTGCTTTGGAGGCCATAGAGTTAACAAAGATTATGTTGTGGAAATGGGATGGAGCAATATGTGGGAAAACTTAGACTGAGGAATGTAAAATTAAGTAGCTAACAGGTTTCTCTGGGCATAATTGCTGAGAGATTCTTGACTTCTTTTAAGAAGAAGCCACAGTACATCACATCACATCACATCAAGAAAAAACCTAATGGATAAAAAATGCATCTTTATTACTGAATTTATGATCAGAAGTTATAATAAATGAAAGCATAAAAACAATATATTTAACCATAAAAATAATATATTTAGCAAGGAAATAAAATGTGTCAATATGGGGTCTTGTGGTAGTGTGGTTTAGGTACATAGAAGAAAAGAAAAAAAATTGCAAAAAGGAAAATTTGCTCCAATTTTATAATATTTGCAAAAAAGGTGTCAGTCAACTTGATTAGTCAAAGAGTAATGACTGTGATGTTGAAATGATTTGGGAAAAACACTGTAACTCGACCTTGTGTAACAATTTTGAACGCATATTTTTTCATTATGGATATAGGAGCAACAAGTTAAAGTCTTATGGAAGAAAACTTCTAACATTGTTATGGAGTATTTCATCATGTACTTAAAAATTGACTTGGATACAATCTGGGTTCTATTAAGAGATCACATATCTGAAACTGTTACTTCTTGTTAAAGTGAGTGAAGTCAGGTCTGCCCACCATTGAAAACATAATTATGGAAAAATCAAAAGATTGGAACCATGAAGCTATTGCTACTTTCAACAGTATTGTTTTGGTTTCTATGTAAATTACTTTTATAATTTTATTTAATTCTTTTATTTATATGTTATTTTTATTGTCTCACTATTATAGTAAGAAGTTCTTTTTCTGGTGGCATATGTTACGTTTTCGTTTTTTAAGTATTTAACAATTAAATCCAGCTCCAATTATTACATTTATTAATAGCAAATAGAATCATAGAAAATTAAAAATTGTTTGCTTTAGCACAAAATTGCATGAGGATATCTTTTGTTGTCATTTTTTTAATGTTGCATGCTATGAATGGAAATATTTTAATATAAAATGCTTTACATGTATATTTTGTAAACCTTGTATTGAAAGTTTTGAAAAATTTAGGTCTTGGATATTATTATATGTAAATATTATATAATAATAAAACAATATATAACATTAAAAGCCAGTCAAAATTTAATCAATTTTAGACAATCTCAATAGCAATAACAATTAACAATTTCAAACTGTTGTCAAGGCAACCGTCTTTTAACAATAAGGGTGGAATAATATTACTTTATAAGCTTTATATTTTTGGTTTTATAGTATATACATACATAAATTTCTTTCATAGTTAAAATATTTTCTTTCATATGCATGGGAAATATATTAAAAAAAATTGAGCAGTTTACATATATTATTAAAAAAGTTTCAGATATTGAATTTTCAATTTTATTATATATACATCATAAAGATTTTCGATATTTTGTACGCGTAAGTTTTAGAATTTTATTTTATATTTCGTATGGTCAAAAAGATTAAAATTTTTTCATTTTATATATATGTTAGATTGCACACGTACAATATATCATTTTTATAAGTTCTAAACTCATACAAAAGTGCAAAATAAAATATACAACAAAAATACCTACTTTTCTAGCAATAGAAATATGTAATTTCATTTCTTAAATAAATAAATAATTTTCTTTGTGCTGTGTGTTTATGTAAGCCTTATGTGAATAAATGAATAGTTGAGTATTAAAATTAAAATAATAATGCACCTACAAAATTATAGTATAAGCTAAAATAAATTTTAAATTAAAATTAGATAATAAGTTTTATTTTTACTTACAAATACAACTCAAAAAGTTATGAAATAGTTAATAAACAACTATAAATTAAAAAAACATCTAAGTATTTATCAAATTGATATAAGGCCTAAGATTTTAATAGATTAATTAATTGAAAAAAAGAAAATTAATTAATGCAAGAATAAACTGGCTAAAAATGTTTTCAAGAACTTCCAATTACTTCATAAAATGAAGTCTTTATTATAAAAGAACAGTTTAGAAAAGAAAGAAGTTATAGGACTCAAGGAAGAAACTTCCAATGTGGAAATTCTGTTGGCTTTTAAGCAATATATCTTTACTAAAAATGTAAACATGGACATACCTATTCTGTGTTATAAATATACTTGTAGGACAAAATTAGTAAAAAATCTGTAGGTAAAATTAATAGCTAATATTATATATAATTATTTCTATGTCTTATATAAATAATGTAGTCTACTGGTTACTGAAGTAAAAATATACTTATCTTTCATTGTTTTGATGATTTTTTTATTTTAAGATATGTAATGTTCAACTTCTACTACTGTAATTCTAACTGTACAGTTGTCAGGAGTTTGGATCAAACACAACACCTTACTAAATACATTAGTAATAAACTTTTATTTAATCTTCTTGCTATAAATTCAATAATAAATATGTTCATTTTATTTTTTATCATTCATTTTTTCTTTGATTATTGGTAGATACTATGTTGCTCTGTCAGTGAGTAGATTGTATAATGTAGGAATACTGTTATCCTGAAATCCTCTTTTTTTCAATTGATAAATGTGGGAGTGATGATAAAAAAATATAACAACAATAATGATAATAGCAACAACAACTATAATAATAAGATGAAAAAAAAGAGGATAAAGAGGAAGAAGAAGGATAAGATGAAGAGGAAGAAGATGAACATGACAACAACAACTTAAGACAAAGAAGAAGAAAAAAAGAAAGAGGAGGAGAAGAAGAAAAAAAAGAAGCAGAAGCAGCCACTCAAAAATAAATATTACTATTCCAACTTTAGAAAGAAAAGAGAGAAAAAGTTAAAATGAGTTTTGTAATGAATATACAAATCAATCTGTGAACCAGAAATACAAACATTTATAAAACATGTTGGTCTATATTTTTGTTTACTTAATATTTTACAATTTTGTGTTTTAGTTCCCTAAGCAGGAAACTTTTCTTTTTTAAAATACTTCAACACCATGTCTAATTGTAGCTCTCCAATGTATTTTATTTTCTCCACATCTTCCCACTGGAAACAACTGACTTTATTTCTTTAGCATAATCTTTACAATGTAGATGGGTTCTACCTCACATATGAAACCCATGCTCAAGTTCACCATAGAACAACTTTTAAGGACATCTTTATTTTACAAGTCCAGTAAAATGAAAGTTTGATTTTATAATAGTGGAATCATAGTATCACAACTATTAATCTAAAAAAGATATTGATTAGTTATATGATCTTGCCACTGTATTTTTAAAATTTTATGGAGCAGCGTTAAATGAAACTTTTCTAATGTCTTTCAATTGTGCTGATAGGATGGCGAAGTTTCACTTCCATAGGTCAACATGGGAATACATGGGTATGACAACAATATTGGCACCAGCATGAGATTTGGGCATTCTATCATCAGATTTTCAATGGTATGGATGGCTGAAGAGTTGGAGGTTGAAGTAGATTGAAGCCTGTCCATTAAAGTATAAAGATTTGCTATCTTAATATAAACTGAGCACTGATTATATATATATGTGGGAGATGATAATCTAGACCAACTGATGAGTGCTGGTTCAGCACGAAATACACATATTGGCGATTATTTATTTTTTCTACATGTGTGTGGTCATGTGTATCAGTAGTACGAGATAGTGTGGATAGTTGAAGGTCTTGAAAGTCTGAGTTCAAATCCCCTATATTTATAATAAATTAAGTGCAATAACTACTTTGATGTACAGTGGTTATTTTCCTGAAGTGAAATACTCTAACTTTTAAAAACATTTATTTATACTCCTATGCTTATTCTACAAATTAATGAATGAAAATGAATTTTTTTTTTTTTTTTTAAAAATTATTACACCTGTATTATAATTATATTAAATAGGAAAAATAAAATATAAGATTAAACATAAATGTTACATTAAATTTTCGTTGGTAATGTATCAGAATATTAGAGAATGCGGTTTAATGCAGCAGTAAGACCGCGAAATCAAAAGTTAAAATTCCCCAGTCGAAGCTCAACCTATCATTTTAATGCTCAAACGCCAGCATCTTCCGAAAAATGAATAATTTAAAACTTTGGAAAATTAATATAAAACTATCAGATTTATCTGTTTATTGATAACAATGAATTTAAATAATAACATTACAAATAATTCAGAAATTCAATTAAAATTAAATTCCTTAGTTTGATAAAAATAAAATGTTTATGAAAGCGGAAACGCACGTTTTCTTTTTAAATGTTAGGTTTGGTTTTTTTTTTTCTATCATATCTAAATTTATTCTTATTTTCATCTTGATTTGATAGTAAAAGCATTAAAGGGCAAGAATTACCATTTAAAATTAATTCCTGATTAAAGAATTTATTAGTTAACGTCACTGTTTTTTTCTTTCTTTTCTACTTCTGGGACTGTAAATGACGGAGAGTTTGATAAAAGAAAGAAACGTCATTGTTTTGCCATGCTTAACATGATTCATAGCTGCTTAGCGCTCCTGTTATTTAGATTTCATGTTAACCTATTATTTTCTTTCTAAAAAGTCACCTATTTTATACACGTTATTATAAAAGGTTAAAAGCTACTTGTAAAAGTCATAAGAAGAAAAAAAAACTTTTTAATATATTTATCATGCAAATTTATGTTAATGTGTCTCTATAAGTCAAGTGTAATTAAAGTAAACAATAAATTATAGGAAAATTACAATTAAAAGTGATAATAAATAGTTACTAATCACTGTATTTAAACTATCATTTTTCTTTTCATTTTAAAATGCTTTATAATAATCAAAATCAGTTTTTAAATTTTAATGTGTAGGTAATTTTAAATTTAATACTGTAATTATATTTATCGTTATTAATCTTATCAACAATAAGAATTCTATTATAAGTAATTTAATGAGAATTTAGCATTGACGGTGTGAATATCTAAGCAATCCTTTGTTTCTGTCTTCTTTTTTTTTTCAAATATCACAATTAAATTTTGTCTCATGTATTTATCACACGTGCTTTAAAAAAAGGTTCTCTAATTGTTTTTACTGTCTTCAATAAATATCTCAAAATGGAAGGGGAAGGGATATACTTTACTAAAACCAGTAAAAACAATTGGGCAATAATTTTAAGACTGCCAAATTTATTGTTTCTATTCATCATTATTCATATTTTTATTATTATTTATCTCAAGAATTATGATCCTATTTAAAATGTAAATAAAGATATGAATTATCCTTGTATTTCGAAAATATTAAAGATGTAATAAATACTTGAAAATAAACGATAAATTTACATGAGTGAAGATTCGTGAAGTAATTAGTTCATTTATTGATGTACCCATGTTATGGGCTGAAGTCGATACTGAGTAAAATTTGGAAAATCTTCAGGTTACAGACGAATTTAAATCTTTACTGTTATAATCCAGTCCTCTAGCTAATCTAGTTAGCCATTCAATTATTGATCAGTAAATGGATATGTAACTATTCTTATCTAAAGAATAAAATAAGAAAGAAAAAAACTTTCGTCTTCTTGAAGATAGTAATTTCTGATAAATAATGATTTCTGCTTTACTTTTTTTTTATAGAAGTTATTTAAATTTTAATTATTTATTCTAAGCATTACCTTATTCCTAACAAAAATTTCCAAAAGTTTTTTCTAAGTTTAATATAAATGCCCCCCCCCTCTTCACCCTTACAGCTTTAACAGGTACCATACCTTTTTTATATTTCAAAAATTTAGTTGATTTTTGTATCATCATCATTTTCAACGATTACTGATCAACTACAGGATGAAAGTCTCTCCAAATTCAATCCATCTTCTTCAATTTCTAGCCACTCTTTTCCACATTGCTCCAGTGTACTTCATTATTTCATCCATTCATCACACATGTGGTATTTTTCTAGGTCTTTTATAATCTCTTGGAACTCAATTTAAAATTTCAACTGTCCATCTATTATCATCTCTTCTAGCAATATGTCCAGTCCACTCCACTTCATTTTCTTAATGTTTTCAGTGATGTTTAGTAACACCTGTTTGATCTCTCACTCATGTATTTTGTTTTCAATTTTTTCTTGTTGCTACTAACACGCATCTCCTCATACTGTATGTAATCCCTGATCTAATTGAAAGGAAAAATGGTGGTAGCCTAAAAATTCTATCAATATTGTTTTAATCAGGAAATCCTTTTATTAGATTTTCTGCCCTAGTATCCCAAGAATATGTAACAGGACATCAAATTATCCCATATTGTAAGAAAACCTTCTATTACATAAAACAAATAATGTTTATTTTAAAATAATTGATGTTATTTTGTACTATTTCATAACATAAAATTAGCAATTATATTTGTCAACGATGTATAATTTTGCTTCAAAGCATACCAAAATATAGTGTAAATCTTAATATGGAATAATCTTGATTATGTGACAATTTAATTTTATTTAGCAAAATAATGGAAGCATATAGTATAGACCAGTGGTCTTCAACCTTTTCACACCTGCAGACCGGTAAAAATAAGGATATAGTTTCACGGACCGGCAAAAATAAGGATAAGGTTTCATGGACCAGCAGAAGTCTATAGATAAATTTTCTTAAAGATGTAAACAGCTTAGCCTTAGATGAAGTTATATGGAGTTTGTATAATAAAAAACTTTTTTTTTTTAATTTTGAATTTTTTTAGAAAAGTAATAAAAAATTTAATTCTACCCCCCCCCCCCCCCATAAACATCTGTGATAACTAGAAAAACAAATTAATTTATGTAAGACTGATTAGATTTTGTTCTGTTTCTTTTTTTTTAATCAGGTAAAAGTGCGATGAAAAAAATAAATAAAAATTGTTTATATTAATTAAAAGTTTAAAATCTTATTATTTTGTTATTAAAACTTTCTTGCCAGTCTATCGTGGACCAGCAAAAAACTTCTATGGCCCAGCACCGGGCTGTGAACCGGTGGTTGAAGACCACTGGTATAGACACTATATAAAGCATATATAATATTGTTCCATTTATTTTCACTCTTGAGATATCTAGCAGTTACTTGTAATATTTTGCTTCCGCATTTAATCAAAGTGTAAATGTAAACAATACTAACTTGTAGTAGTGAAATAACCTTGGTGGTATGAGTATTATCAGTGACACAATTAATTTGGAAACAAATTTGTATTAATGTATTGAAGATGTGCATGAAGAAGTGTACATTTCTTTTTTTAGAATGGATAAAAAAAATGTAGTTTTATTAAACATTAAAAACATATCTTTCCCTTTTATTAGTGTACTTACGTATTATCACATAATTCAAGCCTAGCAACCATGGTTTTTTTTAATTATACATTTTCAGAGGCATACAAGTATTTCTTAATTTTTTCCTCAATATTATTTTACCAAATATGTGTTACTTGTTAAGTTTGAAAAATATGAATGAATATAGTATAAATTCCATTCACCAAGAATTAATTACTTATATATACATATATCTTATAACATATAAATGCTAACATGCTCCTAATATAATTGTGATTTTTTTTACATTCATCATAGATTGTCTTATATTTTTATCTTCAACATCTTGGCTTTTTAGAGAAACATTTTCACAAAATATTTAAAATTTGGGATCTTCCATTGACAAAAGACAACACAATGAAATATTTTCAAAGGTATGAGATTCTGCCCCTCCAAAAAGTCTGTGTTAGGAACTTCAGATTGCTGATATGAAAAATCCACATTTATTTTGTTTACTGCCAATTAATTATCAAATAATAATAATAAAAAATGGCTAGAAATACTTGTATGCCCCTGAAAATGTATAATTAAAAAAACATGGCTGTCAAGTTTGTTTTATGGGATAATACATAAGTACCATTTTTATATAATTGAAATCCCAATAAATTACAAAAAGTTAAAACATTCGGCATTTGGATGTTCTGTTTTCTGATCTACAAATTTTTGATTTCTAGGTTATCTTTTTATCTATTGAAATATTTAAAGTGTTTATCTAGAAGAAGTAGTAATGTAATTACAGCTCAGTTGTAGATTAACCATTTTCTTATCAGGATGTAAACACTTTCTTATAATTGAGTAATGTTATGTAGACATTTAATGATGATTTTCATACTATTTTTAACATGATATAGTTTTCCATGCTTCTAACCATATCATGATGTTTGTAATTATATTTACTGTAAAAAAGGTTACTATGTTTGTAACTATATTGATAGCCTAGGTTACCAAAATATAAGTAGATTTAAAGGGTTTTTGCCAATGTCAATCAAAATACAGTAATTGTGAGCATCAAATAGTAATTATTTTAGCACAATTTTTTAAAGTTGATTAGGATATAGTGGTAGTGATAATACAATATTTATTATTACCCATGCTGGTAGTGATTATTTTTATTTTGTTGCTGTCAATGAAATATTCAGCCTTAACCACAATAAAAAATTTTTGTTGAATATGAATACTTGCTGTAATTTTAAATGATGAAAAGCAATGAGCAATCTTAGTTTTAAATTTTTACTAAAAACTTTATGATTGGATAAAAATAATTGGTTCAAATTACATTGGAGTATTTTTTTTTATTCTAAAAAAACAGCTAAAGTTGGGATATAATCTTAAGGATATCATAATCTAAATCTGATTTTTAGACAGTTTTTAATGGAGTTTTGACCAAATTCTTCAATAATGATTAATGTCTTTGAATTGGCTTCTTTACTGAAATATGAACTGCTTTCGTCACACCTGTAATTGAGGTTTAATTGATATCTGTATCGATGATTTGGAATATTTATATACATTTATCCAATGGCTTTGACTGGTGCAGATAATATTAGAAACACACTTATTAACAAACTAGTTATGTGACATAACTTTAGTCCATGTTTAAAATTTAAAACATTGAACTCTTGTTTTAATTATATTTGAAAATATATAGATTTATTCTCCCATAATAGACCACAAATATATCATCTGCTGTTTTATCTATGGCAGGGCTTGAAGTTATATGCTGGATTAACATCATTTTATCTAAATAGAAATTTTAAATTCTAATATTATTTTTATTAAACTTTTTATTTTATTTCTGGCACTATTTTTTAGCTTATTCATTTCTTTCCAAGTAATAAGATAGTAAAAAAATCAACTCAATATTTAAAGCTTGATTATAATTATTTAAATATGACTGATGACAATATTCCATTGTCAGGTGTAACAATCTCACAAATACCATGACTATCAATTTGTAATAGTTACTAAAAAGTTTTAATAATTGTTAATTTTTTTTAAACATGGCAAGGATAAACATGGTTAATATTTAAGTCAAGGTTCATTTAATTTATGCTCTTGGCCAACATGATTTTAGATGTCAGTATCTATAACTGTGTACTTTAAATTTAATATCATTATTGGTCCAATAATTAACAGTAAATCTGTTAATTATCAGACCATTATAATGTTGATAAATCAATTGGTAATTAGGTTTTATTTCATATAGGATATTGTGGCATCAACCATTATGTATCATAACTTTTGAAAGTCTTTATGGTTTATCAATTTGATATGCACTTCAGTTAAAATGACAAGAGGAAGATGAATGTTGGTTTTATCATTCTTAATGATCTTTACCCATATATACCAAAACAAAAAAAAAGAAAGAAATTTGATTTTTTTAGTAATCCTTGATCATCTCACTATTTTGCTGCAGTCACATGTGTTTTTCTAAGATAATGAAGATTAAAGAGAAAGGATTTCACCTTTTTAATATATGCATCTTACTGATTTTTATAATAACACAATGCTGTCATGTTTAATACAGATGAGATATTCAAACCCAAACACAAGATAGAGACTTTATAAAGAGTATTTATCTTCAACCTAAATTCTGATTTATATAGGCCAATCTGAAGCATCTTGGTTTGAGAGAGTGAAGATGCTACTCTGTTCACTTTTACATCCATTACTTTTTTACATCCATTAACATTCATGAAATCTTTCAATTTACTACATGTCAATATTATGAATTAAGAAATTATGCAATAGTCAGATTTATTTATTAAGTGCATAGATAGTGTGAAATTAAAAAAAAAAGGATTTTACTTTTTTAATATGTGTGCCTCATAATACCTCAACACTGCCATGTTGAATACAAAGGAGATTTTCAAACCCAGATACAGGATAGAGACTTTATAAAGATAAAAATAGCCATCTTAACTTTAACTAAAATTCTGATTTATAGTGATCAATCTGAAGCATCATAGTGCGAGAGAGTGAACATGGTACTCTGTTTTCTTTTACATCCATTACTTTCTTACATACATTAGCATCCACGAAATCTTTCTTTTCTTTTCTTTAAATAGTTTTCTGTTTTCTCTTACATACATTAGCATTCACGAAATCTTTTTTTTCCTTTCTTTAAATAGTTTTCTGTTTTCTTTTACATCCATTACTTTCTTACATACATTAGCATCCACGAAATCTTTCTTTTCTTTTCTTTAAATAGTTTTCTGTTTTCTCTTACATACATTAGCATTCACGAAATCTTTCTTTTCTTTTCTTTAAATAGTTTTCCACTTGTAAAATAAAAACTCTCTCAAAGCCATTTAAATTTATTCTAAAAATGTCGTAATTTATTAAATAAAAATTCATGTTTATGAATTATTTTTTTCATACACATTTTGACTCATCAACATAATATATTTCTTACGTATACTCCTATCCATTATTATTAAAATATCACAGTAAACTCTAATATTGTGAGTAACGGTATACATATAATTGTTAGTGTGTGCGTCTGCTATAATACAATCTAATTCTAGACAGACTACAACACAATGCTTTATTTTATATATCTATAAAAAAATGTAATTGCTTTGTTACTTATAAAAACAACATTCTTTTTTCATGCACACACTTTTGCTATACTTTATATTAAAATTACAAAAATTTAATATTTTAAGATTTCAATGCAAAAAGAACAAATAAAGATACTAAAAAAACAACAACAGTTTTTTGCCGTATCGTATTCGAGTTTTATTAGGAAAAAAACTCTTTAGATTATCAGTGAATTATTTTTTTTTTTTTTTTAATGTTTTGCCTTAGGAAAAAATGTATTCTTTATATAATATATAATAAAAAATTGTCTAAAAATAAGAAAATGGAGAAAGGAAATCAGCACAAATTTGATATTTTAATTACAATTTATTGAATGTTTTTATATAAATGTATGATTATTATATTATAAACAAATATCTATAGTGTGTATAAAATAATCATACATCACATGATATACATGTACGTAATGTTCGCACGTGCGCAGATAAATTAGCATAGATGTATAAATAAAATTATAGTATATTATTATACACAGACATTTTGCTTTGAATCAAAATATTAGCTTGCTTAAATATTTCCAAATACGTTAAAATTTATATAATATTACAGCTTTTTAATATTATTTAATTAATTATTCAAATTTAATAAACAATCCAATCATTTTGAACAATAATAATAATGTTGTTGTTGTAGATTTTAAATAAAACTCACTATCACATCTCCAATACTAGCACATAATTGTTTATAAACAAAGCAAAGCAAAACTCCATATAGTAGTGCCACCTGTTTACAAAACTCACTATGTAATATTTGATAAGGAATTTACAAATTTGAACTAATTTACTTACATAAAACTTTACATTTGGATTATATTTGTATTATAGATGTTTATCAAGGAATACCTTGATAAATCATTTATACTATAGTTGAATTTAATTTAATAAATCTTAACAATAAATGGATTGCAAAAGTGTAGTTTTGATAGGCTTGGTATAATTCAACATTGATAGAGTCTAATTGACATAATCTTGTTTGTTGAGTATATAATTAAGAATGATAACAACCAACCCTTAATCTATCAATAATCTCAACCTGTAGTCAAGGCAACCTCCTTTAACAATACAGGTGGTGCCACCTTTATTTATGGTCTGATATCTTTATATAGATACTAAAGATTGCAACTTGATCAAGGATAATTTTGATTTGTAAACATATATTTCTAACAAATAATTTAAAATTTCAAAAAGTATAGTAAAAAATAAAGATAAATTTAATAAAATAAAAACTTGGTAATTTATTCCAACTTGCCAATAAAGATTGTCAAAAAATATCAATTTATTGAAGAGTTAATAGTGAATAAAAATTAGTAGTAGTTTCATCTTATAGTTTTTTAAAGTAATTATGGACTAGCCAAAATTATGTGAATACTGCTTTCTAAAAACCTTAGAATTTTTAAAAAAATAATATATTTGGGGATTTTTTTGGTCTGGTATGTTATAAGCAAAGTTTAATTTAAAATAGAAACTTAGTTGGAAGAATAAGTTGTGGATGTAAAAGCATATGGCAAATTGAAGAAAACATTAAATATACTTAAAGTAGACAAATATTTCTGTTAAGGTTCTACAAAATAGTTAGTCTTTTTAAGTTCCAATTTTTTAATGAGCTTTTATATGTTTAATTTATTAAAAGGTATATATTTGAATAAATTTTCTAATTACTATATGATTATGCCTCGTTTTTAGTCTTGGTATTGTAAGTATTGTATGCAAAGTAAACATTGGAATTTTAAAATTCAACAATTGGTAAATAAATTATCACATTAATGTAGGTGGGCAATGCTTGGGAAAATCAAATTAAGTTATCATGATTAAAAATAGATAGGTTATGACATTAATAACAATTAAAAAGAATATTTCTATATGGTTTTTTTAAATATTACTATAAGTTAGTAATAATAATTGTTGAGAAAAGTAATTCAATACAGCAATAATTAAGGAATTAATCCCCCCCCCTCCAAGAGATATAATATTGCTAAAATGACACTTGAACAATTTTCAGTTTTTACAAAAACAATCTTATTTACTAAGTGAATTTTCTTAATGGTTGGACAAGTTACGTTAAATTTTTAGAATTACACATGAAACTAAATCTTACAATCTTCTAACTTATTGCTTTTGGTCAAATGAACTATTTGTGCACTTGTATAAGTAAAATGATTTCATTATGAAATTCAGTAATAATAATCAAAATGTGTCCTAGCTTAAAATATCACTTCTTTAATGCTTGCACAAGTTATTAAAATGATAGCAAAAATTTTCCTCATATCAGTGCCATCTAATGTAAGTGGTAAAAATCAGTAGATGCTAGAAGATTACACAATCTAATCTCTAGCCAGTGATTTTCCATCCAATATCCCCAGATTAGTTTCTAGATTATGACTTTCATCATTGAGAAGTCTTGAATCTGGGAGCAAGCACCTGGATCTTTAATTATTATGATTATTAAAGAATTAACAACACCATAATATATAGATACTGAAATGAATTCAGATCCATATGACTATATGGGAAAATTAGCTTGGATTGAAACCATTATTGTGTTTTTACTTTTGGTTGACAGCCTTCAAAAGAATAAACGATGGGACTGGAGGATGGATTAATTCCAAACATCTAAGTGGACATTTCCAGTTCCAATATTCCTCAGTGATGAAAGCTATAAGCTAGATACTAGTCTGAGAATATTGGATAGGAATGCACTGAATAGGAATTATGATGCACAACATTCTAGCACCTATTGATTAATAGAGCTTATACTAGGTGACACTATTGTTGAAAAATCTTCGCTATTGTTTTATTCTACATTAAACTGATTTAGAAAAATATGAGATGATTTGAAATATAATAATAATATAATCAACAAATACTGTTTTTAAAATAAAATAAGAAAGATAGGGGAAGAAAAAGACTTTTAATTATATGCTATTTTTTAAGTATTGACATCTTACATATTGATTTAGGAGTGTTAAATTCTGCCATTACATATTTACAATAACTATTTGCAAGATTATTAAAATAAATAGTTATAGACACTATCTTGTATATATAGAAGTGACTATAAATAAGCCTTATATAATCTTCTGGTTAAATGTTCTATCTTATACTTTGCATTGTATGGCTTTGATCCTTAATATGTAACTTTAGCCACAGTTAGAAATGAATTCATGTTCTTCTGCATCCCACTTATGCAATAAGTAAAGATTCATCATTCCAAAAATATTGCATATTAATTTAGAGCTGTACACAATATTTTTGGAATTATGGAATATTCAATCATTGACTATCAGCAGCAGAAAAAAATGAATTCATTTTCAATTGCAGTCAGAATTACATGTTACAGAAGCAAAACCACACAATGAAAATGTTTATATTTAAATTGCATTAATAAGAAAACATCTCTAAACATTTATTTTAATGACCTAAAATGATTAACATTTTATAAACATTTAATGATAAAATTAAACAACAACTAAATCAATGTATAATATTTTGTAATTAAAGAAATTTATCAGATAACAGCAGTCTTTTACTTTTCCATCTTGGCTATTTTATCTAAGCAGCAATATATACAGTGTATATTATTATTATTATTATTATTATTATTATTATTATTATTATTATTATTATTATTATTATTATTATTATTATTATTATTATTATTATTATTATTATTATTATTATTATTATTATTATTATTATTATTATTATTATTATTATTATTATTATTATTATTATTATTATTATTATTATTATTATTATTATTATTATTATTATTATTATTATTATTATTATTATTATTATTATTATTATTATGATGATTATTATTATTATTATTATTATGATGATGATGATGATGATGTTTCAAAAAGGAACTTTATTCAGACTAGAAGAGCAGGTTATATTAATACTTTCTGTATACATGTGTTTACATTGATATTTCTGAGGATTATGTATATTGTGTCTAAGTTCTTTACAAATCTTTACAGATATAGACTGGGAGAGCGATGGATTGTTTGTTTTAAGTTATAATCCTAAATTTATATGACCTCTGTTAGTTTTTTTTGATTCCATTGGTTTTCTTTAAATTGTTTCTCAAAGTTATCTTATTTACATTTTGATAATTAAGACACATGTATACAGTACACCCCCCCACATATATATATATATATATATATATATATATATATATATATATATATATATATATATATATATATATGTTTTGCATTTATGCTTTGTAACAGTTTGTTAATCTTTAGGTATTGGTTTTGTAAGCTGGGGTATGTTTTTTCTGGCAATATTTTGTATGTTTTATTATCATTTATTGTTTGTGGATTATGGATTTTGTGATGTCCATTAAGTGATTTGAGGAATGGCAGAACTATTAGAGATTTGAGCATTGTTTTATGAGAGACCAAATAGCCATGAGAATGTCTGAGTATGCTATTTTATTGTCTCTGTTTTTTAATTGTGCTAATTTGCTGTGAAATGTTGATATATGTCACCTTGTATTATTGCCAAATGCAAATATGCATCGTGTGTACCAAAATGCATAAACCATGAATATTGCTATGTAGACTATAGGGGTGGATGTTCTGTGGAATATGCTGATAATATCCTGCAGGGAGATGTTTGGTTGTCTATATGTATTAGTTATTTCATGCTGAATATTGTTTAATGCTGAGCAGTTGTAAAACAGGTATTGTTGAGTTTCTTCTGCTTGGTGGCATAGTGTGCAGAATGGGTCTATTTTTGTATACAATCATCTGTATCTTAGGAAATATGATGTTGGCAAAGTATATAGATTTATCTAAGGAGGAAATAAAACATTTTGGGCTTATTCCAAGCATCTGAGTGTAAATTTCTGGTGTATGTCCCAGGTATACTATTGCATAGATCTGCCAATATGAATATTTTGTTGTAGTTTGTAGTGATATTTGAGTATGTGTGATTCTAAATTGTTTTATAACTGATGATAGATAGTAATGTGAATGTGGAGGTTTGTCTGTAGGTATTCTTTAGATTAGACATTGAATTTTTGGGAAATGTCTGATGGTGGCTATTATAAATTTTGCAATCTTCTGTATTTAAAAAATATCTATGTTGTGTAGCTCCAAACCATTGTGTATTGCTGAGAGAGTAAGGCATTTTGCAGATATGGACACTGTCTTTCCATTTTATAGCAGTTTATTGCAATATGAAGATATTTTTGATGTAAAAGCTTTGGAGAATTGAATAATGGGAGAATAGTAGATAATCTTGCTGATCACCAGCTGATTGAACTATTGTACTTTAGCATATATTGAGAGGTATGCTTTTGATAGTGAAGCAATGATCTGCTCTGCTTCATCTTTTAACTTGTTCTGGATTTTTTGCTTCATTGCATTTATCCCCATCTAGAAAGAAAAGCCGAGGAAAGCAGATGGTTTGCCTTTGAAAATTTATGTTTATGGTTTACTGGTGTATAGCGACCAGGCAACAGTCTTGTTCTGATTAAATTTTACATAGTGTGTTGACTGGAAGTCTTGAAGTATTTTCTGTAGTATTGGTATCTGCTTTCTAGATAGAAGGAAGACTGTGATGTCATCCATATATGCAATACAGACTATATGTTGTGATGTGCCTGGTATCTGGATGTCTTTGACACTCTGCTGAATTTTGAGTATAAGTGGGTTGATGTAAAAAATAAATAGCAGTCAGCTGAGTGGGGAACCTTCGGATATGGATTGTGTGGGGATAAATGATGAAGAATTTTTGCCATTGAGTGTGTTCAGGGTAAATTTATTTAGATCATAATAAAAAAATTAAAGATGTAATTGAAATATAATATTAATATGATTTATATTTTTTATTACTTTTTGCAATGATGTTTTACAACCCACTATTGATGGTTTCAATTGCCTCAGCAATCTTCTTCAAAACTTTTACTTTGGAAATATAAGTAGAAGTTCTGCAGCATATTGCTGGGGCAATCAAAACCATCAATAGTTGGTTGTAAAAAAGCATTATAAAAAGCAATAAAGAACAAAAATAATATTAATATTATATGGATTTAGCAATGGGATAAGAAAGATAAAGTCATAATTGAAATAAAAAGTGAGAAAGGAGATTGGCTTTGTTTTGTGTTCTATATTACTGCTAAAAAAATATTTAAAAGTGAGAATTCTCAAAAAAAAAGTAAGTAAAAAGCAGTGACTAATCAAATCCACACCAGTGAAAATTATGAGCAATATAGTTGACAAAGAAATATGGAATGAAAGAGAAAACATATCAGTACAGCTTCAAGGAAATATTATTCATCGTAAAAGTCATAGTGATCTTAGAAGAATTTGAAGAAGGAATGCTTAGACCTTCAAAAAGCATGGCTTATATATTAATGATTCAGATATCCTCAATATGAGTGGTTAGACCAGATCAAGTTTTGCTGTGATTTTTACAAGCATGCAAGCAATTGACCTCTATGACAGAGGAATCATTGAATTTTCTGAGAATCCTGAAATACAGTAAATATTCCTTCAAAAGCAATACATTGAACTTAAAGAAAAATCTTTAAACTCTTAAAATAGTAATTAGGTAGAAACTTCCAACAGATAGATAATAAATAGATAAATGTACGAAGAAGTTTATAATAAAAAAAAAGCATGAAGTTCACAAAGCATGATCAATTAAAGAGTACTTAAGGTGAATATATTAATTCAAGTTGGATATTTATAAATATACAATAAAAATGAGCCATTAAAACATCACATGATCACTGTTTTCTATGCTTACATAAACTGCTAAAACAGTAGCAAAATCCTCCACAAGTAAATCTCTATCTAGTGCCTACTCATGCAATAACCGCCAGACTAGTTTCTAATTCCTCACTGAAGAAAGCCTCAAGCTAGAAATTAGTCTGGGGATATTGGATGAGTAGGCATTAGATAGGAATTTTATGCACAAATCTTCTAGTAATCATTGACTACTATGGCTTTCCCAGGATGGCACTACTATATGGAAACTGGTTGGTGGCCAAATGGTTAGCACAACCACCTTACAAACAATTGTCCCAGGGTTCGCTTCCCAGATAACACTTTAACACATAAAAAAAGTTTTTTAAATAATAATTTTTTATTTTTGATAATTACAAGTTACTAATATTTCAATATTTTTGATGATTTTTGTAATAATTTTTAAAAAAATATTTTATCATATATAAAAAAACATTTTTCTTAACTTACATATTTAACTAAATTGGGAAATGGTTTAAATTGTATTCCCATGATGAAAGAAAGATTAGATTTTTTTTATTTATTTGTTTAAAAGAAGGGAAAATCACAACAATGTTTTGTGATTAACTTCTATTTAAATTTATTTCCGAGTTAAAAAAATCTTATAGTGTTAAATGGTCAGTTAAGAAATTAATTTTTTGCATATAAACATATTTATTATAAATATTAAGTGATATAGCCTGTGAATCAATTAATGTATTATCCAAGAATAGAGATATATTGAAGCAGTCAATCTTAGATTAAGATTGAGCTTCATAGTTCCATCTATTAACCTGTATTCAAACCCTATATGCCATCCTGCTCCTTTTGTCATGTATATATATTTTATGTATATATTTGAGATGTGCACCTAAGTCATAAAATTTTAATGTTTCAATAACATTTTTTAAAATTATTATTAATTCTTTTTTATTAATTATTAGTTCTTTTTTATTAAAGTACATAGGTGTGACTCAAATATATATATATATTGTGACACGACAACTTTCTTTCTTCCCCTACTAATTGAATTTTAGTTATTAGAATCATCGTCGAGGGCGCCACCAAGGATTTCTCTCTTGGAACCTGGTCACGTAACTTTACATAAACCTGGTCTTTATTTATTTTCGAATGACGATTCACTGATTATAAACTGTGATTATAATCTCCCAGGGGTTTTCCTTTAAGAACACTAACTAATTATTATAAACAATTCAAGAATTCAAGAATACGTTGGACAAAAAAAAACTTTTAATTTCTTTTACTACTATTTATTATTAATAACCTTATAATTCTATCCGATCCAGAAAGAACTGACTTACAATTTCCTATTTTCCCTCTGTTTACTTTCTAATTATGCTTCCCAAATATTTACCATAGATTTACTCACACCTACACTAATACTGCGAATTCTAGCAGACGTGTATATAAGACGACTTATAGTATTTTTAATCTTTCCTGAAGTTTATTTTTAAACTCCACTTTCTTTGGTAAATAAATAAATTGCAAAAATCTTACAATGAACGTATAAGTGTCTTTCATTTTCTTATACTTTCAATTCTTTCCTTATTTTCTACTAACAAACGAGTAACGCCCCAAGGTTCTCTGTTACTTGGTGACGCACTTTTATTTCCCCACCCTGTTGTTACTCTCTAGATCAAATAGATATTAAATAATTTAAAATACAGTTATTCCAATATTTCATAAAAAAATATTGAACGCAAATTAACATTAATAGATTACAATATTAAACAAATTTATTTCCCCCCTCTATTGTTGAAACATTCGTAATAAACATAATAAATGAAAATTAAATTAAAGATAAAGTTCTATTACGCTTTACTTAGAGTTCTCATTAATTAAAAGTTTATAATTACCCTGATCGATCAGAGCGGAGTGGCCTGATTTTCATAGGTTTTACATTCCATTGGTCGTGCCTTTGTCCTTGTACATGCGAATTCCATGATTGTTCCTTTGGTTGTCCGGCTAGCAATATCCGTTTCTTCCATTCCATAACTCTCTCGATAGATTCATTCAGATGGAGTGGCGGTCAATTCCCCAAAGGGGAAGGTTGTGATAACTTTAGCCACTATACATTTGACAAGAGTCTGCAAAATTAAATTTCAATAATAATAATTTTTATTGTTCGAAACGCAGCTGCTTTCTTTATTGTCCTTGCTGGTCTCTAAAAGTCAAGTCAACTGATCTCTCTAAAAGCGATCTTATCGCCACTCTTTCTTATCTTTTTTTTTAATTAGCGTAATAGCAATTACTAACCAAATATTTTTACTTTGTGAAAGTTTCAACAATAGAGTATAATTACTACCAAAAATCTAATTTTGTTTTCTTTTCCCCACCCTTTTATCTCTCGAATTTTTCTCCCTTTTAATTAAACACTTTTAACATTTTTTTTTTTTTTAAATAAATTATATTCAATTTTATTTGTTTATTTCCAAATAAAAGTTCAAAATTTTTACCCTTTCCATTAAATCAAAACCATTTGTTAATTAATCCTTTT
This sequence comes from Epiperipatus broadwayi, assembly GCA_028023455.1. Classification (NCBI taxonomy): domain Eukaryota; kingdom Metazoa; phylum Onychophora; class Udeonychophora; order Euonychophora; family Peripatidae; genus Epiperipatus; species Epiperipatus broadwayi. The sequence continues at coordinate 14,415,758 of JAQFVV010012403.1, read as the reverse complement.
TTTCATTTTACAAACTATTTAACTTCAAAATATTTATGACAAATTATAAATATGTGAGCTTATATATATATGAGCTGACTTAAAATATCAGCTCAATATATATATATATATATATATAGGAACAAAAAACTTACTAACAAAATATTGATTTTTTTGTAAATATTTTATTATATGTCATTTTTAAACTTTTTCTTTTTAAAGTACTTTTTTTCCTATTAAAATGTATATTTTATAAAATCCAAGATGGAAGTTGCAATCATTAATTGTCCAAAAATAATTAAAGGGTTGGAAACACTATTGTTTTAATCAGGGGAAGGTATTTTTAATTAAAGTTTTTACTTAAAATAAAATGGGGATTAAGATTAAAGATTTCTTTTGTTATAAACATTTTTGTCAAATCTATTTCTTATCAGGAAATAGATTTGAATTTATTTTGGATATTATCTAATGTTGCATCTTTCAAAAACAATAGACAAAGAAATGTAAAATTTCTATTAGATCAGAGATTAGATTTTAAGACTAAAACTAAGTAATTAAAAGCATTCCAGAAATACCTGGGTAGAGTATAAAATGGCCAGATTTTAAATCACCAACAGATAGATTAGCTACTATTGGGAGAATTGTATTGTTAACATATTACACATTGCTTGAAACTTAAAATGATGTAGTAGTAAATCCACCACATTTCTGATCCTGGTGGGTCATTTTTAATGTACCATCTAACTGCTGCCTGAAATGAAGGAAAGACTAAAGAAAAAGTGTGGAATGCTAAATGGAAGCTTGCTGTCACATAAGAACTGCCATGCATGAGCTGGACTTTTTAATATGGACTCTTAAAATGGTTCAAGGTAAATTATTTCAAACCACCACCATTGAAACTAAATTTAGCTTGCCTAACTAGTCTCAAACTCTACTATCAATTCCTCCTAATGTATAATTTAATTTTGTAACTTTTCTAATATGTACATTGCTCTCAAATAATTTCTATAAATCTAATTTTCTCTCATATGCTCCAACTTTTTTTAACCTTGGTGTGGTCATTTATTTATTACTTGATTTTATGTGTGTGCTTTTATTATTAATATGCCAATCTCAAGCAAACTGGTGAGCTTAATTTATAAAAATCTTTTCTGTCATTTTTTAAGTAAACCTTCATGAAGCAAGGTTATTAACATCCCCTTTTAAAAGATAACACATTATTAATTAATACATTTGCCAGATTGTTTTTTTTTTATTAATCAACATTTTAGGTTCATATTTAGTATAAAAATTTGTTATTTGTTTAACTCTGGATTTTTTTACCTGGGGTGAATCCAGAACTAAGGCTAATAATGCTTTGAAACCTTATTTATTTTATAAATGTTATTATTCAATTCTGAAAAGGTGACCGATTAGTTGTTTTCTATAACTGCTAGTTTTATTTTTACATACTCTTAAAATATCAAATACAGTACTTATATATTCCAGTTATTGTAAAATCAATGAAGGTGGGAGTGATTTATTTTAAATAGCAGAAAAGGGAAGGGGGTGAATCTTAATGTTTCTTAAACTAAATAAAATTTTCATGTATATTTTATTAAATGAAATCTTCTCTCTATATATATTATAGTAGCATAGCATATTATTTATATAAATTATGGCATTCAAACTAGGGGCATTTATTTTTAAAGCAATAAATCTTATTCAATGTCATTAGTGACATTTACCCGTAATGCGTTACTGACATTTGGCCTTATCTTTGTGATTATATATGTGCTTCTTAATCTGAGAGTTACAACAAGTTTGAACCCATAGATTTCTTCTCAAGCCTTGTCCTGAGGATAGTTAACCTACCCATGACCATTTCTTTCATATAAAAAGGCCTCTGACAGTGATTCCTGTAAGTCTGGCACACGGTATGCCTATACACTTTCTTTGTATAAAAAGCCTGCACGTTGGTGACATCCATGGCATGCCTTATCCATTTTTCTCTAAGCACTGCCCAAGAAAGAGGGCTTAGACTTCGTTTTTATCCAGAAGTATTACATTTTCTTTTTAGTATTTGCTATTATGTTAATACCACTACTTATTCATGTTATTTCTTTTGCTTATGACCTAATTTTAGTGCTTTAATAATATTAAAATTGTGCTCTGCTCAAAATATATATGTAAATGCTGAATATTATTAACTTTATTAATTTATAATGTTATATTCAATCTTATTATACAGTCCCATCATTGTAATGTATTACTATATTTAAGAGTATTTATTTGCCTTGGGGAAAATAAAGCGTTCTTCTTGCCAGCGCTAATTGAAAGAATTTTCATTAAGTGTTTTATCATATAATCAAATATGTTTTCAAATATATTTTATTTATTTTCATGATCATAATGGCAAGAAAATACTTTATATTATATCAGTAATGAATTTCGGAATGCTCCCTGAAGTAATATGTTAGTAACCATGTTTCAGAAATGTAAATCGAAGCGTTAATGGCAATTTTATGTAAATTATTTCTAATAATTGATTGGCATCTTAATATTGGACCCACCAAAGAGGTTTTTTATGTATAGTATATGTTATTTAACCTTTTAACCGCTAATTATATTATTGGTTGTATGAGGTAAAAATCAAATCTTTTAATTGGCCAACTCACAAACTGAAGACAAAGCCTATTGTTAAAACATATTCGCCTATAATATTAAATTCAACTCAGATACATTTATAAAAAGTATATTATTAATTTTTCAGGTTATGAAGAGAACGAAAGTTCTTTCAAAAATAAATTGCTATTTATTTATTCTAAAATATTCAATTTCGGCAACATAAAAGCTATAATATAAACAAAAAGATCGACTTTTACATTATAGAAAAGTAAATATTTCTTTTTACTACAGCTTCAATATTTTTACTAAAATCTTCAATATTTTTCGAAAATAATTTTGTTTTTTTATTATTCTCTCTGAAAATAATTTTTAATTTCCATAAATATAATTTTATAATACTTAAAATTGGATTCGAAATGAAAATCTCAGTGTTTTTCTTTATTTTCTTTGATCAGGCAGTTTCTTTGTTCTTTCCAGCCAATCAGAATGTCTTTTTCGGCTGAGAGCTTGCTAAGAACCAATCACAAATAATGTTCTTTCTTTGTTTAGGTTTAAATGCATTTTTTTTTATTTTTTACTTGTAAAATAAGTCGGAAGAGGTCACCATCGTACAGAACTTTTAAAAACCTCTTCAAAACGTATCGAACGAATTTTTTAGGCTGAGTTAGAGTGACGTCAGATGTCTACGAGGAGCCTCGTAAAAAACAGTCTTTTGGTTAATTAATAAAAGAGCATATGAAAAATAATAGTGTGAATGACAATATATAATTGTCTATTGTTTGGTAGACCGCTTGCTCATTCATGCAATACTAATGTACGCAATTAATTTATAAATGTATGTAAATAATTTGTCATTACATTAAACTAATTTTTATTATCCAACTTGTCTGAGTAGTTTGAACTCCTCTTTTCTCCATTTCCAAATGTACAGCATGTGTATACATATTTTAGTTAAGTTAATAGAAGTCTCATTGTCTTCTCCACTCTGCTAGTGGGCCAGATTTAAAATTAACTCTCATGTGCCATCATTGTTATGTTATCCATTAGGTGTTTTATCTGAGGCTTAGAGAGTGGGTTTAAATCCAGGCTGGTCCCTGACCTAAATCTCGGGCTTGACTGGGTTTGAAGTACATTTTGTGAATTCCAGCTCATGTTAGATGGATAAACATGTTTTGACCGGTACAATATCAAATCAGGAGATTGAATATTTATTATAAAATTAATTCATGTATATTTTGATATGGGTTTAACACATACCAATATTTACCATTCAAATATGTATCAATAAGTTAAATTTTTACATGAGAATAATGCCTATTTGTATGTATATATTTTTTATTTATAATTATTGTTCAGTTATTGAAGTATCTTGCTACTTTAAAACTTAATAGTTTCTTTGTAGTTACTATCCTATTTATCCAAGTAAAAAGAGTGTGTGCATTTGTGAAAAACAAATATATATATAATGATAAAATAATAAAATAATTAGTAATAATAAAATAATGAGTAAAAGAAAATATTAAGAGAAATACTTCAGAATGTTTAAATATATAAAGAAATCCTTGACATTAGCTACATAACCAGAGTTCCTGTTCATCTGAATTTGAACCCAGGATTTTGGATTAATATAAAATGAAGATCAAAGGAGTAAGTGGGATAGAACTTATAGGAACATCTATATTATTAGCAATAATTAATAGAACTATAAATAAGTAGAGTGTTCTTTCAGCCTTTTTCTAACTTCTGGAAAATATATAATGGATAGACTTCTTTGTGTCAATTATTTCAATTTCTGTGGTCAAGTTGCAATATTTAATGTCTATATAAATATATTGGATCATAAATAAAGGTGGGTTTCTATTTCTCTTGTTAAAAGGTTGTCTTGACAACAGTTTGAGATTGTTGATTGTTATTGATATTGGGATTGTTTAAATGTTGGTATGATTTTAATAATTTTATATTTAGTCAAAGTATGCACTATAACATTTTTTTAATCATTTATATAACACCCCTAATTAGCAAAATACATAATAGATGTCTCTCGAATTTTCACATTACTTCATCTCCACCTTATTAGGTAGTAAAATATATTTCAATAGTCATAAAGATATAAATAGAAAAAGACAACGACATAATATAATTGATATCTTTTAAAATGAAAAGATATCATTCAAATTTTAGGAGAAATAAATTTTTTAATAATAAAATTTAAAACAACATTTAAAATTTCAAAGTAAAAGCTATAACTTATATTTGCGATATAAAACATTTATTTTATTCACAAACTTCATAAGATAATTAATAAACAGAGTTTATACATGCATGTGTGTAAATGAGATTATGCATATATGTGTACTTATAAATAATTATTTAAATGAATTTTGTAGTAATAAAGATTATTTAATAAATTTTATAACAATAATGACATGAGAAAATCAAACATAATGATAGTAAAAGTAAAACCATGGTCAGGGGTTTGGGGGGGGGGGTTTCCTGACAGAGATATTTTAAGTTCTGGCTCTGGCTAAGCATTTGTCATAAAGCTTGTGGAGGAATTAGCAATCCTCACAGTTTATAACCTACAAACTTAAGAGATAGGGTCATGTGATCTATGACTCTTAATTTGACTATTAATGATAGTAAACTTTGGATAACACTGAACAACAAAGAAAAACAACAAGTGGATTGTTGAAAGAAAAGATTTCCTTTTTCGTTCTTTTATAAAATATATAGTCTTTGAAATATAAACATTCTCCATCTTAAAGAATAATTTCATAATGGTAAAAACTTTTGTATTATAAAGAATGATAAAATATGCATTTGTTCAAAAACTATAAATACAAAAAAAAATTGGAAATGCATAACTAAGGAAGGAGTTTATGTCTGCTTCAACTTGTGAGTTCTTAAATTCAGATCATGGCTTAACTATACCTGAATTTTATTAGCATGATACTCTCAAAGAATTTATTCACCTATGATAAAATTCCAATTATATGTAGGCTGACTTTAAATAGTATTTTACATATCTATAAAATTTCATTAAAATTGAATGTAAAACCCAATGTACACAATGATGATAAATTGCTGGGAAACAAAATAACATTAGCAATAACAGATTTGACATACTTATTTCCAGCAAAGAAATTAAAAGATCAAATATCAACTACCAAAACATTTATCACTATGCTCAGAGGATGTGCATGATGGAATTATATATACATTACCAGAACTTTGATGAATTTATTTAATATTTGTGCAAATCCTAATGCCTGAGGATTATATTGTATTGTGGTGGAATATATTTTATGATTATACTTTAGAAATATGAATATAATAATAGAGTTAAGTGAATCTTCCAAAGAAACACAAGTAGCTTAGATGGTTCTTATTTCTCTGTATCTATTGTTAAAGACTGAAGTTATACAATATTGGATCATAGAAATCTAACTAATATGGATTAAATAAGACTGCTAACAACAAAATCTCCTAAGAACTTGTTAAGGGAAAATTGTGAAAAGTTTTGTATTTTAAAATCTCTCATGAATCCAGTATAAATTAGTACGCACTGGATCCTTTAAAACACTTATGAACACATAGACATTACGTGTTTTATTATTTCCTCATCTTCATTTCCTTTCAAGTACTTTTATTTGTATAATTAATGGTTAATATATATACATGTTATAGTTAGGAATAAAGTTTTTTTTAATGCATATATAAATTGAAGGAAAAATTTGATAATTAATTGAATCATCATCAAATATTCTATATTCTATGTAACTTATTTAGATTTTATGTCAGTCCAAATCTGATTAAGTCATACATTTATAAAAACTTCATATATTTACTAAATGAGAATAATCACAGATTTCCCTTTAATTTTAAACTCGTCATTTAGACATTAAATAAATACGATATATTATATTTATTAACTTATATTTTACTAAGAGTATTTATAAATTATTATAACTCAACACAAATAAATTATTATTATTATTATTATTATTATTATTATTATTATTATTATTATTATTATTATTATTATCATCATTATTATTATTATTATTATTATTATTATTATTATTATTATTATTATTATTATTATTATTATTATTATTATTATTATTATTATTATTATTATTATTATTATCATCACTATTAATTATAGTCATGAATTTTATTTACTTTAGTCAAGCAAGGCATGGGAATAATCGATGATCTGTAAGTGTATAATTTGGATAATCTTATCTTTTATATTTATTTAGATCAAGTAAGGATATTATTTTATGAAATCTTATTCCATATACATGAAAGTTAGCATTCTTATGATTTTATGTATCTTTCAAACTTGTAGTGGTATGAATCATATGACTTGAGGAATAAAATTAGCATAAATTCTATCAGTCATTTCTCTAAAGCGTAAATTCAAAAGTTTGTATTCGAGAGTTTCTGTTGTTTGGGTATCTTATATATATATATTATGTTGTTTGGGTACCTTATATATATATATATATATTAAGCAATTAAATCATCCCACATGATTAAGAAATCCAGTTAATCATGTGGGATGATTTAATTGCTTAATATTTGTATATTTATTTCAGTATAGCGTTATGCACTGGATTATTATATATATATGTAATAAATAAAGTTTGATATCTGTATTCGTTTCACAATATATGTAATATACAAATCAATATATATATCAAAATACAGTACAATTTATATAAATTATATTCTTTTAGAAGTACTTTCGACTATACACTTTGTAGTCTTTATCAACTATATAACGTTGAATAATCAAAACAAGACAACCCTTAACAATACCCATAGTTCAATTCAGATTTCCCACAATTCTGTTATCTTAATGTTGATTTTAAGAAATCGTCAAATTTTAATGAATCGCCAGTCATCAAATGTTAAGATAACAGAATTGTGGGAAATCTGAATTGAACTATGGGTATTGTTAAGGGTTGTCTCGTTTTGATTATTCAATGTTATATAGTTGATAAAGACTACAAAGTGTATAGTCGAAAGTACTTCTAAAAGAATATAATTTATATAAATTGTACTGTATTTTGATATATATATATATTGATTTGTATATATATATATATATACATATATATATATACTTGTCACATTTCATACCATTATAATATACGCACACATATAATATGTTTAATGGATATTTTAGATGGCTAATGAAAGCTAACTGCCCTAGGCCAAAAGTTGCAGTAAAACTATCAGATTGATTGTATTCAAAAGGAGCAATGTTGTTTACATTTATAAGTATAAGAAGTCAAAGTATAGAAGACTTTTAAATTTTATTACTTATATTAATAATTAAAAGGTTTGTCATACTTTGCACCTAAAAATCTAATCTGCAGAGCTTTGTTCTCTATATTATATCTAGGGTGGCATTTATAAGATCTTTTTTTAAATATAATCAGTCTGACAGTTTTACTTTAACTCTTGACCTGGGATAGGTAGCCTTCATTTGTTACTGTTCTAGATAAAGTGCTTTCTAATTAAGTATATATATATAATGAGGGATCACTATTCTAAAAGAAAGTATGTAATCAATCAAATAATTCAGTAGCAACTTTTTCTATATAATATTGCCATCTAATAATGCAAACCATATTAAACAATGATCTAGAAGATTAGTGCATCAAAATGGTGGTCATGTGATGTTATAGAGGTTCAATCAACACAGTGTTTCTGGATTATATTCTATAAACTCATAATCCATTGACCTAGTGTAAAAATATCAAGCTGATAGTTTTAAATATTTATATATATTGAAAGAAATATATGTTATACTAAATGATTCAATATATATTTTATTCTTAACAAATTCAAAGTTTAAAATTAATAACTATTCAATTATAGTGTTTTTTGATAATTGGACATTTTTTTCTAATTTTAGTGCTGCATTTAGTGATGGATCAAATACTGTTTGATTAACTACTAATGGAAAGAATGGTATAGATAATATCAAAAAAAGTAACACACTCACACACACACACACACACACATATATATATATAGGTAATGATATTCTTAATTGATGTCTGTATTTCTTCAAAGTTATATACATAATCTTGTAATTTAATATTAATAAATACTGTAATCACATATATGTAAAATACAACTTTAAAAAAACTTTTATTCACTTAGGAGTGCTTTTGACTATCTTTGTAGTCTTTGTCAACTAACACTTTCAAATTAATAAGTAATTCAAAAGATAAAAACACATTTTAAAATAAAAATTGCATTATTTATAAATGGAGATGTAAGTGTGGAGTGGATGTGTAGGAGAATAAAGACATACATTGGAGAAAAAAACCAAAGAGCACTTGCTGTTGTTAAGAAGGATTCAAAAAACAGAACAAAATTGTAATGGAAATAATATGGTTCTAGTCAACTAGCCACTGCACACCACTTGATGGCTCTGTTGCTAGTTAAAAACCAATAGATATAACATTACCAGGCTGATTTACAATTTTGTTATTATTTATTCAAAAAACAAATAAATATAACACTTTCACCTGTTTCTTTTTTTATTGGGATTTACATTTATTGTTCTTTAAAATTTTTTTTTTTTTTAAAAAGTTCATTTACTTTTTTTTGGGAAAACATTAGTTTCTAAATTACATTTTTAAATTACATTATACACATCAGCGCATAGTGCTGGAATGTGCAGGGAGAGGGACTGTTGGTTTTGCCAATCCAAAGGATTGGCCAAAAGAAGCACTACTCCGATCAAACATTTTAAAATTATATTATACATGGCAGCATGTAGTGCTGAAATGTGCAGGGAGGGGGACCGATGGTTTTGATGATCTGAAGGTTTGGCCAAAACATGCGCTACTCTGATTAAACAAAAAATATATATATTAGAAACATTCCATGATGACATTTTGAAAACTATTTTTAAAAAATTTACAAACTAAAAATGTAAGAATTCCATTTCAAAATTACAGTCTGATCAAATCAAGCTTATAATTTTAAAAACAATGACAAACCACAGCCATTTTAGTAGTCTCATAGCTGTTCTTGCACAAAATTACTTTTTTCATGTGAATTCTGTAAAATGGTACTGGGATGTACACTCTTGCAAATTCATTTCACCTTAAAAAGATGTACATAAAAGCATGGTGATAAACTTACAATCATTACTATATAAAACTACATCAGGTCATATGAAAAATCATTACTCCAAATGCACATGAAAAAAGTTATGGCCACTTGAATTCTATACACCCTCACATCATACTGTAGTGATATGTGAAGTGTGTGCTATTTGCATAGTACCAAGAAGCTCAAAAGTGAGCAATAATATTTATGCACAATGCCATCTAGGCCTGCATAATGGCTAATATGAACAGAACTGTTCTATAGGCTGCATAAATGGCATATTTCTGTACTTTTGCATGGAATCAGCAACATCAAGCAGCGTGTGATGGCTAATTGATGAGTACCAATAATGTTTCAGCATTAGTTTTTTATGACCATAATAGATTATGTATATATGGTTTTATTTGAATTATAATAATGTAAAAATATTGCAAATTGAAAGAAATAATAAAAGGAAAATGAAGGAAGTCATGTTAATATATAAATATAAGCAAGACTTAATAAATAGAACAGGCAACAAACATAAAAATCATGGAATTATGGAAAGGTTTGCCTTTGAAAGTGTTAGTTGACAAAGACTATGAAGATAGTCGAAGGTGCTCCTAAGTGGATAAAAGTTTTTTAAAGTTGTACTTTACATATATTTGATTACTATATTTATTAATATTAAATTACAAGATCATACATTTATAGTGATGTGTCAATGTGGCTTCACTTACACTGGTGAGTTGAAATGTACATTGAAAAAGTGAATTAATACATATGAACTTTTATATAACAAACTATGATAATCTGTGGATATATTTAAATCTGTCTTTGCAGAACATTCAATTATTTGCAATGGAAGTTTTTGTTTTGACAGTGTTTTTATTTTACTCATAGAAAACAATTTGAAAAAGAAAAATCAATGAAGCATATTTTATAATTATGACAGACAATTAATTAAAAAAACATAATTGCGTTAATATACATAAATTATAAATAGTGACCATTCACATGGGAACATTAATGTTGTGTGACTTTAAGGAAAGTTTTTTTTTAATTTTTAAATTGTAACTGTATATGCTACTTAGGATTGAAGACATTATTAATCTTAACATTTCTATTAATTTTTTTATGTTAAAGATTACTAATTTTAAATGTTTAATTATTGAAAATGATAAAATTATGATTACATACACATACTGACCTTTAACTACTTCTGTTCTTCACATTATTATTTTTCATTAAGTTTTTAAAGTAGTGTAATCTTATAATTCTTCTTCAGACATTATTATCAATTTAGAATTAAAGGAGAGTTATAATTTACTTTCTTAAATATATATTTATTTCTGGTTTAATCAAAATCTATATTAACATTGAGCTGATATTTTAAGTCAGCTCATATATATATAAGCTCACATATTTATAATTTGTCATAAATATTTTTGAAGTTAAATAGTTTGTAAAATGAAAAAAAAATTAATTAACAAATGGTTTTGATTTAATGGAAAGGGTAAAAAAAATTTTGAACTTTTATTTTGAAATAAACAAATAAAATTGAATATAATTTATTAAAAAAAAAAAAAAATGTTAAAAGTGTTTAATTAAAAGGGAGAAAAATTCGAGAGATAAAAGGGTGGGGAAAAGAAAACAAAATTAGATTCTTGGTAGTAATTATACTCTATTGTTGAAACTTTCACAAAGTAAAAATATTTGGTTAGTAATTGCTATTACGCTAATTAAAAAAAAAAAAAAGATAAGAAAGAGTGGAGATAAGATCGCTTTTAGAGAGATCAGTTGACTTGACTTTAGAGACCAGCAAGGACAATAAAGAAAGCAGCTGTGTTTCGAACAATAAAAATTATTATTATTGAAATTTAATTTTGCGGACTCTTGTCAAATGTATAGCGGCTAAAGTTATCACAACCTTCCCCTTTGGGGAATTGACCGCCACTCCATCTGAATGAAGCTATCGAGAGAGTTATGGAATGGAAGAAACGGATATTGCTAGCCGGACAACCAAAGGAACACTCATGGAATTCGCATATACAAGGACAAAGGCACGACCAATGGAATGTAAAACCTATGAAAATCAGGCCACTCCGCTCTGATCGATCAGGGTAATTATAAACTTTTAATTAATGAGAACTCTAAGTAAAGCGTAATAGAACTTTATCTTTAATTTAATTTTCATTTATTATGTTTATTACGAATGTTTCAACAATAGAGGGGGGAAATAAATTTGTTTAATATTGTAATCTATTAATGTTAATTTTCGTTCAATATTTTTTTATGAAATATTGGAATAACTGTATTTTAAATTATTTAATATCTATTCGATCTAGAGAGTAACAACAGGGTGGGGGTATAAAAGTGCGTCGCCAAGTAACAGAGAACCTTGGGGCGTTACTCGTTTGTTAGTAGAAAATAAGGAAAGAATTGAAAGTATAAGAAAACGAAAGACACTTATACGTTCATTGTAAGATTTTTGCAATTTATTTATTTACCAAAGAAAGTGGAGTTTAAAAATAAACTTCAGGAAAGATTAAAAATACTATAAGTCGTCTTATATACACGTCTGCTAGAATTCGCAGTATTAGTGTAGGCGCGAGTAAATCTATGGTAAATATTTGGGAAGCATAATTAGAAAGTAAACAGAGGGAAAATCAGAAATTGTAAGTCAGTTCTTTCTGGATCGGATAGAATTATAAGGTTATTAATAATAAATAGTAGTAAAAGAAATTAAAAGTTTTTTTTGTCCAACGTATTCTTGAATTCTTGAATTATTTATAATAATTAGTTAGTGTTCTTAAAGGAAAACCCCTGGGAGATTATAATCAAAGTTTATAATCAGTGAATCGTCGTTCGAAAATAAATAAAGACCAGGTTTATGTAAAGTTACGTGACCAGGTTCCAAGAGAGAAATCCTTGGTGGCGCCCTCGACGACGATTCTAATAACTAAAATTCAGTTAGTAGGGGAAGAAAGAAAGTTGTCGTGTCACAGAGGAGTGAGGGGAGGAAAGTTAGAAAATGGCGCTTCCAACGTGTCGGGCTCGTTAACAAGAGAAACGCCCAGAGATTAGAGTTAAAAGAGAGAGTAAATTTTTTAGTAAGGGGGTGGATTTCAGATGGGATTACGGGGTCAGGACTCCATCGGGGGGAGTTAGTACTATAGGAAATAATTGAAAATATAACTCGAGTAAAAATGCAAGACGGAATGGAGATAATAATTTTCGAAGGGAAAAATGAGGAAACATTATTCGAACACATAGAAAGTTTAGAAGAGTGTTTTGATATATACAAAGTAGGAGAGAAGGTAAAAATAATCATAGCAAGTAGCTATCTGGAAGGCACAGCAAGAGAATGGTGGAGAACTATATATGAGAAGCCCGATAGTTTTAAACAGTACACTAAAGCTCTGATACGAAGATTTTGGAACATAGAAAGGCAAGAAAGATTACAAAGGGACGTAGAAACGGAAAAATATTCAAAAGAAAAGGGGATGGGGTATAGACAATTTTTCTTGAGACAAATGACGAAGTTAAGAAGAGTAATTGAATATCCGATTCCAGAATGCCAGATTATGAATATAATAAGCAGAAATATGCCAAGAAATATACGGAATAGGTTAAAGACGTGCATACACGAAGGGTTAGAAGAAGTCTTGGAAGCACTAACGGATGAGGAAAACATGCAGCAACAAGAAGAGGGAGAAGAAACGCATCTCAAATTATTAAACGTTATTATAGAAGAAGAAGAAAAAATTCAGACAATGGCGGAGCAAACGTGCCCTGTAATTGCAGTAAAATTACAGGGGATTGAAGTACAAGCTCTGTTGGACTCGGGAAGTCAGGTCTCCATAATCTCGAACAAAATGCTCAATCAAATCAGAAGTCAGAAGGGATCACTGCATACGTTACCATTAAAGAAATCGGAAATAACTATGGCAAATGGGAAAAAAGTCAAACTCGACCCCGTGCAAGTATATGGAGAAATACAAGTGGGAAAAAAAATATAATACAACATACGCTATTATCTATGCCAGGTTTAATAGAAGATATGATACTGGGGTCTGACTTTATGTATCAAACGGGGACAAAAATCAATTTTAATGAAAAGGTAGTAATAATAAAAAATGAAAAAGTACCCTTTAGTGATCGTAATAAACTAAGCAATAGGATAGCATGTGTGAGAGTAGATGATATTGATATGGAGATAGACGATAAAGTAAGCAAGTTAGAAAAGGATAATAGTGAAGGGAAAGACCAACTTAGAGAGATATTGCAGCGGCACAAACAAGTGTTTGCTACGAATCCTGGGATTATAAAGGGCTATACGCATCGTATCAAAGTAAAAACAGAGACTCACTTCCAGGGCAGGTCATACCCCATTCCAGTTAAATATAAAAGTGAAGTAGACAAACAAATACAACAGATGGAAAAATGGGGTATCATAAAAAAACAGCAATCCCCATATATAAATCCTCTGGTGATAGTAAAAAAAAAGACGGTTCAATGAGAGTGTGTTTAGACGCGCGTCAGTTAAACGCCATTACGATTCCTGATAGAGATGTGCCGCCGCGTATCACAGACTTACTATTGGAATTCCGAGAGAAGAAATATTTTTCGTCTTTCGATCTAACATCGAGTTATTGGCAGATGCCATTACATATAGAAGACCAAAAATACACCGCATTTAGATATGAGGGATATACATATGTGTTCCAGCGAGTGCCATTTGGGTTAGTTAACAGTGGGTCGGGGTTGCTTCGATGTTTGGACCAGGTGTTATCCGATAGGGTAAAACAACTTATTGTATATTATATGGATGACGTTGTTATAGCATCACGGTCACCTCAAGAACATTTGGAAAGTTTAAATATATTTTTTCAAGAATGCCAGCAGAAAAATATGACGATAAATCTAAAAAAAAGTAATATATTGCAAAAAGAAATTTTGTTTTTAGGGCATCTCGTTTGTGCTCAAGGAGTGAGACCTCATCCTGATAAGATTGACGCTATAAGTCGTTTTCCTCAACCTAAGAATAAAAAACAAATTAGGTCATTCTTAGGCCTATGTGGTTTTTATCAGAGGTTTTACGAGAAATTTTCTGTAGACACGGAGGCACTTTTACAATTGCTTAGAAAAGAAAGCAGGTGGGAGTGGACTAAAAAACAAAGCGAGGCATTCAGCAAAATTAAAGAAAATTTTGAAAAAAACGTCATACTCGCATACCCGGATTTTAATAAACCTTTTATGCTCCAGACCGACAGCAGTAAAGTGGGGTTGGGGGCTGTATTATTTCAAGAGAATAAAGAAAAAAAACCGCAAGTCTTGTATTTTTTAAGTAGAAATTTAAACTCTGCAGAAAGAAATTATACGACTACAGAAAGAGAAGCACTGGCCATCATATGGGCGTTAAATAAACTTAAACATTTACTATTAGGATCCGAGATTATTATTATTACGGATCACAAGAGTCTAGAGTTTATAAATAAATGCTACTTAACAAACGATAGGCTTATAAGGTGGGCGTTATATTTACAAAGATTTAACTACCGAGTGGTTCATTGCTCAGGGAAGGAAAATATCGTGCCGGACATATTGAGCCGAAATCCGGTACCGGATACAGGCCAAAATTTAACATTAGAGGGAGCACGGTTAACTCCACTTATAATAGATGCGGATATGTCGATGGAAAGGGACATGAAGAGGATAAAAATTTTTCAGTCATCCGATCCCACATGCAAAAAGATAATACAACGTTACAATGATACTGACCTATGCAAGCAAACCGACGCAAAAAAAAATAATAATAGAATAAATCGGTATAAAATGATAAACGGAACGTTGATGTTTCAGGTCAAAGAAGGAACCGATTACTGGAGAATAGTCATACCCAAAAGCTTAAGAATGCGCTTAATAAATTATGTACATAGGACATATGGACACTATGGTGCACTTAAAGTGAATAAAATTTTACAGAGGTGGTATTATTGGCCAAATATGTATAGGTCGATTATTAATACACTTCAGATGTGCCATGGATGCAGACAAAATAAACCGGCGAATAAAAATTATGCAGGAATATTGACTCCTATTATAGCCCAAAACCCAAATGAATTGTTGGCCATCGATTTTTATGGCCCATTACCTTCGTTTCATCGATATAAATATATCTTGGTGACGTTTGATGTGTTTTCGAAGCTGGTACGGGCTTATCCATTGCACAAAGCCGATACAAAAAATTCTATTGCTATGTTAAAGAAGAAACAATTCGTTCAGGTGGGAAGACCACGTGCAATTTTGAGTGACCATGGGATGCCATTTATATCCAGGGAATGGAAAAGTTGGATAAAACAGGAAAACATAATCATATCTTAACCTCTATAAGAAATCCCCAATCTAACCCGTGTGAAAGGGTTATGAAGGAATTGGGAAACTTATTTCGGGCACATTTGAAGGAAAATCATAAACATTGGGTGAAAGTACTTCCTCAAATAGTGAAAATTATTAATTGCACGTAACACGAGTCTACGGGGTTTGCCCCTGAACGATTACATTACGGCCATCTGGAACCTTCTCTTCTCAAGTGTCGTTTGCCCTCTGAGAATGAAACAATAGACATAGTGAAGGATCGAAGTTGCGCCAGAGAGAGATTAAAAAAAAAGGCTGAACAGCGAAAGAAAAGAGGGAATAATAGTCCAGTACATTTTAAGATAGGAGATTGGGTTTATGTCAAAACCCAGCCTGTGAGTAAAATGAGCGAGAAGCAATATAAGAAAATTTTCCCTTTATTTGAAGGTCCGTACAAAATCATTCAAAAATGCGGTCCCAATGCATTCATGATTCTAGGAAAGAAAGGTAAGAAGGGAGCGTATAACGCAAGATCTTTAAAACCTTGTAAGGGGGAAGGGGACAAGTCACCGCGGGGCAATTAAAGTTTTTTTTTATTGTTTTTTTTATGACAAATGGGGCAATGAGCTGATATTTTAAGTCAGCTCATATATATATAAGCTCACATATTTATAATTTGTCATAAATATTTTTGAAGTTAAATAGTTTGTAAAATGAAAAAAAAATTAATTAACAAATGGTTTTGATTTAATGGAAAGGGTAAAAATTTTGAACTTTTATTTTGAAATAAACAAATAAAATTGAATATAATTTATTAAAAAAAAAAAATGTTAAAAGTGTTTAATTAAAAGGGAGAAAAATTCGAGAGATAAAAGGGTGGGGAAAAGAAAACAAAATTAGATTCTTGGTAGTAATTATACTCTATTGTTGAAACTTTCACAAAGTAAAAATATTTGGTTAGTAATTGCTATTACGCTAATTAAAAAAAAAAAGATAAGAAAGAGTAGGAGATAAGATCGCTTTTAGAGAGATCAGTTGACTTGACTTTAGAGACCAGCTAGGACAATAAAAAAAGCAGCTGTGTTTCGAACAATAAAAATTATTATTATTGAAATTTAATTTTTGCGGACTCTTGTCAAATGTATAGTGGCTAAAGTTATCACAACCTTCCCCTTTGGGGAATTGACCGCCACTCCATCTGAATGAAGCTATCGAGAGAGTTATGGAATGGAAGAAACGGATATTGCTAGCCGGACAACCAAAGGAACACTTATGGAATTCGCATATACAAGGACAAAGGGATGACCAATGGAATGTAAAACCTATGAAAATCAGGCCACTCTGCTCTGATCGATCAGGGTAATTATAAACGTTTAATTAATGAGAACTCTAAGTAAAGTGTAATAGAACTTTATCTTTAATTTAATTTTCATTTATTATGTTTATTACGAATGTCTCAACAATAGAGGGGGGAAAGAAATTTGTTTAATATTGTAATCTATTAATGTTAATTTGCGTTCAATATTTTTTATGAAATATTGGAATAACTGTATTTTAAATTATTTAATATCTATTCGATCTAGAGAGTAACAACAGGGTGGGGGTATAAAAGTGCGTCGCCAAGTAACAGAGAACCTTGGGGCATTACTCGTTTGTTAGTAGAAAATAAGGAAAGAATTGAAAGTATAAGAAAACAAAAGACACTTATACATTCATTGTAAGATTTTTGCAATTTATTTATTTACCAAAGAAAGTGGAGTTTAAAAATAAACTTCAGGAAAGATTAAAAATACTATAAGTCATCTTATATACACGTCTGCTAGAATTCGCAGTATTAGTGTAGGCACGAGTAAATCTATGGTAAATATTTGGGAAGCATAATTAGAAAGTAAACAGAGGGAAAATCAGAAATTGTAAGTCAGTTCTTTCTGGATCGGATAGAATTATAAGGTTATTAATAATAAATAGTAGTAAAAGAAATTAAAAGTTTTTTTGTCCAACGTATTCTTGAATTCTCGAATTATTTATAATAATTAGTTAGTGTTCTTAAAGGAAAACCCCTGGGAGATTATAATCAAAGTTTATAATCAGTGAATCGTCGTTCGAAAATAAATAAAGACCCGGTTTATGTAAAGTTATGTGACCAGGTTCCAAGAGAGAAATCCTTGGTGGCGCCCTCGATGACGATTCTAATAACTAAAATTCAGTTAGTAGGGGAAGAAAGAAAGTTGTCGTGTCACAACATTAATTCATTCACATTTTAAAGTTTCAATTTAATACTTTTTTTTCCAAAACACTATCAAAATCTGCAGAAATCTCATCAGTTGTGATCCTCGCTGTACTACC